>QKWP01000367.1:0-64046 GCA_003550325.1 Gigaspora rosea | reverse complement strand
TGAAATTATGATCGTTAAGGAGTCTTAACGATTGTGATGATCATACATTTTGTACAGAAATGATCGTTAAGAACCTTAACGATTGTGATGATCGTTACATTAGTGAACTGAAACTTTCGTTAAGAATCTTAACGATTGTGCACGTCAAAGCACGAAAATTTTGATTATGATCGTTAAGAATCTTAACGATTATGCATGTCAGTGCACGAAAATTATGATCGTTAAGAATCTTAACGATTGTGCACGTTAGTGCACGAAATTTATGATCGTTAAGAATCTTACCGTAAATCGCCATATACAAGATCCGGGTCTGTTATGTTCCACCAATTTTGAAACCCTACAATAGACCCGTGGGTCTATTGTACAGATATAGATCTGATGATCGGGGCCCACGGCTAGTAAACGAAGTGTTGCAGAAAGATTTAATATAACTACAAAACAACTGCGAGAATGGATAAACCAAAAAAATGAATTAAAAAATGCACCACCCTCTATTAAATGGTTAAACATTGGTGGGAGACCTAAATATCCACTTTTGGAAAATGAACTTAAAACCTGGGTTAAATCTTTACGATCAAAACAAAAGATTGTGACTCACTATATGGTTAAAACTAAAGCTAGTCAACTTGCAAAGCAAACACGTTTTCTTTCTCTTTATCCAACGATCAATGAATGCAGGTGGAGTAACAAGTGGATTGATGGTTTTATGCGTCGTAATAAATTTAGCAACCGTCATCGAACAACTGTAGCACAAAGATTACCAGAAGACTTAGAACCTAAAAGAGATGAATTCTTGAGTCACATATTATGTCATCGCATGCGATACAATTATTCTTTTTCGCTTATCGGTAATATGGATGAAACTCCATTAGCGTTTGATATGCCTAGCAATTATACGCTTGAAGAAACTGGTGCTCATACTGTTGGAATTCATACAACCAGTTATGAAAAATCTAATTTTACAGTTGTTTTAAGTTGTTTAGCGGATAGAACCAGGCTGCCTCCCATGATACTTTTTAAATTAGTAAATGTACCATGACAAGCATTTCCATCGGTATTGTTGTACGAGCCAATCTGAGTGGATATATGAATAGTGATGAAATGATTTTTTGGATTGAAAATATATGGAACCATCGAGCTTCCTTGTCTATCGATCCTCGTTCATTATTAGTTTTGGATGCATTTAGTGACCATCTTACAGACTTGGTTAAAAATCGATTTAATAAAAAAATACTAACATGGCAGTCATTCCAGAAGGACTTACTAAGAAATTGCAACCTTTAGACGTATATATCAATAAGTCCTTTAAAGATAAGGTAAATAAATAATATTTATTTTTTTTTAAAAAAAAATATATATATAGCCAACTTTTATAACAGACTAATGGTTTTGAAAGAAAAATTTCTAAAAGCTCGTGCCATCTTTTTTTTACTATTTCAGTTATAAGCAATTATCACGGATTATAAAAACTTGGTTCTTATTTAATCTAAACTCTACCTGACCCTAACCCCAATAACCTGATTTTATTATCATTATGATTCGTTACAATTTATATGTTTTTTTATTAACTAAATTTTATATCTATCGCATGGGTTAAACTTTCAATTTTTTTTGAAGTTGAGTAAAAATAATATTTTTTTTTTTGTGTAATATAAAATTTTTAATTTTTAATTATATAATTTAAGTATCGCAAATTCTATCTCGATTGGATGGGAGAAGAAATTAAAAAACTATCATGCACAGGCCGTATCCAATGACCCGCTTATAACTTGGTTGCTGAATGGGTATTAAGAGCATGGAATCAAGTTGACCCCGCCCTTATCAAATGTTCATTCAAGTGTTGTGGAATCTCGACTGCTCATAATGGAACCGAAGAAGATTTAATGTTCAATTATGACTGGGTTAATAACCTAGAGGCTCGAAATAGAAATCGTGAATTTATATATATTAATGAAGATAACGAAAGTGGCAGTGAAAGTGTTGTTGACTTGACCCAAAACGATAATAACGATAACGATAATGATAACGGTGCCAATAATGTTAATAACTATAGCGATGAAGACAACGGTGACGATGAAGATGACAATAATGGTAGCGATGATGATAATAGTAGCAATGATGATAATGGTAGCGATAATAGTGGTAGTCTGGATGAAAATGAATATGAAAATAATTATAGAAATGACTATGAAGATTATGATGAAGACACATATTATGATGATGAGATAATTGAATATGTTAATTCGTGGGATTAGAAGATTTTCAGTTTATAATTTTAGAATAGCAAAAATATATTGTATATTCTAATACATAAATAGTCAAATTTTAATAAAAATAATTTGCTGATATTAAACATTTGTTGGTACCGGTGATTTGGTTTACAATGAACGGTATAAAAGTTATTGTTACTGCTATAAATGCATAAATTTGAAATAATAAAGAATTTAATTTAATTTTTTTTATTTATTTTCTTCTTATTTCTTCTAGAATTATCCCCTTATCATTCTAACTATACTATAAAATGCCCTATACATATTCACATCATGTTTTGCAGAGGTTTCTAAAAAGTCACATTTGAGTCTTCTTGCCGTATTCATCCCTTCTTCTCTTGAAACTTCACGTTTAGTTATTTTGTCACATTTATTACCAACAAGCATAATTGGAATATGCTCAGCATCTTTTTTGCGCGTAACTAAATTTAATAAAACAAAGTAGAGTAAATATTTGTTTTAACGATAGTACGTGTATACAATTCGCAATAATTTTGGGTTACAGTACGATTCCCCAAAATAATTTCCCTGGCAGGCCAATTACCCAACATTTAAAAATGTATCAGTATAGCGAAACTAATCAAAATGCTGACCCTAACCCATATTTTCTTGAAACACAACCGTTAAATTGAACAGAATCAAACTTCATACTGTAATTTGTTGAATGATCAAATGATTAAGGTTAATCTCACAATCTCTTGAAACACAACCGTTAAAGTGAACAGAATCAAACTTCATACTCACTGTTGACCTTTATTGAACGAACCCTACGTGTTGGTAAGTGTCCCATGAGAAATATCTTTCAGGAAAGCAACAAGCTTATTCACTTCTCAATGCTATATTGCACAAGCTTTTTCAAATATTGTGTGGGTCTTGAAAGCCCTCAAGAATTAAAGCAAATAGATTCATATAAAATAATGAAAAAAAGCGCTTGAATTTAGATAACGAGTGTTTTAACAGCAAAAAGGTTATATAGTCATACGATTTTCTGAAAGTTATTCACCGACACTTATTCGACATCACACAGGGTGACAACAACCGGTACTCAACTCTATATAATATTGGCTAAATGTCCTGGCGACATCCATACAAAAGACTGTAGCAGTATATCATACCCTATCATACCTGGGTCTTTTAATATTTATACCTGATTTATATACCCGGGTCTTTTAATTTTATGATTTATTTATAGACCTGGGTCTTTTACATTTCCTCAAATTTTGACCCACATAATAGACCCGGGTATAATACCTGGGGGATCTACTATCAAGGGGGTCTTGTATACGGTGATTTACGGTAACGATTGTCACATTAGTGCATGGAAATTATGTGATCATTAAGATTAATACACGTCAATAAATGATTATAATACTATGCACGATAGTGCACGAATTTCAATATTTCATGTGATAACGTGTATTAAATTTTTTGGATGATCAGTTTCCGTGTAGTTTCCGTGTAGTGATTATGAAACCCGTGCTTACCCGCATACAATTTCATATTTTTATATGCATTCCCGTGTATCGAGTTTTTATAGGGCAGGTGACCTCAGGATTACTGATTGTTCAATAAATAAAGTAGCTAAGCCTTGCCTTATTTGTAGTAACAATAGAACAGATGACTAACTAAGGTTTTTAGTATAAATAGGGGTAAGTACTATGACTTAGGTTCTTTTACTTTCTTTTACGGGTAATACTATCGGGATAAATAAACGGAAAAATAGACTACACAACACTTCTACTCGAATTTCGAAGGTTAACTCTTAACAAAACTGGCAACAAGGTTTTATGATAATAACGAGAAGGATATCAGGACGATTTTTAGGAAACGAGTTATTAACTACTAGAGTTATCACTTCTACTATTATGGTTTTGAATTATTAAACTCAACTGAGTTCTTAATTTTAACTCTCACTGAGTTCCCTTTTTATTAGATGCGACTGAACCATCGCTTAAATACCTTTTACATTCTTATTTATACACGGCTTAGACTACTGAACTTAGTGCATAAATGCGCGAAAGCGAATAAATGTAATTTAGTGAATAAATGCGACAAAGCGAATAAATGTAATTTCGCGAATAAATGCAGGGGCGTTATACAGATAAGAAAATAATTTACTACTTCTATCTTTGGGCCTTATTCTTTTTATACGTACTGACTAGTTGAGTATATAGGGGGCTATGTATATCGGGCGAAGTAAAGAAGAAAAGAGAAAGAAAAAGAAGGAAAAAGAAGAAAATAGAAAAATAATAAAAAAAAAGAAACTAATTCGATCACGGGTACAGGGAACCCTTCACAATGTACATGCTATTCATGCATGATTGTCCCTAAGTATTTCAAGTTTACGTTTTCTGCATTTGAGTTACTGATTATTGCAGTAAGAATTGATGTTTAAGGGATTCTGGTATGTGATTACAGTAATAATTTTTTATGTGTCCATTGTTTATTATTGTGCTTTCTTGATTTATGTGTTAACATTGTAGCTTGTTTTTACTTGTTTTACTCGGGATTCTGTTTTGATTGTTGATCATGTATCGAGTCACTTGATATTTACCAGGAACGGAGTGCAACGTAGTGTATAGTTATCTGAAGAGTGAAATGATGTGAACAAATACAGTTCTTTGATTGGTTATATTTTCACATGACATTGCATTTTATATTAATCCAGGTTTGATATGGCTTTTGTATGTACGTACTTGCTATTCGTACATTATTACCCCTTCAAAAAGGACTATTTTAAGTAAGTATTTCAAGTTTATGTTTCGTGCCTTTAATTTACTGTTTATCGCGGTAAGGATTGATGTTTAAGGGATTCTATAATATTACGATATGTGTTCACAGTATTGATTTTTTTATGTGTACATTGTTTATCACCATGCTTTCTTGATTTATGTGTTAATATTGTAGCTTGTTTTTACATGTTTTAATCGGGATTCCATTTGGATTATCAATTGTGTATTTAGTTACTTAAGAATTTTTTTTATTTTATATTGGTACCGAATTTATATTTTTTGAACTTAATTCGTAATTGTATTAATATGAGGGCTTGTTTTTTATAATGTTTTACTTTTAGTACTGTTGATTGGATGGTCGTTATCTTGTGCCATGCGTGTTGACCTTTAAGTTACTGTTACGTTTCGTTACTGATTTTGATATGTTTTATTAGGCTGTGCAAAAGTTGATCATTACAAGGATTTCAAAATTTGAGACGAATGGGCGGATTTTTTTATTTTTATTTTTTTATTTTTTTTTAGTTTACTGCAAATAGAATAATGCCCACATTTAAGGTTATATGAGGTTAATTTTTCATATGCCAACTTTGTACCATACACATGTAAACTAAGATGTACATAGTTTATTAATTAGTATTAATAAACTGTTAAACATTTCATTTTTTAAAACTTCTAATACGGTCTATTAATTCTTTTGTTTCTGGTTTTGCGTGACAGCGTCATGCAGCTACCTTATTTTCTTATAGGGTCTGCAAAAATCACTTGGATTTAATAATTTTCTCTTCGCACTTATAATTTCATGTGTCAGAAAATAAGCGTTAACTTGGTGTGTTTGTTGTGTCATCTCACTTAAAATTAGAAATGCCGTTTTTGTAAAGATTACATATTAGGATTCTTTGTTAACCTTATCATATATAGTTACTATGATCGAATCAAAGTGCTGACTAACCCAGTATTGTTTTTTAGGCCACTACGTGTGTTTCTTATTTTGTTTTTTGGAATTATAAATAGAGCTTTAATCCTGTCAATTTGAAAGATTTATCAAAAAATTATAGCAGTTAAAATTAATTTTGACTATATGAATAGAAATTTATTTCAATGCTCGAAATTTTGATCAATTTAAAAATAAAGTCACATTATGAATTCAATTAAGTCGCATGTATCTTATTATTTGGTTTTTGGAGCAATATATTGGCTCAGTATCCTCAATAATTGATTCTTTCAAATTATAAAATATCTTGTTGATTTATGGATTGATGTCGGTTAAAATTTACACATTGTATAAAGACTTGACAACTTTCTTTATAAATTCTGGAGCATCTGATAAAAATTATCTAAATGATTTTTGTTCGATCTGGTCAAGTTATTGATTTCAACATGATCAGTATTAGTATATAAAAATATATTTTTTTTGCATCATTTTTGTCCTACAGGTAATTTAATTATTATAATATAACATATTCAACATTATTAAATTTTCATGTAAATGTTGGGTGTGGTTAGTTTGTGTGAAAGTTTATGGAAATGACTGTTTTTGTCAACCAATAAATCTTAATAAGAATATAAAAAGGTTTCAGATATAAAATAAAATTTTATAATAAATATAGGCAGCTGCTATTTATGAAAACTCTTCAAATTTTGAGCAAAGTTATCCTGACAACCACTAAGTCAAATTTGATATTTTTTTTTTATATAGATTCAATAGATTTATAGGATTCATAGAAAAAATTTTTATTGAATTTGACTTGGTGGTTGTCGAAATACCTTCACTCAAAATTTTAAATAATTCAAAATGTCTATCAAAATAGAAGCTGCCAAATTTTTTAGACGTTGAGCAATGTATCTTGATAACAACTAAGTCAAATTTGATGAAATTTTTTTATTTGGATTCTATTAATCTATAGAATTCAAAAAAAAAGTTTATTGAATTTATTTTGGTAATTGTCAAATTGTCAAGATATCTTTGTTCACAATCTAAAAAAAATTTGGTGCATCTTCTATTTTGATAGATATTATCAACTATTTGAAATTTTGAGTAAAAATATATCTTGATAACTACCAAGTCAAATTCAATAATTTTTTTTTTGAATCCTATGTTTCTATAGAATTCATATAAAAAATATCTATCAAATTTGACTTGGTAGTTGTCAGAATATCTTGCTCAATTTGAAAAAATTTGAAAAATGTTAATTTATAGAAGGGGCTCGAATAGCAAATTTGGGAATTTATTAGTTGGATTAAAAATGCATTTAAAAGTCAATATTCTAAAAATCAAGATTTAATTAAAATTTGTTAAAAATGTATTTCAAAGCAAAGAAAACCAGGGTGAACTAAATAAAAGTATTGAAATTTGCTAACATTCAAGTGTTTTGGCAATTTTTTGAACTGACAAGCCTTCTAAATTTTTATTTACTGGATTGGCCAAAAATCTTTGGCTAATTTTTATCAGATGCTCCAGTAATAATAAAAACAGCTATAATTAAAATCAAAATATCTCAAAATTGAATAGAAAAAGTTAAATAGCGGTAGTTAACTATAGTTTTTTCTTAACTACAATTTATGCTACAACACCTTCTACAGTATAAAATATCAAAACATTCTTTTTTTAAAATTTTTTGCTATTCTAACAATCTGTATAGAGATTGTACCTGTTGGGAAAACCTCTACCCAGTTACTATTAAATTACTCGGATATCCAGATAAATTACTATTTCACACAATTGCAAGTTCTACCTGGGTACAATCACTAAATCTGCAGCCTGCTCTCCTCTTGTTCCGGCCAAACCTTATTACCTTCTTTGCTTGAAATGTAAAACAATGTATTCATGTTTTATTTCTAGTAATAATATTTGAATACTCTTTATCTAAAACCTTCAAAAGTTGTCTAGAAATTGAGACTCTTTTCTTCTTCTGGTTAGATGAAAGCTTATAAGGAACCCATTTTGCAAACTTCTTACTCATATTTAACTCATTATGTAATATAAAGCTTATACATTTATATGAAATACCAGTTTCATACTAATTCACAAATAGTAATATGTATGTTATTATTAACCAAAATTTTAACTTTATTAATATTAGTTTGTGTTACTGCTTCACGAGAACACCCAGATCATGGCTTATCTTTGCAGTTTTCTTTACCACTATTTAACAATTCAATCCAATGTTTAATAGTGCTCATAGATAAAGCGTAATTACTTTCAGCATTTACCAATTTCTGGTGAATTTAGAACGCTTTATTACCATTTTTTCAACCAACATAAATAATATAATGTTGGTTTTCACAGCTCATTTTCATCCAATTGCTTTAAGACTGTGAGAAAATCTAACAACTGTTAAGCAATCAATATATATACCATATTAAAAATTTTTCATGCAAAAACTACAAACAGATAAGCTTAAATTTATTATTTCTATTTCAGGATTGGATTAGTAGATTACATAATATAAATTGATATGCAAAACTTTTCAAACACCCAATATATATAATTTTTACTATAGATACATAGTCAGAGATAGTAATCATATTTATATATTATATTAATTAATTAGAATTAGATAAAGCTATCACACCAAACATGAATAAAGGTAGCTACTAATATAAAAATATTATATAATAAATGGCATGCCCCTAATAAAACTTTTTAAATTATATATAAATTTTACAATATATATAAAGGTTTTATAATTATAATATATATATATATTTTTTTTTAAGGCGAAATCATATTTTGAAGAATTTTTTATTAAGTATATATTTGTATATATTATGTAATAAAATATTATACTATATTTTAAGTACTATAGACTCAGATATTCTTGACTATCTGTGACCTAAACCTACTAGAGTTTTCCATACCTATCTTCTGTACAACCTAGATTTTTGGACTACTTTCTATTTTATCATTCAGCTATTTACTATATTTTCTGCTTCTTTCATATTGCCAATCCTATACTTTCAAATAGGTGCAAAGGCCTTGTCCAGATAATTGTAATCTCATGATTACTTTCTAAACCTTGGTGTTCTGAAATTACCTATATGCTAGTAAGAGTGAAACTATACATAACCTACAACACTCTGTAGTCTATCGTATATAGAGTACAGAATGGTCAGATCAGGTCGGGTTCCTTTAAACCCGACCTGAACCCAATTAAAACCCAACCTGTACCCAACCTGTCATAAAAATTTATCAGACTTGGGTCGGGTCTATTCCAAGGGAAGATTGAAGAAGAGTTAACCCAGTGATTAACACGATTTATCACCTCAATATAATCACATGGTGATTTTGATTAGAAAAGATATAAACAAATGTCAGGTGATAAATTGATAATACGCACTAAAAAGTTCTAGTCACATGATTACTGATAAGTTTATTTAGATTAGGGTTAGGGTTAGTGTCTATGTTAGGGTTTGGGTTAGCATTTTATATAATAAAATCGAACAAGGAATATTTTTTGTTAGTGCATAGGTTATTTCTTATGAGAAATAAGTGATTTCTTTTAATTCTCTTTAGAACGAACATTTGTTTTGAATTTGCAGATCGTCACATGACCAGAACTTTTTCTGCTGTGGCTAAATGGTTTTTTGTGCATATTTTTTTTGAATTCATGCTGATAAAAATTTTTGATTTATAACATTTAGCAAATTATCTGTTATTGTTACACATTGTACGTAATAAATCACCTGATTGTTAATCAATCAAAATGACCATGTGATTATATCGAGGTGATAATTCATGATAATCACTGGGTTAACTCTTCTTCAAGTGTCCCTATTCCAAAACCGACCTGACCCGTCTTGACCCGACTAGTGATGCTACCAAAATTGATTTTTGAAGAAGGCTTATTTCATCTTTATTAAAGAAAATTAAAATTTTTTATAAAAAAGAGCAAATAAAATTTATATAGATATGTTTCTTATAATTTCGTCTATTCAAAAAAAGTATCAAATAATTTCATCTTTCAAGTAAAATAGGTCAAAAACAATTTCGTCTTCAAATTTTAATTTCGGGTTTTAGAACCTGAAATAATTTCGTCCTCATATATAGACCTGACCAAATCTGATCATTTTTATGCTCACATAAATTTGATCAAGGATGGGTGAAAAGTAACTAGACAGTGACTTATTACTATGATTATTATTTTAAATTAGGTAACTCGCAATGCAGTCGCACTAAAACTATAAACATTATACATATAAGTTTATCTTAATATTAATATTTTTTAAAATAGAAGATATTATTTACATTATTCAGTTTTTTTTAAAATGATAAATTGGGTAAATCGAATAGATTGGGTAAGAATACCAGAAACATAGTTATGCTTGCATTTAGTGCTCCTAGGTCCGGTCTGGGTCTGGTCCAGTCCGGGTCCGGTCCGAGATCAGACCAGACTCAGACTCTAAATTTTACTAATTTCAGACTTCAGACCAGACTCAGACTTAACTATGAGTCCGGTCCGGGTCTGGTCCGAAGTCTGCAAACTGGTCTGAGTCCAAATATATTATATGTATTTTTTGGCGCTGAACAAGTTTACTTAGTGCATTTTGTTAGAATAAATTAGTAAAATTTTATGAATCATAAGATTTTATAGAATTTTATTAATAAAATTTTATAAAATCTTACAATTCACAAATATTTATTAATTAATTCTAAGAAAATGCACTAAGTAAACTTGTTCAGCACCTAAACATGTATCAAAACGGCTGTTTTGTTTTTATTTTACTTGTAATTTAGAGATTTGATGCACAATTTTGGATTTTTGATCAAAAAAGACAAATTTTAACATCTTATCTTCAAATTCCAAGTAAAATAAAAACAACCCTGCCGATTTAATGTATTTTTAGGTGCTGAACAAGTTTACTTAGTGCATTAAGTTAGAAATAATTAGTAAAATTTTGTGAATCATAAGATTTTATAGAATTTTATTAGTAAAATTCTATAAATTCTTAAAATTCACAATTTTTATTAATTAATTCTAACATAATGCAATAACTAAACTTGTTCAGCACCTAAAAATACATTAAATCAGCAGGGTTGTTTTTATTTTACTTGAATTTGGAGAAAAGATGCATAATTTTGGATTTTTGATCAAAAAAGTCAAATTTAAGCATCTTTTCTCCAAATTTCAAGTAAAATAAAAACAACCCTGCCGATTTAATGTATTTTTAGGTGCTGAACAAGTTTACTTAGTGCATTTTGTTAGAATTAATTAGTAAAATTTTGTGAATCATAAGATTTTATAGAATTTTATTAATAAAATTCTATAAAATCTTATAATTCACAAATTTTTATTAATTAATTCTAACAAAATGCACTAAGTAAACTTGTTCAGCACCTAAAAATACATTAAATTGGCAGGGTTGTTTTTATTTTACTTGAAATTTGGAGATAAGATGTTAAAATTTGTCTTTTTTGATCAAAAATCCAAAATTGTGCATCAAATCTCTAAATTACAAATAAATAAAAACAAACCAGCCGTTTTGATGCATATTTAGGTGCTTAACAAGTTTACTTAGTGCATTTTCTTAGAATTAATTAATAAATACTTGTGAATTGTAAGATTTTATAAAATTTTATTAATAAAATTCTATAAAATCTTATGATTCATAAAATTTTACTAATTTATTCTAACAAAATGCACTAAGTAAACTTGTTCAGCGCCAAAAAAAATACATATAAATATATTCGGAATCAGACCAGTCTGCAGACTTCGGACCAGACCCAGACCAGACTCAGACCTGACTAAAAAGTCTGAATATAAAAGTCTGAGTCCGGTCCGAAAATCAGACCAGACTCAGACTTGACTAAAGTCTGGTTCGAGTCCGGTCTGTAGGAGCACTACTTGCATTAATAGAGTGTATGATTAATACATTATAATGGTGTCAGCAAAAACTTGCATTTGATTGGGCGTATGTTGATATGCTGTGCTAGTAAATACTGTTATATGAGCATACTGAGATAGGTATAATATTATATGAAACAAAATCAGGCATAGCAACCAATAATGGGTTTATTTGGCAGATGAAAGTTCTGAAGGATCACAGAGTGATCGTTTTTACATAATACAATTAACAAAGCATCTTGTTTTGAATTTAATGTGTTAACCTGGACACGAAGCGGTTCAGGTTGTAAGCGCATTAAATTCAAAGTCAGATGTGCTGTTATTGGATACAAAACATCTAGTAACAGATTTATTTTCTTTTTCTTTGTAACAAATAAATCACTTAGTATAATAAGTCTATTTGGCGTATAAATAGTACTTATATATATAACATCTCTGGTTTAAGTGCAACTGCATCATGCAGCTGTCTATTTTAAAATTATATCAGGTATGATCAGGTTTTATAGGTTAATGAACAGAAACCCGAACCTGACCTAATACTTTAATAGACCCAACCTGAACCTAACCTGATTTATTAATGGGTCAATAATTTGAACTGACCCAACCCGACCCGTGAAATTTCAGGTCAAACACGACCCATTCCCCATTCTAATCATATATTACTGCAGATATGCTATCTGTATTGGTTAACAGATACTTCTCCTAATGGTAGGTGAGCACTAGCTATGTTGCG
Source organism: Gigaspora rosea (assembly GCA_003550325.1). NCBI lineage: Eukaryota > Fungi > Glomeromycota > Glomeromycetes > Diversisporales > Gigasporaceae > Gigaspora > Gigaspora rosea. The sequence continues at coordinate 51,469 of QKWP01000367.1, read as the reverse complement.
TAACTGGCCTGAGTGAGAACCACCTCTATTCTTAGCAAGCTAGCCTTTACTTCTCCTGTATGATACAGCTACTCCTAACTAAATTTCATAATACATTTTTGTATTACTTCCAACTTCTTGTAGAGCAATTGGTATTCTACTGTTGGTTAGACCAAAGAGCTTTATTTTGTATATTGTACTTTGTTTGTATCCCCAATTTGCAGATCTGCTTCTATAATAGTAGCTTCCTTTTAATTTAGGTTTGGCACTGATGCCAGAGGTGTTCCTTATCTGATTTTGGGCAATTTTTTTACTACAGATCCCTTTGTATTCACCACTTTTCTCACTACTTGAGTTTGTATTATAGTTGTATTACTCTCCCAATCAAGATTTCCAAAACCACATTAGGGTTGTTGGTAATATCTTGTTCTTGCCTGCCAAGAAATTATTTATGCAACCTTCATATAACTAGACTATCATCTATAGTGCCAACCCTCTACAATAAATCTTCTTCTGAAAATTTCTAAACCAAATTTGTACTTCACATGGACTTTCACAGAGCCTTATATCCAAATTTTTCTAGAAACTGCTTTTAGTAGAATTCAAACTTAAGACCTTGGCTATGAGAGTTAAGCATCTAGACCACTAGACTATAGGGCCCCAACCTATATAATTATCCCTTTATAATAAAATTGTCATCTTATCACGTGTGTCCGTTACATTTTTACCAATCATTCTGTTCATGTGAATCGGAGTATCACGATTGTCTGGTACATTTTTACCGTACCAATTATTTTGCACATGCGAAAAATGATGGCATAAATAGTCACGATCATATGTCAAAATTCACAATGATTATATCAATAAATGTTAACTATATTATTTAATTTTTAATTTTTTTTTTTTTTAAAGTGTTTGCCTTGGGACTAAGGAATTTTTTATCCAGGAAATTTGGGTTAGTGTCCCACTAAGGGCCACCTGCATTTGTTACATTGATGAGGATACAACTAGTCACATGTACAACATTTGGTCGTCTAATTTAAGTAGTCCGCCTGAAGGTTACCCCGCGGGTTCCACACTAGCTGCCATACCTGCAACCCGACTAGGGGATTGCCTATTTAAACCCTCTGATCCTTGCTCCTTCTGCCAACCCATCCTGTATCACCGGAACAGGCCCGTTACATAAGCAGTTAGTCAGCCAGTTCCAGATGCTTATCTGTCATCCTTAGGACCCATTTTAATTCTGTATCCTTGGCGAAAAACTTGGTAGAGCAGTTCCTGTCCCACCCAGGTAATACCTACACTTCGGTAACTTATGCATTCACCAAGGTGAACAACTTGCAGTTAGGGATACCCAACCACTACCATTACCTACTTCTGCCCTTATAAGGTTCACTCCAACCCAGTACCAACCATCACTTTCCTACCGGTCCTTCCCGATTTCCCAGACTTCAATCCAGTTGGCCTGGAAGGGTTGATCTACTCGGTATTAGGTGCTATCATGTTTTTCACCCCCTGGTCTCCAATTTCTCAACATGGGTCCTTTTCCTCCAGTGCGACTTCGGCGGCCAGGTTGGTAGACCTTGTCCCCAAGGACAATGTCTAGTACTTCGGCTCCGGTCCAATATTCCGGTTTTGGTAGCACTGTCAAAGATCTTTGCTACCTCCTTACTCGGGTCTTGCCAAATGGGTTTCTGTTTCCCCGGTTCCTTGGATTTGTCTGTGTCACAAGGCACAACTTCGCCCAAAAGCTTCTATTCGAGATGGTAACCAAGGACTACAGGTAATGTACCCAACTGATCAACAGGAAACAGTTACCAGAACACAGGTCTATTTTTTCAAAGCGTCGTCAGTGGGATTTGAACCCTAGACCTGCCACTTGGGGTGACAACTTACTAACTTCTCTAAGTTGCCACACCCATTATTTAATTTTTATATAATTATATATATATATATATGTTATTTTAATTTTGAGTTCATGCGCTTTACGTTTTTGATTGGCCGTGACTAGAAAATGTGATCAGGGCGTGGAAAAAACAATTCGATAAGTTAAAAATGACAATCAATTACTTTTTAAATCTGTATTTTTGCGACATTTAATCATTTGTATACTAGTGTGTAATGTTGTAATAGATTCGTAATTTGTCAAATTAATAATCAGTTGTCTTGATTATTTTTTAAAAATCAATTTTTGTACTTTACGTACATTTTGCATCTTTCAGATTTAGAAATTGCTTCTGTTCTTATGCGCACTTTGTATCTTTGAAATTAGATTAACTGAGATATGGATAACGAACGAACAATAGTAGAAGTATGATAGTTTGGGACTAGCAAGATAGTTAGTAGCACGGTAGTATTTTTTATTTTTTTCTTTTCTTCTTTTTAATACAATACTAACTTTTCGTGCGATAATGAATGTAGCAAGCATGATAGTTTGGGACATAGCAAGATAGTAGCACAGTAGTATTTTTTTTTATATACAGTATTAACATTTCTTTTTTCTTTGAACAAAATATAACATGATAACGAATGTAGCACAATAATAGAAACATGATAGTAATATTACAGTTTCTTTTTTTTCAGAACAAAGCGCCATAATGAAGGTACAATAGTAGAAGTAGAGGTATGATAGTTCGGGACGTAGCAAGATAGTTAGTAACACAGTAGCAATTTTTTTTATTACAGTACTAACGTTTTGCACGATAACTAACGCAGCATGATAGTAGGAATATAATACTTCAGGACGTAACAAGATAGTTAGTAGCATGGTAGTATTTTTTTTTGTTTTTTTTTTATACAGTACTAATGTTTCTTTTTTCTTTAGAACAGAACATAGCATGATAGTAGAGGCATGATAGTTCTGGACATTAGTAACATGGTAGTATTTTTTTTTTTTAATGTACAGTACTAACGTTTCTTTTTTTCTTAAGAACAAGCGGACGTAGCGCGATAACAAATATAAGATAGTAGAGGCATAATAGTTCAGGATGTAGCAAAATAGTTAGTAGCACAGTAGTCTATTTTTTTATTATTTGTTTTTTAATACAGTACTAACATTTCGCAACGTAAAATGATAGTAGAAGCATGATAGTTCGGAATGTAGCAAGATAGTTAGTATGGTATGCATGATAGTTCAAGATTTTTTCTTTTTTTTGATATAGTACTAACATTTCGTAAGATAACGAACGTAGCATGATAGTAAAAGCATGATAGTTTGGGATGTAGCAAGGTAGTTAGTAACACAGTAATTAATATGGGCATTCAAAATAGTATGGGTGTAGTATAATAGTCAGTATGGGATTTAGCATGATAGATAGATGGAACATAGTGAAAAGGGCGCCAGTGGCGCCCCAAAACACTTGTAATATATAAATTTATTAATATATAAATTTATATAAAAAATTTATTTCAATATTTATACAGTACTAGATAGCAAAAACTATCCAATTTTTTTTAAAGCACAAATTTATAATTAAATATGACAGGCTAATTTTTGTATCACAAATTCTGATTGGTTAAAAATCTTATATAAACATTTTTTTATATATTAAATACTAAATTTTTGATTACATATAAACTTCAAGCTTTAATAGCTTTTTAATTTTATAACAAAAATAAAAATCTATTCTAATAGAATTGTAGCTTAGATAAAAATCAACAAATTTGTAAGACAGATTTTTTTAAAGTTATTTGTTTTTGAGCTATAAGCATTTTTATATTTTATATACAAAAAGTAGGTAGTTTTTGCTATTTGATACTATAGTATATAAAAGTTACTTAATTATAATATATAAAATTTATAAAACAATTCCTATTTGAACACTAGGTGTATTGACATTTAGTTATATGAAACAAATATAAAGCCAATCAAAATATTAAATTAAATGCATTTTATAGATTATATACAGATCATTTTTTGTATAACAAAATTAAAGCAAAAAATCAAAACTTAATTATATCTTAAAAATTTGTTTATAAAATCCTCTTTGGGGCTTTAATAAAAAATTTCTTATAAAATTTTGGTATAAAATATGCCTCTATCCATCTTAGACCTTAACTCTAATATTAGTAAAAATTTTATTTATTTCTTTGTTTATTTGATAAAAATTATTTTAATTTACATGTTATACAAAACTTGTGTTTCAAACACCTAGTAGTCAGAGAATATGTCACACCTGTTTATATATGAGTACTAATATATAATAAAACTTATAATAAAAACATATAAATTTACTATAAACTTTAAGCTCAAGTTTCTTTTTAACCTACATATTAACTTATTTTTGAATTTTAGAGTTAAACATATCGAGAATATTAGAATAAAAACACTTTTTAAAATTTTGCAAAAATTAATGATTTTGCTAGTAAAATTTTATGAAAAAAAGATATACAAATTTTGAAAATACAATTATATGCAAAATTTTATGCTGAACAACTTTATTTAGAGACCAAAGTAGGTTACCTTGTAGAAAAATGGGTTGGCTATATGCTAAAGTTAAAACTTTTTGGTTTGTAATATAAACCCTTTTTTTTGTCAAGATAACCTACTTTGGGCACTTAAGCAAAGTTGTTCAGCATGCAATTTTATTTGTATTCAAGGACAAAACATGTTTTCTCAACCATTTACTAGGTGAAAAATAGGGTTGAAGTTAGAAAAAACTTTTTTTCTAAAAAATTTTTTTAAAAAAAAAATTTTTTTCTAACTTTGACCCAATTTTTCACCTAGTAAATGGCCGAGAAAATGCATTTTGGCCTCAAACACGAGTTGCATGCTGAACAAGTTTGCCTAAGCGCCCCAAAGTAGGTTATCTTGACAAAAAAAAAAGTTTTTATATTACAAACCAAAAATTTTTAACTTTAGCATACAGCTAACCCATATTTCTTACAAGGTAACCTACTTTGGTCGCCTAAATAAAGTTGTTTTAGTAAGAAATCGATTTATCCTTAGGGAATCTCCCGATTAAAAAAGGGTGAAATTTAATACTAGTTCCGGGCGGATCACGAACTAAGAATTTTTTTTTGAAAAAAATAATGAATTCGTTTAGTAACATTATCATTTTGAAGATACTATGAATATTAGAACAATGAAAATCGGATTTTGCCTGCGTTATATATAACATGTAAATGACATGAAATGTTGCATTCCTCGAATATAATAATTCTCAAGAGTGTAAAAATTAATGTTAACACAAATATATATTTTTTATATATTAGTATGACGTTATTTTTACTTACGTACAGGTTTCCCCTGGATAATATTCATTCGTCACCCAAATTAATGATGGAAATTTGGTTTAATTGGTCAACGTTAATAGTTGATTACACGAATTATAAATATATCATGTGTAATTCTGTAATTAAAAAAGTAGTTATTGTTTGCAAATAGAAAAAGGACCTGCTCGACATATAATGATTTTAATTACAGTTGTGAATGATTTTAATTGTGTTATTTGACTGTTCTAATCTAGTTGGCAGATCAAACTGCATTTTATAAAACATAAAGTTCCGGACAAGTAACTATATTATTGTTTTACTTCTTATTCAATTAAATTATATAACTTAGATATAAATTTTTAAAAAGCTTATTCGTTCGCACAATTATTTAAAAACGGTGCAACTGATTATTAGTGTGGTCTTTTTAATAAATTATAACCAAGAAATACAGTAAGTATTAAATGAATTGCAGTTTCAATTTAGAAAACTTTAGATTCAGCAAATCCAATTTTTAAATTATCAAAATCAAATACACTATAAACATTTGATAAAAATGCAGCACCAACCACCCACACGCCATTCCGATCTCCCTGGATCTTCGATAAGCACAATGAACTACTCTGATTTGATGATCTAATTAATTCAGTAGGGCTAATTTTGTACGATGTGTTATTAAACACTAAAGCTACAATCTTATTTGTATTACATGGAATCCACCATAAATTGTTATTAAAATAGCTACCAGGAATCATTGTATGGATCTTTGAGACTTGAGTAATGTCACCAATGATAGTTGGGGTACCTAATTATTGAAATAAGGCAATATTTTTATATAAATTTGATAATAAATTAAAAAACAAAACAAAATAAAATAAAATAATGCCGACCTGTATCAATCAAAGCAGATGAATTAATTCCTCCAACTGAGATTCCGTCAACCTGAATATCATGTAATGATATCATCCAAGTCCCCGGATATCGTGTCTGATTGATAAGATCGTTATATACAATATTTCCAATATAAGCATTTACATCGATGCCTCCGAGATTCATGAAACTTTTATCGGTAACTTTTAATTTATATCTTCCAAAGTGAAATGCGATTATAGTATGATTAAGCACTTTTTTTCCCTTAATTTTTTGAATCAGTCCAGGATTTGAAACTCGTCCAATTTGACGAGATAGACCAAGAATACCATCTTCTTCATATACAGTATTAAAGCCATCAACTAATGCTATCCCAAAGGTCAGATTAGTAACTGAAATTCCATTGAGAATAACTATATCTCGACCTTCATAACCGCTAATAACGGTACCAGTGCCATAAGAGAGGGTAAAATTTTTTTGTGATGGAACAAATGTTGATGATTTTGCAGGGTCAAATTGATTATGAGTTCCACATTGTGATGAACTACATTGAATACCCGGAACCCAAAGATCTGGTGATCCAGTATCGTAGTCAACAGTAAAATTTTGACCTCCAATTGTTATTAGACCATAGTAACTAAAATCTAAATTTAGTTCATTGATTAAAGGTATTATTACATCACGTCCGAATAATTTAGAATATTTAGAATATTTCAAAGTCATTAATGCTCGTTGTTTTTCGGGTGAAATCGATTCTCTTTTAAAGAGTTCAATTGTTAAATAATTTGAATCAGAGATCGATGCCACATCTGAAGATGGTATAAATACTATAAATGATATAAATGATACGAGACACCAAAGAAACTTTTTCATATTTGATAATAAAGTTTTATGAAAAATTTATGAATTTTTTAAATAAAATTTCTTTTATTTGTTAGTACATCATGAAGAATGTGGAGCATTTACCCCGTAATGAATGGTTGTAAAAGGCAAGAAACCCCAATGAAGCTTTAATATGGGATATCATAATAAAGAAAAAAGGATATTTGTAGAAAGTTCGAAAAAAATATTTGGATCAAATGAGATCGCCCATTAAGATCATAAACAAATAAAGGACTTAATGTATTAATAACAAAATACGTATATTTCTCTTTGAAAATAGCTGAGTAAATAACCATACTAATTCTCAAAGAGTAAACGCAAATTATAATGATATTTGTGTTAAAGCATCCTTATTGTCCAGAGCGTAGCAAAAGATTTACAATGGATAAGTAAATAAGTAAATAGCTGAAAATGTTCTAGTTCGTTCACATGATTACTTAGCGTAGCGTATACTTATTTGCTCCAGTGAAACAGTGAGGCACAGCATAACCAGCACCCTTTTATGTGCATTTTCAAAATAATATCACTTAAAAACCAAAAAAATATTTACTTTATGTTAATTTTAGAAAGTTATATCAATTTAAATATTACTATAGTTTTTAATATATAAAAAAAGAAATTTGTCATTTTAACAAATCAATCGATCAGCCAACCAGATTTGATTATATAATTTTAAAATTTGACGTGAGGGTGTTAGTTTATGCTGTCGCCGGTAATTCAAAATTTCGACTAATAAACAATCTTCCCATGGAGAATTGGGTACAGTATTATGACATGGGTGGGTAATTTGAGTTTTTCATTTATCTCTAAACAGCATTCAAAATCAAATGATCTTAGTACTATTCGATCGTTCTAATTGCTGAACTACAAAGCATAAATGAAGGTCAAATGTTGTGGTTCACGTGTTACTATCATAACTTTTTTTCCCTTAAATTTCACTTATTATCATCATTCCCATCATCACACCTGTTCTCTTCATTATTTACTCACGGCCCCTACATTATCACAATTCGATCACCCTCCTTTTGATGTCCATTAAACCTTTAAACCGTCCCACATGATAATCGTTCATCCCTTCTTAAATTATAACACCTATACCTAGAGATGGGCACGCGCGCGGGATCCGTGCGTGATGCGCGGATTTTTTTGCGGGATTCCAAAATAAAATCATCTGGCCGGCATTACCATATCATCTGGCCGACATTAAAAATATCTGGCCTACATTACATATTTAGGCCAACTCCTAATTAATCGATATGCATTTGTTTTGTCTCTCATATCTGATGCAGTTTACGATGAAAACACATATGGGTCTTTCTCCTACTTCTCGAGCAGCTTACGCAGCTTTCTAGCATCGTATAGACAGGCCATGCAAAGCGGACTGTGATATCTGTATAAAGCTGTCGTCCCGACAGGCTATAAACTCATGCCTCGGCCCTACCCCTGTATGACTGTCGTCCGACAGGTCATAGTGGAACCCGAGCATTGCTAGGGTGGGGGGCGGGTCGATATAACCAGAATGAAATTCGGGTTCGCAGAAGAAACAAGGTTACATTCCCACATACCTTGTCGTTATCAATATATAGCTTGCACAAATTACCTCATACTTACCTAACTATACTCTAATTTCCCATTACCTCACCCCTTCTAACATTACCTCATATTGACTACATTTCAATTCTATCAAACGATCAAACAATATGACTGGATCGGCATGTCACATGCTTGATCCGAACTGATTCGAGACAAAAACTGCCTCGATACTTCGTATCGAGCAGTTTTAGAATTTACGTATTTGTACATCTGTTTCAATCAAATTATTGAAGAGTTTGTAGTAATACGACCGATCTAACTCTAATAGTACTGGGAGATAAGTTTCTGATTTACTCAAATAAAGGTCTCTTCAGCAATACACTAACTTACTTCCTTTATTTTCCTTAAGTAAAATCGAAGGGAATCTCTTACTTTATTACATTTGAAAGTATACATTTAAATTTAATCTACTACACATTGGCGTGCTATCTGACACACTAACGTGCTATCAAGCATGAACAAAAGATTATTTTAAAACCAAGCACGATTATGTGCTATCTCAAACTTTCAAATTTGGTAGCTGTTATTCTAATACACACGTTATATGCGAATACGTATATCTGTGATGATATCCTTCAAACCTATTTTTGAATGACGTATTCTTTGACGGAACCCTGACAGTTGATGAAATTCTTGACGAATCAACTCAACCACTAAAACAATAAAATTCAGGTATTCTCTTTCGACGAGCTTCTTACAAATGAATTCTAGATATGCTGATTCATAATTTTTTTTCAAAAATTACTGCTTTTTCATTAAACATTTTTTTATTTAAGTATTGGATCTAAGCGTATTAGTTCTGTTAAAGTTTTGTTAGTAATTTTTTTTTAATAAAATCATCATCTCATTATATAAAAAAGTTGACATTCCAAATAAAGTTCACACGATAGTTAACTATAGTTTTACGTTACATGACTATCAAGATCTTTGGATTTATTCAGGAGATAAAGACTTCGTGTACTATTGGATAAGTGTTTTAAGAAAAAAAAAATTAAAAAATGAGTAGATAAGATAATGAAAACAAAAAATTCTTCACATGTACTAATTGGCTTATCTTGTCATTAATTATAGGCTTGCCATTCGTCAATCAAAATTGCTTAACCGTAACTGAGAAATCTCATGAATGAAGATCGCAGTTACATAATATATATATTTATTATAATATTTATAGTTTTTACATTTTAACAAACATCGATTATGAAAAAGATAAATGTTACAAGCTTGAGTAGCTTAATGTTTATGCTTTGATCAGCAAATTTAGTCTCAATAAATCAATATGAACATTTATTAATGATAATATACTTATACACTAAATTAAAGATAAACAACCTATAAATTGAATCACTTACTGTAAATACATTAATTAACAGTCTTTATGCTAGATAATTAACGTGAAGAAAAAAAATCATAGTAGTAACAATAAATGAATTCATAACAGCAATGTCTGAGACATTAGTAATAGAAATTGAAATTGATAAATTTCGACAGTGTTTGGTCATAAACTTTAGATTTTCGAAAACTTTTGGCTGAATATTTAAATGTTCATCGAGTTTTTAAATATTAAAAATATACTACATCTAAACAAATATTTAATGTAATATTACATTTATCAATTGTATTATTAGAGTAGGAAAATGCGTAGCATAGTGGATCCGGAGCGTATCATATGATTATCACAAACGCTTGTATATGAATGTTTCGTTACAAATTTGTGGACAGACAAAAAACACGTTTTTAATATGGTCTCTATAATGTTCATGTAAACACATCAAAAAAATAACCGTTTTAATTGAAAAGCATCAAAAACCTACGCTCCAGATCAACAATTATTTAATGTCATGGACAATAATGAAGGAAGTAATTTATACCATCGTTTAGGAAGGATCTTATTTACAACAATATAAAAGGTTATTGCTAACAGATTTTTGATATAATAACTGTAGTAATAAATTATAAAATATTTGTCATATAGATGAAGTAAATTAAAAATATGATTCATTATGTTTCCCTATAAGAAAAGTGGTACGGGTTGTGGTAGTGTTGTGGTACGTGTTGGTGTCGGGAATGCTCGAAATGGCACGGATCTTGTGGCACGTACAGGAACGTTTTACGGAATGGCACGGTAAAAATGGCACGGACATTGCGGCAAAGGGTGGCACGTAATATCACGTTATATGAAATGGCACGTTCAGATTGCACGTATGTGTACGTTACACACGTGTTGGCTCGTGATACGTGTTGGCTCGTTTTGTGGAGAGCGGAAGATCAGTAAATGATTTTTTTTAAAAAAAAGAGCGATATCTCATGATTTCACTAATGAAGCTTCCCTGTGTGTCTTAACAAAAAAAATTCCTTACAAAATTTTGCTTCATATGCAGTTAGCTTGTTCATCTTATATTGATTACTTATGCTTCATATGCAGTTAGCTTGTTCAACTTATATTGATTACTTATGTAAATTTATGTTTTAATAGTTAATCCACATCGTTATCGCGGTGGCACGTGAATGTACGTTCATTACCCGTGTCAAATCCCGTGCCGATTCGACTAGTAAACTGCTGCAAAACCCGAGCCATTTACGGTCCAATTGGCACGGGCACACGGTCCCGCACGGTCCACCGAATCCGAACCAACTCGTGCCATACCCGCACAAATCCGGACCTTGACCCGTGCCAAAATGACCCGTGCCAATACGGTACATTTTTCTTATAGGGTTTGCTTAGTGAATCTTGACGTTTGTTTAAAACTATGAATATTTTTAAGATGACCTTTTGTCGTTATTGTGGAAGGTTGTTCCCAAAAAGTACTTTAAAGTGCATAAATAAATATCCGTTTACATCATAAAGCATTATGTAATCCATAAAATAGTACGTCTGTGTAATTCTTTTGATCTGTATAAAAATATGCAATAGCTGTGCATCACGAACCATTAACCATTGGTAAAACTATCTCTTCGACATTTTTTTTATTAGCGGATTCAAACAAGTCTGAATATAAGTTTCTTTATATTTTGCATATTTCACTTTTTTTTTTCGCGATTTTATTGGTAATTTACATATTACATTAAACATTCGTACATTTAAGGTGCTTAGAAACGGGCAAGATATTAAAAATCAATTAATTATTTTTTATCCTCTTATTATGTATTATTACTTTATTGCTTATTACGATTTATTATGACTCACAAGGCAATTTGAATGAATCGGAATACTCATTTTGCAAATACCATGACCTTTTACTTATCATTAATTATTACAAAAAAGCTTGGTGATAATATTTATTGATAATAAGTAATCATATATATTAACATTTGTACGTGTTTTTCAAATGACTGTTATCAGCAAATTTCGAACAACACATAACACACGGGAATTTATATAAAAATTTTTGTTACAAAACTTACTATTCTAGTTATTACAATACATGGTTAAGGTTAGTTAGTTGTATTGGAATTATCATAATTTACTGTATAGAATTCTGTTACAGAATTTATTTTCCAATTCAGTATATACAATAGTTAAGGTTGAGTTAGTATTGAAGTTACCATGATTTCTATATTTAAGTAAACAGAATTAAACTTTACATACTATAATTTATTGAACAATTAAATAATTGCAATGATTATATATACAGTATATTCTCTTGAAACACAAATTTTAAAGTGAACAAAATTAAGATTCATTCTCACTCTGATAATTTATTGAATGATTAAATGTTACAGTTAATTGTACACACTTTCTCTTGAAATACAATTGTTAAAATAAGCAGAATTAAACTTTATACTTATTCTGGTGATTTATTAAACAATCAAATAATTATGGTTAATTATATGTATATTTTCTCAAACTACAATTATTAAAGGAAACAGAATTAAACTTCATACTCATGCTATAATTTATTGAAAATTAAATAACTACTGTTAATCGTACATTCTCTTGAAACACAATTTTTAAAGTAAATAGAATTAATCTTTATTCTTACTCTAGTAATTTATTGAATGATTAAATGATTATAGTTAATCATAAATTGTCTTGAAACATAGTCAATAAAGCAAGCAGAATTAAACTTCATGTTCCCTCTAGTGATTTTTGAATAATTAAATAATTGCAGTTAATCATATATTCTTCTTAAACACAATCATTAAAGTAAATAAACCTAATTTTCATACTTGTCCTGGTAATATATTGAATGAAATGATTACAGTTAATTACATATTATTCTTTTAAAATTATTGGTAAAGCGAACAGAATTAAACTACATACTCACACTAGTGATTTATTGAATGATTATTATAATTTATAGATTATTTACACAAATATCAATATAAAATATAATTATTTAAGCAATTAAATGTTATAATAATTTAACTTTATACTCACACTAGTAATTTATTAAATAATCAAATAATTATAGTTAATTATATATACATTCTCTCGAAACAAAATCATTAACTGAACAGAATTAACTTTATACTCATGCTGGTAATTTATTGAATAATTAAATTTATAGTTAATTCTACATTCTCTTGAAATATAATCTTTAAAGTAAACCGAATTAAACTTTATTCTCACTCTAGTAATTTATTGAACAATTAAATGATTACAGTTAATCACAGATATCTTGAAACATAGTTGTTAAAGTGAGAAGAATTATCGCAGTTTGCAAAATAATGTGACTTTAGATCAAATATGTAGATCACTGCATACTCATACAATCACCTGATTGTTGTCTGTTTGTGCAAATTGTAAAAGATAGTAAAGTGCATTTTTGGCCAAAAATTTAATATTAATATAGTATTTTCATAAAATTTGTCAGCTATATCTATGCTCACTAAAAATTATTGTACAATTATACAAACAGACAACAATTAGATAATTGTTCAAGTGATTGTATTTGATTGTAATAGTGAGCAGTGATCAAAAGTTACATCATTTTTCAAACTGCAATAAACTTCATGTTTACCCCAGTAATTTTTAAATAATTAAATAATTATAGATAATTATAAATTCTCCTTAACCACAATTGTTAAAGTGAACAAAATTAATTTTTTTGTACGCATCTTAGTAATTTATTGAACAAATAAATCATTACAGTTAATTAAATATACATTTTCTTAAAAAAGATTAGCAAAGTAAACAGAATTAAACTTCATATACACCCTGGTAATTTATTGAATAATTATTTTAATTTATAGATTGATTACACTGAAATGTAATTATTTAAGCAATTAAATGCTATAATAATTTAACTACATACTCACTCTGGTAATTTATTAAACAATCAAATTATTATAGTTAATCATATGCACATTTTTTGAAATACAATTATTAAAGTAAACTTCATATTCATGCTAATAATTTATTGAATAATTAAATAATTATAGTTAATCATATATTCTCTTGTAACACAACCTTTAAAGCAAACAAAATTAAACTTTATTCTTATTCTAGTAATTTATTGAACAATTAAATAATTACAGTTAATTATAGATTGTCTTGAAATACAGTTGTTGTAGTAAGCAGAATTTAAACTTCATGCTCACTCAAATTATTTTTGAATAATTAAATTATTACAGTTAATTGTATATTCTTCTTAAACACAATTGTTAAGTGAACAAACCTAATTTTCATACTTATTCTGGTAACTTATTAAATGAAATGTTTACAGTAGTGATACAGGCTGATGCCAAATTCTCGGGCCGACCTGGCTGTGGAAATTAATTGGCCTGGTCGACTGGGCCGATCATATTGTTAAAAAACTTTCAGTCAAACAAAAATGCAAAGTAGTCTAATAATTTGATCTTCTCAATATGAAAATAGTCAGAATTACATCACAATACTTGTGCAAGATTTCAATTGCTAAAAAATTACACAGAGATGCATTTAATTAGTCGATAATGATCAGCACATCATAGGCACACATACATATAATGTTACATAATTACAAATAGTAGGAAGAGTGCATGTGATGCATATATATAGTGGATCAACTATATGCGAATAGAAAGCGGTTATAAGAGGGCCAGATGGGTCCTCTTGTGGCTGGTGATCTACCGGTTTATTTTTTCATAGTTGGAAATAAAAGTAATAAGTATGACAGTGTATACTAACTTATAATCGATAATCAGTACTTTAATCAGCAAGTAATCAGAACTCCTAATTGACTAGTTGAATTTATATATATCGACTAGAAAAGTCGACTATTCGATTTTAGTTTGATAGATAGTTATTGACTGCAAGCACTAACTTGAGAATGTTCTACGTGTGATTTAACTAATAATTATAAGTTATACAATAAAATTCTATTAGATGAAAAAAATTTAACTATATACCGGTTGAGCTGACCTGCAGGAATGTGGGTCAAGGGCTGACCCGCCCGCCCGCCCGGCTGATGGGCCGAGATTAGCCTATATCACTAGTTTACAGTTAATTATACATATATTCTCTTAAAAATCATTAATAAAGTGAACAAATTAAACTTCATACTCACATAGCGATTTATTAAACTATTAAACTATTATCATAATTTATAGATCATTTATACAAATATTGATATGAAATGCAATTATTCAAACAATTAAATGCTACAATAATTTAACTTTATACTTACTCTGGTAATTTATTAAACAATCAAATGTTTATGGTTAATTATATATACATTTTTTCAAATACAAACATTAAAGTGAATAGAATTAAGCTTTATACTCATGCTAGTAGTTTATTGAATGATTAAATAAATGTGGTTAATCATATATTCTCTTGAACTATAATTTTTAAAGTAGCAGAATTAAACTTCATTCTTACTCTAATAATTTATTAAACAATTAAATATTTTGAAACACAGTTGTTAAAGCAAGCAGAATTATTAACAGTAATTTTTGAATAATTAATGATTATAGCATATGTGCGGATTTATGGAATTGGGCCTTTTTTTAGAACCCCACATTCAATAACCCAAATAGTAATCAGCCGATTTTTTTTTTGAACCAAAAAAATTTTAAATAGTTAAAAATTCTACAAAACAAAATTTATATATATACAAGCACGTCAAACCAATCATCTGTCCTCAAAACCAATTTTTCTTTTTAGAATTTACTTGAGTAAGAATTAACTATTACATTTATTTAAATATTATAAAGCTAATTTATTGATTTTTTATTTTGAATTAATAGGCTCAATAAATAACATAATGGCTATTAATACGCGTCAGTCTGAAATTGGATTGCGGAGTCTGCCGAATGCAACAAATTTTAAATTTCTGCAACCAAAATCTGAAGTGCATGTGCAAATTCCGCACATAAATTTGCAAATTTTACTTATAAATTTTGATTAAATGCGTATACGCACAACTAAATTTTTATAAATTCTTATAATCCGCAACTATTTTTTTTACCACATATTACTTTACAACAAGGTTTTAAGTGTGGAATTTGTGAAACGATTTATAAAAAAAAGAGGTCTTACATGTCACCAAAGAATTGTTCAAAAGTATAATATTCGCCATAAGGAGTTATATACGTTACCTTCACAAGCAATCAAGCAATTTAAAGCAGATCTCGTTCATATTATAGGAAGCAAACTCAAAGAGCATTATAGTTGGTTAGGCAAACAACCTATCACATTTCCGTGTTTAGAAAGTTTATTTTTTGGTTTTTTAAGGAACATATCCATTATTTTAATCATAGAAAACATAGCTATAAGTGTTTTTTTCATGGACCAGATGCATATTCACAATTAGCTAGTTTATTTAAAAATTAGAATTGGGAACGCAAATTCTTTAGCAATGATCAACAGACATTTATTTTGTTGTTCAACGCACAGGTTCCAAAAGCCAACTATAAAAAAAAATCTGAATTACCAAGATTAATGGTCGAATGGAAAACAAAGAGCAAAAGAGATGCAAAGGGTAATCAAACTTTAGCAGGTTTTTTACATTTGAGTTTTTATACTCAACAAATTTAGAGTTATAGGGCCTAGGTAATTTTTTTTTTGGTTTTTTTGTTTATTTTAATACGTATGAATTTATTACACACCTTACACTCATTATTATAAAAAGAATGTATGATGTGCACTTATTTAGTTACCTCCACGAGATGAGCGAATATTTGCATATTTTGTATTAGGTGGTCGAATAAGTTATACATGTCGGATAACAAAGTTATCAGTTGAGTCTTTAGTAGATGAATACTCAACGACACGACTGATAACTCATACTTATTATATAAGTCTAATAAGTTAATAGCTTTAATATTACTTTAATATATATATCATATATTTTATGAATATTTTAAATATCTATTTAGTGACTCGCAAAGATAATGCTTGTGCTTGTACCAAATAAAACAAAAAGGTAATATTATGGAAAGAAATCAATTTGAGCATATCATATCAGATAAGAATAAACATATAAAGTCATAATAATGTACAGTAGGCGGCAAAAGTAATGCCTGATTTTTCAATAAAATAAAGGTTTATGATTTATTCTATTTTTGTACTATGTACATAAATTTTTTTTTTATAATTAATTAATACACTACTAAACGCACGTAGATATCAATATTAACGCGATTCCTTGAGGCATTGTGCCTCCCCCAAAAAAATATATCAGGGTTCGCCACCCTTTCTTTAAGACAGCTCTGAGATCGTTCACATTTTGAATATTGTTTTTCAATGTTTTCTAATATTTTGTCAGACTTTGGTCAGGAGGACTTCACTATTCGCATTATACTCTAATTTTTTTTTGATTTAAGCTATTAATTAGTTTTTTTATAACACAAACATGACAGTTATTAAATTAAACAACCAAATTTACTTTGATCAATGAACCAACCGTGCTAACCCCAGATCGTCAATGGAGTCATGCAATGGCTTGCATACTTCTTTTAATACCTTTTTTTGCTAGCGCGGTCTTTCTTCGCTTCTTTAAAGCCAGGAAATGTCTGGATGGTAATAAATATTTATGCTATTAACTTGTCATAAAGCCACGACCCATTTCTCGTGCAACTTACTAAATGGTCATATCTTGATATATATGAGAAAAAACCCTTATTTTTATTGCTATTAGGTATGCGACGTCTTGTAGTGGACATGCGATTTTTTTTGTTAAAAAAAATTTGCTTCGGGAAAATCGTCAGCACAGCTCTTTTATTTGTTCATGTACAGATCGGGCATTATTTTTGCCGCTTACAGTATTATAGTATTACGTTTTACCCTTTTTTTCATTTTCACTTCAAATTTTATTATAGCATCCAAATTTTTGTGTAAAATGCCAAAATAACTACACAATGCAGAATAATACTGCGAATGATGCTAACAATGCATTAAAATTTATCGCTTCCCTTAAAATAATAGATAAAGGGATAATTGTAACATCGAAATGAAATTAAAATTCTACATTTTCCTTAATATAAAAATATTGAGGTTTATAGACTTGATCAGAATTCGATTTTTGAGCAAAGTACAATAACCGATTTTCATAACTGAGAATTTCGAAAATTGCTGACTTTCTATCCATGACTTTGCCACCATTCTTCATTGTTTTCCTAAAAAAGATAGATACTTGGTCATGGTTTTTTTTTCGACAGCGGCACATGAAAATGCTGCAAAACCAAAGCATTGATGTAGTTCAATAAATTCTGGTATATGATTAATTAGGACATGTATATATGGAGTCACGTCTTTAGGGCGATAAAGCCCTTTTTTAAAAGATAAAGTATTCAGTTCTACTTGGTGCGGTGTGAGGAATAAGTTGAACCATTTTCTTGCCTGGGTGGCAAAAAAAGTTGAATCAGTTTTTTAATCTTTTATAAGCTTGTAAAGTGAATGGAAGTCTCTCCACAAATGAGTAATTAATATAGCTCTTTCTTTACTAAAAATGATATCAAAATTAAAATCGCACAGAACCTTTTCTTTATCACCTCCCATTAAAGGTGTGTAAGACCAACTCTGCATACTATGATCCGGCCAAAAATGGAATCCAACCAAAATTCTTTTCATTTCCATACTTATAATTGCTCTAGTATGAGTATTGTATCTGTTTTCAGACTTTAATTCTTGGATCACTAACTCCCAAAGCCTATCCCAAATTCGTAACATTACGTGAAGTTCGTCAGGCACATAATGATTTAATGATATCATTGGAAGAAGAGGAGGTTTAGTATGTCCAGGCGGTAAAGTCGAAGTGGAGTTGTTAAAAAATTCTTCTTTAAGTTGATCCATGTCTTTTTCAATTCTATATACGTTGCCTTTATTGCCAATATCGTTTTTTGTGCATAGGTACCACAGACAAAAAAAGTTAGCATTGGCTGCATTAAACCCTAATATAATAGCCATGAACTTCCAATCGCTGCTAAAGTAGAATTGGACTTTCCATTTAATTCCACTAGAATCTTCTAACCCATTAACTGCTAAACTATGCAATTCACTAATTAGTAATTTCATTACTTGTTGCAACATCTCATAGTTTCGTATGCATCATGATCTAAATAAATCTTATCTCCCACCGATTGATTAAACTCATCGGGACATGGAATGTCAATAACGAAATCCAAACCTAATGTTTCGGCCATACTTTTAAAATCAGAAACTAATTCTTGTGTAAATTCAGCTATGTCTGTTTCACGATAACATAATTCTAATTTATTAGATTCTATATTTGAAAACTGTATGAGAAATGAATATTTATTATTAATTAAAAGTTCTGAAATTACTGCAATTGTATTTATTATTTAAACTTATTAAAAATTTTAATGTATAATTTACTTGTAACAAAGTATTAATAAGTTTAAGCAATCGACGAGCGTTACGTCGTATAATTTGAAGATGAGACAATATTGTCGCCTTCTGTGGACATGCATTGATTATATCTTCAAGTGGTGAAAGCATTAAAGTTAACGGGCTAAAATGGTGAAAAAAAGGACTATTTTAATACATCATAATTCTAAAATAATAATAATAAATACTTTATGATAAATCAATACTTTGTAATTCATGACTGATGCCTTGAAAAAACACGATTTTTTGATGATTTAAATCAGCCAATGTTTTAGACTGCTTCTTTTCCTCTTCAATTGATCTCGCATGTATTAAACATGAATTCATATGATTTACGATTAACTAACAAAATTACTACAGTATTTAAGTATTATTAATAAATAAAAGATAATTATGAGAAAGTTTACATACTTTTAAAAATTCCATATATTTCTCATCAAGTTTACGACGTCGATTAATACCACAAATCAATATTGCCGATAAATCTTTGCCTTCACCAAGAGAAATAGTTGTCAATAAAAGTACGGCCCGAGATCCATCTTTTAAAAGAACATTTATATGATCACCTTCCTTTTTTAAATAGTGCATTGGCCAAGAACCACATTCCAAGAACGAACAAGTTGCACCACCACGACCTAATTCAGGATATGTGTTGTAGCATTTATTAACATCTTAAGCTAGGTCAATTATTTCGGGGGATTCAGGTATATAATCAGGAAACAGCCATCCTTTTTCGTCGTCATAATCAAAGGTTGTAACAATTAGACGAGCAATCAGAGATTCAAAGTCAGCATTTAATTTATGTTCGATAAAATAAATTAATGCATAAGGAATATCAGCATTATTATCACTCAGCACTTTTGTAATAACATGGCAGGCATTTTCTAAAGATTCAACCTCTTTATGAAATATTAAGTCAAGGCAAGTATGAGTTAACATACTGTATTAAATCCTATAATTATAATTTTATAAACACATAATATATTAATGATATGATTTACTAACCAGAAATTCGACGACTAAGTTCGCTAAGCGTTTTTAATCTTCGAATATTCAAAACGTTTTGAGTAGTTTCTTGTGCCAAAATAAATATAGCACAAACTGAGCCATCAGATTTAAAAATAGGATTATATGCATAATTAAAGTATGTCTCTTCTGTATACCCATCACGTTGTAATTCTAACAATTGATCAGTTTTAAATGTGCCTTTTCCGGTTATTCTTACGCTACATATATTAAGTTGAAATTTCAAAGTTAAATGTTACAAATAAATTTTCTTTTGAAAAGGTTTTTGCGGTTAAAAAGGTATAGGTTGAAACTGAGAATTATATCTATTTTAATTCAGATTTTTAAAAGCCAAGTTAGAATTCAAAAAGAGATAATGAAGTTCAGATTTTAACTTCAGAATGTAATTCTCAGTCCAATCAATCCTCAGTTTCAGGCGCAAAAATTATTACAAAAATTACCTTTCATATCCTGAAGCAAAAATTTCATATGCTTCAGGAAAAATATCTTTAGATACCATTCCTATTACTATTTATTAATAAAAAAAAGGTTAAATTTACAAAGCATATTATAACCATACGACAATAAATTATTTAATTAACCATGTGGATGTTTCCTTTTTAATAATTGTTTCCACGCTATATAAACGAATAGGAATTATTATTTGAAGCTAATCAAATAGATCAAATAACGATAATTGAATTTGGAGCTGGTGTACCTTTATTATGTACATGGATCCAACAGGGAAAGATAGCAATAGCAATGGGAAATGTAGACTGAAGGCATAAATTCTGAAATTGCATGCAATTTTTTTTATTAAGTTTATAGTTTTTTTTTTTTTTAAAAAAAAAACAAGTTACCACAGCATTCTTGAGAGAAATATCCCATGATTCCATAGGACCAAGCAAAGTTGATGACCAATCATAATTGTAGACAATGCTGGCAAAGTCTAAATCCTCATTCTCGATATTACCACTGTAAGTCGACATATAAACTAGAAAAGAAATCAAAAATAAGCTATTTAAGATTGATTTGTTCGTAATTATATATTAATTAATTATTTAAAAGGATGCAAATTCTGTGATCTCGATCCGAGCATTAGACTTTAATATGTTTGACTGGACTTGTATAAATAAAGAAATTTTCTTCGTATATATGTACGTATTTATGTACGTACGTACGTACGTATGTGGCAAATGGACTAAGGAATTTAATTTATGCTACCAAACTATAGAATTTTATGCAGATTTTTATGTTATACAAAGATCAATTTTCCAGAATTCTCTCAAAACATTCACAAGTTGCTTATCAAATGCATAAAGAACACAACACCATTTTACTTATTTGCGCGAGTAACACAACCCAAAAAAGGAAATCCGATTTGGTAAATAAACTAAGTGCGTGAGATAAAAGGTTAGGGTTAAAGCCTTAACACTAAAGCTATAGGGTTGGGTTAATACCTACTATATGTAAAATTTTATTCCAGTCATTTTTAATTAGTGCACTAAGATCGATTTAAATATTAGTTTTTGCATATTTTCGCTTTTTTCTTCTTTTACGCGTGTTTGAAGCACTCTCCAATTGGCTATTTCCTCTCTAGGAGTTTGTATTACCCGCGCAAATAAGTGGATGCAAAGAACCCCTCAGCGTCACCAATTTAAATTAAATATCAAGATTAGGTGTAACAAACAAAAATACACCAGACCCTAACGCTAACGCTGGTAAACGAAACTTTTTTAGATTGGTGACGCTAAGTCTTATGCATAAAGTTATGTTTCAAGACTTTTATTGGTATGTAAATTTGGACATTGTTGAACGTCTTAAACTTCTTAACTAAATATTCAAATTTTTATTTAAAACTGTATAAATCAACATAGTTACTTTGAAATGGTTCTGACGTAAGTTTTTTGATCGAAAGAAATTAAAAAATAAGCACAATAATTGCGTGAATATTTTAGAATTTTGCGCCTTTTCTTTATGATTAAAGTTACTTAAAATCATTTTATCGGTTAACGTTAATTTTAATTTTGCTGATTAAAATTCAATCGTAGTAAAATGATCGACATAGCTGACATAATTTTACTACCACCAATATACCGTAAAGCGCGCCATAAAGTACCCCATTAAATAGTACCCCATTAAATAGTACCCCATTAAATAGTACCCCATATATTAGTACCCGGGTACTGTATTAGTCTAACGGCCTTGAAGATCGATATATACCCGGGTACTATATTGTTCACGCAGCCTTAAAAATTTATTTATACCCGAGTACTACCTCTCCCAGAAAACTAATAGGAAAGTTTATGATCATAAAGTATACCCCTTTACCAAACACAGTACCCCATACATATTACCCACAACCATACACAGTACCCAGAGGGTACTAATTGTGGCTAACACAAGTTTCCTGGTTAATACTCAGGGTACTTTATGGAGCA
Organism: Gigaspora rosea; assembly: GCA_003550325.1. Classification (NCBI taxonomy): domain Eukaryota; kingdom Fungi; phylum Glomeromycota; class Glomeromycetes; order Diversisporales; family Gigasporaceae; genus Gigaspora; species Gigaspora rosea. The sequence continues at coordinate 28,717 of QKWP01000367.1, read as the reverse complement.
TTATACAGTACCACCCTAGTACACACATTGTATATACTGTAAGTGGGAACAGAATTTAAGTAGATTCTGAATTTATATATAAAACCACCATTTTGGGGTAATTTTATCATATGTATACCTTAACCTAACCCTAATTTAACTAGAAAATTCCAAATCCACTTAAATTCCATTCCTACCTATGACATATATATGCATTTAGTAGGGAGACATTCATCAATTGCTTAGGTAACTTATTTATAGTACTTTTTGGAAATGTTTTACTAATAAAAAAAAGTCACTACAAAAGCTATTTCGTTCAAAAAATCATCATATGCAATTTTGGAACTGCATTTCTATATTATTCTTACTCAGATCAACTTTATTAATGAAACATATATGGAGTAGTACTATGCTGTGGCTCTTGGTACCAGCATACACTCAACCACAACTACAACTTAATCAGGCATCATGTGCTAGTTACATGATAAAGACAAAAGAGAATTGAAACCTGGGCATGTATATAATGCACTGTGATAGTGCATACTTAACTTAAAAACTCCTTACACATTTTTACTTTTGCTTTGTTCTGCTTTCTCTACTTCTTTCATTTCTTCAGCTTTTTCTATTCCTTTAGCTTCTTCTGTTCCTTTAACGTCTTTTATTCCTTTAGCTTCTCTTCTTCCACTTCCTTGGCTTTTCCTTTTCTTGGCTCTATTTACTTCTTTAGCTTCTTTTATTTTTTCTGTTCCTTCAGCTTTCTTTCTTCTACTTCCTTAGCTCCTTTAGCTTTATCTATTCTTTAACTTCTTCTATTCTTTCTTGCTTTATTCTTTTCATTTAATTTGAACACCTAGTACATACCCATTTTCAACTCTTATTCACATAATTTATAATTTCTTCTTTTTCTCCTTTTTTTTTTTTGCTCTTAAATTTTAGATATATCAATACACATTTTAATACTAAAAACTAGGTGAGGGTTGTGGATCATGTTGCTAAGCAAGTTTACTCACAAGTTAGCAAGCAAGTCTGTTTTTTTCAATATCAGATAGTTTTAAAGTAAAGCTATAGCAAACCTTAAGCATCTTATATTTCTACTCTTTTTTATTACTCCAAATAAGAATTGTGAAAGGACACCAAAGAACTTTGATACAACTCAGATGATTTTAAAAAAGGAAATTTTGTATAGAAATTTATCAAACATTGCATTTTTATATAGTAAATTTTCAAATTTTGCTCTATTTTATAAATTTATTTGGCTAAAATACTGCTAAAATTATACAAACTCAGATCTGAGTTGTATCAGAGTTCTTCAGGGTCCTGTTGTGAAGCAAGGCCATAGCAAGCTCTCAAATATCTCATGTTTTTACTTCTCTTTTTTCACATATTCTATAATGAGAGTTATGGAGCAGGTTACTAAGAGAAGCACTATTTATTATCTGATTTTTTAGAATAGTGGGTCAGAAAATTATCAGGTTAATTGGCTAAAATTTTATTAAAATTTTTAAAAATTTTAAAAATTTAATATTAATAGCTTTTGAACCAGTAATTCATTTTTGATAATTTTACTACCAAAATGTTTGTCTTAGTAAGTTGATTTCAACAAGCCTAAAATTATAAAAACCCAATTACAGAATTTTAAAATTGTTATAGATTTGTATTGCTTTAATTATAATATTTTTGTATATATTAAATAAATAATCTAAAAAGTGCACCCATGCACTCTGTGCCCTAATGCTACCTAATTTACTAGTAATAACTTCGCCTGAAGTTGGGTTAGAGTTAGAGTTAAAATCAATATTAATACAAAATTGCAAGAGGTTCATTTTTTGTTAGAAGTGCAGGAGTTATTTTAGTAAAATTTTGAGATATAAAAATAGAGGTACAAAGTGCACAGTGCACTTTTTAGTAAAGTTCTTAGAAAATAATATAGTAAATTAATTAACTTTGTAAATATGATTATAGTTAAAATTAGTTAAAAAGATATTTTGCTACTTTTAACCACTTAATATTCAATAATTTGATTGAATAATATAATCATAATTAGGCATGCCAAATATTCAATCTTGTACTGATTCAAGACAAAATTGTCTTAATATATAAAAATATTAAAGTAAATTCACAAAATGATTAGATGTTACTTGCATAGGAAAAAAATATTTATTAATATAATATTGTTAGATGTCTGTCAAATATTTAAAATTTTATAAACCTATATATTTAATAAAAAAAAATATAAAAAACCAAATATACTACTAGTATTGGGTTATTTGCAAGTTAAATCAAAAAAAATTTAATCAGTAAAATGTTATAGTATAAAATTTTTACTGTATTTACGCGAAATAATGCACACCTGCACATTATTTTGAGAAGATGTGCATTATTTCGAGTACGCGCATGGGCATTATTTTGGGGTAAAGGTCTAATTTTAATCCATCTCTAAATGCTTATTAAAGCATTAGGATGTGGGGTGTGCGTTATTTCGGGATGCACATGGGCATTATTTTGAAACCAAATATGCTATTTTAAGAAAATCCAATTTTTGAAATAACGACATGTGCATTATTTCGCGTAAATATGGTATGTGTATTTTATAAGCACCATAAAATTATATGCATATATAAAAAAAGACCTGCTAGCAGTAAAAAAATTTTGTAATACTGTATTAAAATTTAGAATAGTAAATCTTTAGTAAACACAAAACAGCCTGAATTGTTTTATTATCAAGAGAATTTCATAATTTAGTAACTGTTAATCCAGCTAAACTAAATAGTTGTTCACTTAGAACAATAGTAGACATAATAGTTGTATTTGCATATAGGCATTTGCATTGTCTGGAACACAAGCTTGAGGCAAGCTAATAGTTAATTTAGTCAAATGCAAATTATAATTTTATTATTAAAAATCCTTGGCTAAATTAATTATTGCTTGTTTTATACTCGTGTTCTAAAATAATGCCCATAGGTGTTATTTCATACAAATATAGTACAAATTGTAAATCAACTGATCATGCCATTGCTGTCGTTAATAAATTTCTCTATTTTATTAATATTAGCAACAGCCTGTTCTCATTATATATTAAATGTAGTTTAATCTTGTTTAACAAACTAAGGAGTTTGTAATTGAATTTTAACAAAAACAACATTTTATAGTTGTTTCAAAATGTCCTTTCAGTCTGTCCTAAAAAGGACCAGATCAGCCTAATTCCTGAACAGACTGAAGAACTATTAGTTCAGACTGGACTGATTAACAGCCCTAGTCTGAATTGGGCTTAATACAGATTTTAATTTCTTATTTTTGATTTTTTTTTAAGAAATATCTTTTTATTACTAAGTTTTTTTTTTTCTCTTTTTTTCTTTTTCTATTTAATCACTTTTTTTACTAGCTTCTAATTACTTCAAATATTTTTTTATATCTCAATTTTTCTAAATTTGCTTCTTGTCTAGTTGTTCATATTTTTAATATACTATTCTGTTTTTAGGTTTGTTTTAATCACAATATTTAATTCTTTTAATATAGCTTAATTCTTTTGTTAGTTTGAAAAGTGCTATTTATTATCTAATTTTTACTATAGATACATAATCAAGTCTTAATCTTATTGTATAAAATAACCAATTGTCTAATCAGATTCAAAAAAAATATATATAAAATATATATAATAGATAATAATATATATAATTTTTAAAATTGAATAACTTTTGATCTACTGGTTCAATTTGGTTAATTTAATTGCCAAAATGATTGTCTCAATAAAACAAATCTAAAAGCCTAAAATTATTGAAATCCAATTACAGAATCTCAAGAACACCAAATTTTTATAATTTTAAATTATAAAAAAATCTTAGTAATCTTAGAATTCTGCAATTGGATTTTAATAATTTTAGGCTTGTTAGATTCATCTTATTGAGATAGCATTTTGATAGTTAAATTATTCAAATTTGACCAGTAGATCAAATGTTATTCAATTTTAAAAATCATATATATTATTATATACATTAGATAGTATATATATTTTTTTCAAATTGCCCATTTTTGGGACCAGGATTTTATTAGTTAATTTTGAAAATTTTATATAAATAAAAGTATGACTAAAAGGCTCTATACTAGAAGGCTCTATACTAGAAGCCATATCTAGACCCTGCTAAAAGAGTGCCTATTTAAATATTTTAATCTTTTATATACTAACCAATTTACTATATAGTATATTATAGTATATATATATTAAATATATTATATATATATTTAATATAATATAGCTAATTAGCATTGAAATTACATTATGAATAGATAGAATAGACTATTAGTAAAAAATATTATATATTAAATAGCATACATCTTACTTTAAAAATTCTTGTCTGGGTGTATGACTTTTTTTATAGTAGCAAAATTGTTCTGTAAAAAACTTCAAGAAATTTATAAAAAATTTTCAGAAATCTATAGAAATTTTTTAAAAAATTTGAAAAGTTTTTGATAATATTTTATTAAAAAATTTATAAAAAACCTAAAAAAAGCTTTAAAAAATTTTTAGTAACTTTTTGGTTAGCTTTGGAGTACTTCAAAAGAACTATAAGAACATTATAGAAAATGTATAGAAAATATTTGGTTAAAGCCTTTTAGCTTGCTCTAATCTGTTTGACCAACCTTACTCTACTGTTTGCAGAGTTATTAATGGACACTCTAGTTAATAATAAAATATATAACACACTTTAGAGCACTCTAAAAATAGATTAAAGTTTTGTTAATACCTAGAGAACTCTATTAATAGTACTAATTATTAAATCCATAAATAATTTTAGATTTGGTATTTTTTTACAAGTTCAATCTCATGTATTTTTTATAAAAAATAATAAAAGCTAATAGTTTTTCTAAGTTTTCAGGGATGAATTTTTATTGAAAGCAGTTATCTCATTTGTACTCTATTAGAAATATAGATATAAGTATACTTGGCAAACTTATACTTGTTCTAGTTATCCTTAAATTCAAGCTAGTATTCTATTTTTTCCTACTAGAGCAAGTTAATAAGATAGGTTTTATTAATATTTTTTGTTTTAGGTATATGATTCTGGTCAGAAGTATTGCTTCTATTGTATCTTATAGGCTGGTGCAAAAAGATTTGCGCCTTAAATAGCTCTGATTAAAATATTTTTTGTACAAATTAATTTTTAATTTTTTTAATTTAATATAATTATTAGGTTATAGGATTGATAAAAATAAAATTATTTTGATTATTTTATTGATAAAATAAAAAAATTTATTAATAGTAACTTTTTTTAAATATATTTACTATATAATTTACTATAGTAATTTATATATACGCATATATAGTAAAAAGATCAAATTATCATGCTTTAAAGCTAAATTTCTTCACAACTAGTGATTCAATTTTGCTCAAATTTTAACCATACCTTTATCATATGCACATTAATGCACTTGCGTAGTACAAGCTCATACAACTGCATATTGGTTGCGAAATTATTTAAAATATCTTTTTTTTAAAATTTTTTTTTCTTTTTTTTCAAATACAGTGAATTTTACATACTTAATTATTAAAATAAAACAATATTAAGACAATAAAAATAATATAATAAGTTAGATAAAAACCTATTTTATTTGATACTAAAAAATTTTTAATAATTAATCAAGAATAAAAAAACTTATCCTGATTGTCAAAATTATGAAATTTTTTGAGGGGCAAATCTTTTCGCACCGGCCCATATTTGTTTAGTCCAAGTTGTTTTAGTTCATAATTCACAAACTAACTATTGTAATAGAGTGTCTTAGAACTACCCTTGTCTATTTGACTAGTTGTAAGTTTATCTTTCTATTCATACTCATAGTTTGAGTATCTTAAGTTATTTATTTTCTTATCACTTTCTTTACTTTAATTAATCTATTAGTAATTATTGTAGTAGCTAATACTAAGATTGGCTTATGCTTAGAATTTAATTTATTTTATTATAAATTATAAAATTTTTTTAGAGAGTTTATTTTTATAGTTAGAGTTAGAGTTAGAATTATTAATAAAAGAGTATAAGTTGATTTTAGTAGATATTATATAAGGTTCTGCAATTTGATTTGATTTAATTTAATCAAATATTTAATTTCAAATCAAATTCAAATACAAAATTTTAAATCAAATTAAATTCAAATTAATAAATATTTGATTTGATTTGATTAAATATTTAAAATATTTGATTTTATTTAAACAATTAAATAAGTAAAATTTAAAAAATTTCAAATTAACCAAATTCAAATACAAAATTTTTAATTCAAATCAAATTCAAATCAAGGATTATTTGATTTGATTAAATTCAAATATGCCTAATATTTGATTTGAATTGAGTTTGAAGAACCCTAATATTATAAATTTAATTCGTGATCCGCCTAAGAACCAGTGAAAAAAACATAGTAAATAGTGGGAAATGTTTACTATGTATTTTTTTTGCCATTTTTATAATCTGGAATTTCCCAAAGAACAAAATGATTTTCTATTAAGTAAACATCTCTTTTGCGTTAAGTAAAAGTTGTAGAGAAGAAATCTGGTCATAATGGCTGTTAAATCATTAAAATCAGCCTAGTGAATCGTGAGATATGAGCATTTTTGTCTTCACAATTATATTGTTTATACCATATAGTCACAAAGACAAAAATGCTTATATCTTGTGATCTACTGGGCCGATTTTAATAATTTAACTGCCATTATGACTGGAATTTTCTTCTTTACAATTTTATTTAATTAAAAAAGACGTTTTCTTAGTAGAAAATCGGATTGTCCTTTGGGAAACTCCAGATTCCAAAAAAGGCAAAAAACAATAGTAAATTTTCTTATGATTTACTATGTTATTTTATAGGGTTTTAAGCAGATTACAAATTAAATAGAGATCCCAGATCCTAGCATAAACCAATTTTAGTATAAGCTGCTACAATTATTATAGCCTCACTTTCTATTTCTTTATTTTATTCTCTATTAGTGGTTTCTTCAATAGTCCATTTGTAAGTGTTATTGTTAGAGCCTATGGTTGAGTAACTTTTTAAAAAAAAACCAAAAGTTTTTACTTTTGGTTTAAAAGTTTTGAAAAAATAGTTCTGGGCTAATGCTTCAAATAAATTACTAAAATACAATTATAAATTGTTATTTACATATGGACTAATTTGAGTAATTTATAAATAGAGCTTAGAATTTAAAGCTATATAACTTTTAATTTACTAGTCTGTTTTTTACCAAAATGTTTATCTCTTTGAGATGATTCCAATAAGCCAAAAATTCTTAAAATCCAATTATAAAATTGCAAGATAATGTATTGTTAAATAGTAATAGCTAGAGAATAGAAAAAATTGGTTAGATATAGATCTAACCAATTCTTTTTATTTTCTAGGTGTGTAATTATTTAATAATACATTTTTTTGCAATTCTGTAATTGGATTTTAATGATTTTAGGCTTATTAGAATTATCTCAAAAAGATGAATAATTTGGTAGTAAATCAAAAGTTATTTAGTTTTAAACTTTTTTAAAAAATAAATCCTACTTATAAATTACTCAAACTAGCCAGCTATAATTTTGTATTAAGAACTATAAATCTAAAACTAAAGTTTATAGAGTTTGCCAAAAATTAGTAAATAATTTTTTTAGCTAAAAATTTTTTTAAATTAGTTTATTTTTTAGCTAATAAGCAATTTTTTTTTATAATATAAAATTAAAAACTACTAAAATATAATCCTTATTTTTAAATATTATCAAAAATTTTTAATGAAATATTTTAAAGTTTGAAAAAAATAAATTAGAAGCATATTTATAGTAATTTTCTAGACAAATTTGCCTGAATTTGTTTATAGTTTAAGGAATATTTTTTAAACTAGTCTATATGTAAACAAGTATATAAATCTTTGCTAAGAATTCAATTAAAGATAATTTTTAAGTTTTAGATAATAACAATAAAATATAAAAAAGAAATATTAAATATAAAAATATTATATTTAAAGAGATTTTTAAAATTTTGTATATAGTTTATATATAATTATAAAATTATTATTATTTAATTAATTTGTATATATTTTAAAATTATTTTATTTAACTGTTAATTAATCTATAAATAATTTAAAAATATTCTACATTATTTAATTAATTTTCATATAGGTTTAAAATTATTATTATTTAGTTTATATATAATATTATTAATTTAATATAAAATTTTTAAAATCATAAAATTAAATAAATTTAATTTATAAAAACTTTAATACTTATAATAAAGAAAATTTTAAAATGGGGAAATAACTAAGTTCTAAGAACTCAATAAATTTAAAAATTATTAAATTTTAATAAAAAAGCAGAAACCTTATTTTCAGGACAACATCTAAATCTGAAAGCTAAATAAAACTAAAAATTATTAAATTTTATTAATCCTTTAATAACTAAAATAAAATTAAACTACAATAATTAAGATAAAACAAAAAAAAGCTATTAAATTTTATTAAAACTTTCATAACAAAGATAAAAAAATTTTTGAAGCCTCATGCCCAGGACATTGCCCGGATCCGAGAGCTAGTATTCTCAAATAATTCTAATAAATTACATGTTTCTATTTATTAGAGTGGTTTTTCCAGCTTACAATCTTGTTGCATAAAGAATTTCATTAACAATAGACAAAACTTTATCAGAAGCGCATGCCATGATTTTAATCATGCCTCTTTGATCAGCAGCCAAGGCAGCATACTCTAATAAAGAAAGAATACCCGTTATCGCTCCTAATGGTGTTCGTAATTCTAAGAAAAGAAGCAGGAATTAAAAATAATTAGCAAGATGATGAAAATTTTAGTACCTAATTTTATAATATTTGATGACGAGAATAATATATACCATGAGAAGTATTTGCTAAAATTTGGCTCTTGATCTTACTTGCGGCTTCAACAGCTTTTAATTTAATTTCATATTCAAAATTCTCTTCTAAAATATTTGCATAATGAATAGCTATACTTATTTGATTTGAAATTTGTTGTAATAATTCAATTTCAGAATTGAGCCAAATAGAATTTGGTGATCTATGTAATTTTATCCATCCCCAACAAATATTATTCAACCTTATTTCTACCGATAATTCAGATACATTTTTACAAATATCTTCACAATATACATCTAAACAAACACTTATTCCTACTGAATTATTATTTAAAACTTCTTGTGAATTAGTTAATGCTTGTGATTCATTTATATAATTAATTTCAGTGAATAAATTAGTCACTGGTGTTATACTTTCTGTGCCTTCATATAAAGCAATAATTTTATTATTCACAGATTCAGATTTGTCGTTTGAAATAATAAATATTCTTTCACTTGGTAATATACAATGAATTTCTTTAATAATATCTGACAATGTTTCATTTAGATTTAAACCGGAAAGAACTTTATCTGATATTGAAACCAATAATTGTTTTGTTTCTTCTTGTTTACTTTGTTGAAATGATATTTTACGACGAAGAAGCGAAAGTTCAATATTAGCGCGAATACGAGTAATTAGTTCACGAGAAGAAAATGGTTTTATTAAATAATCATCTGCTCCTCTATCCAGACCTAAAAAATTAAAAAATAAATTAAAAAACAGAAATCGATAAAAGAACCATGTACTGTAATAACTTTTATATTACCTTCGACCTGAGACTCTTCACCAGCTTTTGCAGATAAAAATATTACGGGAATCAATCGAGTTTTTGCACTAGATCTCAACTCACATAATAACTCATATCCATTCATATTTGGCATAATAATATCTATTAAATTCAGAAAGTAATAATAATATATCAGATATAAAATTCAATAATTATATATAATATATTATTTACCGCTAAGGATTAAATCAGGCATTTTATTAAGTTTTTTTAAGATTCGTATAGCATCTTGGCCGTCACAAGCACGATATATATCAAATTCTTTTAAAATATCTGTGAGATAATCTCTATAAACATGATATGTCAATAATAAGAATCAATTTATTTATCAAATAATAATAATAATTTAAAAAAAAGTATTACCGCATATCATTGTCATCATCAACAATCAAAATTTGATATTGTCTCTCATTAATGGAATCATGAGTAGAGATATTAGTGATATCTTCTGTTAACGCTTTGTTGATATCCGTTTTCAGATCACCGATTGATAATTTATCCATCATATCATTTTGAACTTTAGATGTATTATTTTTTATCCATTGAGAACTTTCTTCTAAATAAAGCTGTCGCTTTGTATATGAATCTCGACCAGACCTTATTGGATTTTCAATGTTATTAAAGCATATTTTATTTGTAGGTAAATGATCATATCCAATTGGAAACCAACATTTAAATGTCGTTCCTTTATTTACTACTGAAGTTACAGTAATATCTCCACCATGACATGTAATAAGTTCCTTGACGAGTGCAAGCCCTATTCCAGTACCTTCATGACTGCGTGAACTTTGAGATTCACAACGGTAAAAGCGTTGAAATATATTTGGAAGAGCTGATTCTGGGATACCAACTCCTGAATTAAAAGAAATAGCAAGAATAGTAAAAATGATTACATTATCTAGTTAAGAATGAATATTTATTAACCTGTATCTGACACTTCAAAAACTACCATCTTCTTTTTATCATTGTAGTCAGTATATAAACGAATAGCTATGCGTCCATTCCAAGTATGCTTTAGTGCATTTGAACCTTTAACAAATAATTTTTAGTAAAGAATTCTGAATATTTAATGAATTTTGGGGGTGTATTTTAGGAAAAGCACTTACAAAGATTAAATATGATTGTTTCGTATACATCATGATCTAAATAAATCTTGTCTCCCACAGCTTGATTAAACTCATTTGGACATGGAATGTCAATAACATAATTCAAACCTAATGTTTCAGCCATACTTTTAAAGTCAGAAACTAATTCTCGTGTAAATTCAGCTATGTTTGTTTCACGATAACATAATTCTAATTTATTAGATTCTATATTTGAAAACTGTATAAAAAACGAATATTTGTTATTAATATAATGGCTCTGAGATTGCTGCGAGCGTTTTCATGATTTAAACTTATTAAAATTAAATTTTAATGTATAATTTACTTGTAACAAAGTATTAATAAGTTTAAGCAATCGACGAGCGTTACGTCGTATAATTTGAAGATGAGACATTATTGTCGCCTTTTGTGGATATGCATTAATTATGTCTTCAAGTGGTGAAAGCATTAAAGTTAACGGTGCTAAAATGGTAAAAAAAGGACTAATTTTTAATATAATTCTAAAAATTAAATAATAATAAATTTTTTATTATAAATTCAATACTTTTTAATTCATGGCTGATGCCTTGAAAAAACACGATTTTTTGGTGATTTAAATCAGCCAAAGTTTTAAACCGCTTCTTTTCCTCTTCGATTGATCTTGCATGTAATAAACATGAATTTATATGATTTACGATTAACTAACAAAATTACTACAGTATTTAAGTATTTTTAATAAAATAAAAGATAATTATGAGAACTTTTTACATACTTTTAAAAATTCCATATATTTCTCATCAAGTTTACGACGTCGATTAATACCACAAATCAATATTGCCGATAAATCTTGGTTTTCGCCAAGTGAAATAGTTGTCAATAAAAGTACGGCCTGAGATCCATCTTTTAAAAGAACTTTTACATGATCACCTTCCTTTTTTAAAGAGTGCGTTGGCCAAGAATTACATTCCAAGAACGAACAAGCTTCATCCCCACGGTCTAATTCAGAATATGTGTTATAGCATTTATTAACATCTTTAGCTAGGTCAATTATTTCGGGGGATTCAGGTATATAATCAGGAAAAAGCCATCCTTTTTCGTCGTCATAATCAAAGGTTGTAACAATTAGACGAGCAATCAGAGATTCAAAGGTAGTATTTAATTTATGTTCGATAAAATAAATTAATGCATAAGGAATATCAGCATTATTATCACTCAGCACTTTTGTAATAACATGGCAGGCATTTTCTAACGATTCAACCTCTTTATGAAATATTAAGTCAAGACAAACATGAGTTAACATACTGTACTGTATTAAATCCTATAATTATTATATTATAAACACATAATATGTTTATGGTATGATTTACTAACCAGAAATCCGACGACTAAGTTCGCCAAGCGTTTTTAATCTTCGAGTATTCAAAACGTTTTGAGTAGTTTCTTGTGCCAAAATAAATATAGCACAAACTGAGCCATCAGATTTAAAAATAGGATTATATGAATAGCTAAAGTACGCCTCTTCTGTATATCCATCACGTTGTAATTCTAACAATTGATCAGTTTTAAATGTGCCTTTTCCAGTTTTTCTTACACTACATATATTATATTGAAATATTTCAAAGTTAAATCTTACTCTCTGAAATTATTTTCGCGGATAAAGAGGTATAGGTTGAAACTGAGAATTATATCTATTTTAATTCAGATTTTTAAAAGCCAAGTTAGAATTTAAAAAAAAAGATCAGATTTTAACTTCAGCAAAATCTCGTTTTCAGTAAATCTCAGTTCAATCAATCCTCAGTTTCAAGTGCAAAAATTATTACAAAATTTACTTTTCATATCCTGAAGTAAAAATTTCATATGCTTCAGGAAAAATCTCTTTACTTTGTTTTCCTATTACTATATTTAATTTAAAAAGAATGTTGAATTTACAAAGCATATTATAACCATATGACATAAATTATTTAATTACCATGTGGATGTTTCTTCTTTAATATTTGTTTCCACGCTAAAAAACGAATAGGAATAATTATTTGAAGCTAATCAAATAGATACCCTAAGTGAATAAGTGAATTTTGGAACTGGTATACCTTTATTATGTATCATGATCCAACAGGGAAAGGTAGCAATAGCGATTGGAAATGTAGACTTAAGGCATAAATTCTGAAATTGCATGCGATTTTTTTTATTAAGTTGATAGTTTTTTTTTTTTTTAAAAAAAAAAAATAAAGTTACCACAGCATTCTTGAGAGAAATATCCCATGATTCCATAGGACCAAGCAAAGTTGATGACCAGTCATAATTGTAAACAATATTGGCAAAGTCTGATTCTTCATTCACCTCGATATTACCACTATAGGTCGACATATAAACTAGAAAAGCAATCAAAAAAAGCTGTATTTAAGATAGACTTAATTATTTAAAAGGATGAAATTTGGTGATCTCGATCCGAGCATTGGACTTAATATGTTTTACTGGACCTGTATAAATAAAGAAATTTTTTTCGTATATATGTACGTACGTAAGCACTAGGGTGGTAAATGGACTAAGGAATTAAACCTATGCTAGCAAACTATAGAATTTTATATACTGTGCAGATTTTTTATGCTACACGAAGATCAATTTTCACAAGTTGCTTATCAAATGCATAAAGTTATGTTCCAATATTATTCAATGGCATGTAATTTTGGATATTGTTGAACGTCTTAAATTTCTGAAACAAATTTAACTAAATATACAAATTATACAAATTTTACTTAGAACTGCAAAAATCAACATAGTTACTTTGAAATGGTTCTGACGCAACGCTTTTGATCGAAAAATAAGCTCAATAAATGTGTGAATTTTTTAATATTTTATGCTTTTTTTTTTAATGATTAAGGTTACTTAATCATTCGCTGATAAAAATTTGATCATTGTAAAAATGATCAACATAGCTGACATAATGATTATTAACTACACCCTAGCATGCACGGGCGTGCATTGTTTGTGCGAGTGATACAAATTCAAAAAGAGAAATTAGCCAAAACCGACAAGAAAAACAAAAAAAAATCCTACCCCCAAAAAAAAGAGAAAACACAAGAAAACGATTGTTTAAACATGTCTTGGGGCGCTGATTGAAAATGACGGAAATGAAATTTTTACATATAGAATCTGACTATTTATTTCTATATCTCTAACCCTAACGCCCTAACCCTAAATTTTTAATTTCACGAACTTAGTTTATTTTTACGTTCAATTTCCTTTTTTGGGGGACGTCTAAAGCGGAGACAACTCATATTTAATAATTTTTTTCAATTAACTTTAGGGTTAGGGTCGTCGTATATTAGGGTTAGAATAGGTTTTAGGTAAATATATATAAGCAAAATTGCCTTCCCGACATTTTTGATTAACACATCGAGGTAGGTTTAGACTACCATTTTTTGTATTTTTCAAGGTTTTTGCTTCTCTTTTGCTTCGCCGAAGATCATCAAAATTCTATAATTTGATTGGCGGTTGATCACATGACTTGTCTCCGCTTTAGACGACCCCTTTTTTGGCTTGTATCACTTATATATCTGATATGCATTGCATTTAGTATTGCCCAAAAAAGCACGAATAAAAGGTTGGCACTTTAGTCTAAAAAAAAAAAGGAGGGAAAGAGGATAATATACTGTACATATATGTATTGAAAATTTTTTAAAAAACGCAAGTATTGCATATAATGGTATAGCTAATATTATATGTCGTTGCGTAGACCAATAAAAAAAAAAAAACAAAGTATACAAAGTATACATATAAGGGAGACTGGGGTATTGTGACGAAGTGGGGTATTCTGACGAATTTGAAATATCATGTGATCCAGTGATTCAAACCGGACGATTTTGGTACCATTCGACTCCTCTCAATTAGAGGATTCGAATGGTATAAAAATTACCCGATTAGTACCTGGTTAGGAACACAAGGTCGAAGAAATGCGGTATTATGACGAATAGGGTATTATGATGAACCAACAACCATGCATTGTAACGAAGCACACACACTTGAGTGCTGCAAAAAAAAACTAGTAATAACATGTCATGGCTCTTTTTAAGCTAAAAACAAAAAAAAAACGATTATAATTGAACTTGCATTGAATATTTAGTATTTTAATTACTTTAATTTGTAACAATTACCATATCGTCACTGAAGCCATTATTTGAGTCACAATTTCCAGAACTAAGAGCTAATTTAATCAATATTTTTATATTCGTCAAAATAAACTCTTAGATCTCCGGAAATTGTGTGCCTCAAAATAATGTCCCGGGCACTATTTATAAAATTAATTGTCGGAAATCGGATTAAAATAAAATATGGGTTTCGATTTAGCCCTTTAAAACCCATTTATCTTGTTTAATATAAACTCTGCACTGAACTAACCTCTATCCTTAACATTTAACTCTAAAAACTATGAACAAAAAATTATTTTTTGGTGGGTTAAATTTTTTTTATAATCGGATTTTTTTTATAATCGGATTTCATTTTAATCTGATTTCATTTTAATCCGATTTCATTTTAATCGAAAATTTTGTTTGCCTTCATTAATTAAACGCGTTTTTTGGATGGGCCAATAAATTTAAACCTTTGCAATATTTATTTCGCACATTTCATAAAGGAATTACGTGTATAAACCTTTCTATTCATATTAAGCGAACACTGTCTATACTTTCATATTTTATTAGTAAAAGCAAACGTTGTGGTTTAAAGACCATATTATAACTTCGTAATAGATTAAATATGCCTTCAGTCTCTTACATTAATCGACGTAACACTATTCGTGAGGCTCTTGACGAAATAAATAAATACCCTTCTAACTCTCGCCCAAGTATCAATAGTGTTGCTAAAAGTTTTGGAATCCCAGAGGCATCTCTTAGACGTGCCGTAAAAAATGGCAACCCTCCTAACCGTACTGGCCCACCAACTATACTTACCGAGCATGAGGAGGAACAACTTGCGGGCTATTGTATTAATGTACAGAAGCTTGGATTTGGCCTAACAAGATCTGGCGTTAATTATTGTGTGATGGAAATCTTAAGATTAAACAAGCGATCACACCCTTTTAATAATAATGGACCGGGTCATGATTGGTGGGTACGTTTCATGAGAGATCACCCTGAGCTGTCGTTTCGTACTCCCCAAGAGTTATCAGAAGCGCGAGCACAAAAGGCCAATGCGACAATTGTGAAAGATTATTTTGAAAAACTTGGCAAAATCATCAATGAAAATTCGCTTACCGCTGCACAGATTTGGAATATGGACGAAACTGGTTTCGTCCTTATTCCAAAATCTGAAAAAGTTATTGCAAAAAAAGGTGCGCGCCAGGTTCACAAAGTCGCACATGGAAATAATACTGAACATATTTCAGTAGCACCCACGATTTCAGCTGCTGGTTCATGCATACCACCTTTATTCATTTATAAAGGTGTTCGTGCAATCCCTGGCCTATTAGATGGTGCACCTCCCGGAGCTGTTATGGGGTTTACGGATACTGGGTACATGCGTGAAGGTCTTTTCCAAATGTACCTAAACCATTTTATAAATTCTATCCCACCCATTCGACCAGTTCTATTAATACTCGACGGGCACAAAAGTCATATTAACTACATGAGCGTAAACTTTTGTCGCCAAAATAATATCCTTCTCTTTGCTCTACCACCTCATACGACGCATGTTTTACAGCCGTCCGAGATTCCGTTCGCAAAATTAAAAAAAGATTATAGTAAAGCATGCGAAAAGTATCATACTAATAATGGTAAAATAGTAACTAAGCATACCTTCGCGAAGATTCTTGGTCCCGTTTTTGTTGAGACCTATACACCACTAGCAATTTGCAACGCCTACAGAACCACTGGCATATGGCCATTTAATCCTAGTGCGATTAGTATCGATCGTTTAGACCCTTCTTTATTAACCGAACAATTTAACGAACCCATTAACCCACCTTTAATTTCGCCATTACTTGCTCAACCAAATCATCTTCGCTTTACTCGTCTAAATGTTAGTAGTTTAAACGAAGAAAATATTATATTAAAAAACGAGAATGATTTGTTGAGATCTCAGGTTGAAAAACTTAGTGAGGAATTGGAAACTTACAAGAGCCCTGGTACATGTGCATTACGTTTAGCACTCAAGTATCCAGTTCCTCAGGCTCAAACTCAAGTGACACCTGATCATACGAGTTCTGAAAGCCAACCTGAACCTATGTCGACCCCGCCTAAAAAAAAGCGAAAGACACTTCCATTTGCACGGCTTTTAACTGAAGAGGAAAGCTGGCGTCAGTTGAATGAGTTGAATGAGGAAGCGGAACGAAAAGCTGAAGAAATTAAAAGAAAAAAAGAGGCTGCAGCTCAAAAAAAAGAAGCGGCAGCCCAAAAAAAAGAAGTGGCAGCAAAAAAGAAAGAGGCACTAACTAAAAAAAAGGAAGCCACCGCTCAAAAAAAAGGCGGTGCAACGACTAGATCTAATACCAAAAAAAAATCGGCTTAAAAATTATATGTAAATCGAATTCGTCAGAATACCCTTTCACTCAAAATTTTAGATTTAAAAATGCGTTGCACATGATGATGATCGTTTAATAAATTCCGATTTGTCATTTGCTTTTTTTTTTATCGTGGCTTATTTTTGAATGCAATGTTGATCGATAGATATAAATATTTAAAGGGTTATACGGGTTAGTAAAAATTTTTTATAGTAGAAACCTTAACTTCGTCACAATACCCCAGTCTCCCTTATGTATAAAAAATTTTTGAGTAGGTTATACTACAGTACTAGTTTGTATATAATCTTATATAAAAATATAGTTGGATAAAACTTTTGCCATAGAATTTTTGTTGCCACTTTTGTGCCCACAGGAACAAATTACCTGACATAAAAATAGTCCAAATTTATATAAACACAAACTTTATATTTTTGTAGGCACAGCACAAAAATGCCGGCCTAAAATTGCCGTTGCCTTTGTGTTCATAGTGGCATGAGGTACTGGACTGGGTATGGTGCGATGTGCCGGCACAAGCATTTGCAGACCCCTATTTTCGGCCATAAAGATGACTTGTCTACGTAATATAAGATAATGTGATAATTAATCAATTTAATCTAATGTAGATTAGATAATATTTACAAAATTGATTAAAAAACATTAAGTTTTTTTAAATTTAACTATTATTCATTCGATAATAATGAAAAGTTTATTATTTATGAATTGATATACATACAAATAATATTTTTATTACCTATCCAGACTTTATGTTCAACATTCTCCATATTTAAAATTGAGTGAGCTGCTACAAAAAGGGGGTTATCGACAAAAGTTCTTTGGAAATTCAATTTTTATTTTTTTTAAACTTCAGGCGAGGCCTGTGCATACTTTATTTAACATATTTATTTGTTAAGCGCGGTTTAAGGGCCTTCCCCGTAAACCCGTTACAATCTTTTTGTTATTGTTACCGGCTCAGACACCTAGTTACACTATTTGTACCTAAGTTCTATCTATAGTTAATAGCCCATATGGATGCAAGGTCTAGACCTTGATACGCCAAATTACTTGCCCAGTGTTATAACTTGTGTCAAGATCAATTTTTATATTATAAAATGGGAGACTCCACAGTAAAAAATCATAATGAGCCAAAAATTTTTTTGTAGTTTATTAATAGTATGTTCGAAATATTCTATTTTTGCAAAAACAAGATTTTACGTATAAATATATGTTTATATATTTTTGGTTCATCACCACCTTTTGTTGTGGAGCCTCTAAATATTATAATAAATTATAAGAAGTTACAAAGTTTAAGGAGTTATACTACAAAATTTGCTTACATGTTCCGGATCCTTTTCTAAATTGATTTATGTAAAAAAAAAAAAAAAAATTTTTTTTGAAATTTGTCAATTTCCTCCTTTTTTGTAGCACTCTGCCCAGTTTTAAGCATTGAAAATTTTATTTATTATTTATTTTCTCAAGATTTGCATATCTTATATTTATCACGCTCTTTAATAGCATTAGAAATTTGTAATTCTCTTAATTTTTCCTTCGTTTGCTATTTTAAACATGTGATCCTCATATTTAAATTTGTTCATTATCGTCATACCCGATTCCCATTTGGATTAATTTGTTGGAATTCTTGTGAGGTATTGTCGATTAAGGGTGCTCTCAAGCATTTAAATTAATAATTTCGAAGCTCAATTTTTAATTAGTGGAAAATAAATTATTAGATTCAAGCGAATTCATTATCGAGATGAAAAAAAAGATGGTCAGAGGCCATCTTTTTTTTTTATAATAGCGCATTTCGCAACATGAATTCTTCGGCAAAGTTATCGTAAGATTACTTTAATTAATCGTCCCATTGAGAGAGATGCTTGAGAGCACTCTAAATCAATTACTTTCGAAATTCATTGTTTTTTATTACAATAACTAGTACAAATACATTACATTTTATTTTTGAAGCAGCTTTATAAATAGTTTCACCCACATCGATAATGTAAAGTCTGGATCATCGTTAATACGAAAGTCTGGATTCGTCGACAGTTTCAAAATTATCCATTTCAAAAAATGAATGCAAATCAAAGTGAAATATGAATTTTACGTTGTTTGCCTTTAAATATTTAGGATCTTACATATGTTACATTATGCAGTAAAAAAAATCTGATATCGTATGATTATCCGCTTGCTAAATATTTCAGCATCATTAAACTGCAAAAATGTTAATATGTTATTATTAATGCCGAAATACATGAATATGTAATAGCAATAGTCTTTACACTATTTATACATAATTGATCATCTAATAGAAGCATTCTGGCAAGCAGAAGTGCAATGATATATGATTTTTATATAACTTCTATATAATTATTATTATTTTGAGGCACCATTTTTATGCTACTCGTTACTAACCGTCAATTAGCAGATTTCTTCTTTCTGTCGACACAATTTAAGAAAAAAAAAATCGATATACTGCGGTTTAGTCGTGTCTCGTCACAGTATTTTTGGTGGTCGATTCCATCGTACAAGTATGTTCGTCTTTATGATCCCTTTTTTTTCTATTCCTTCCTATTTTTATTTTTATTTATTATATTATCATAAAAATTATGGTCCGTCAATGAGCGTTTTGTACATTTTTACCAATCATTTTGTTCATTGATGAGAAAATGATGTACGTACATACGTATACATGTACTGAGTTTTTTTGGTAAGCGTAAATGAATTTTACCTTAAACTGTACCCAAAAACCGAGAAAATTTGAAAGTAGCGATTACTATTTTAAACATATGATCGTTTGCATGATTAATGCATACATCTATGAATTAATAATCAATGCGTGAGAATTGAACCGTGGATAATAGAAGCGACCTAGTTGTCATCTATGAATTTTTTAAAAGTCGACTTTCGTTCATTATGCTCACTTAGTATTTTTGATATTAGATTAACTGGGAATGAATAACGTTAATAACATAACATGTGTTAGTAAGTCACATACTGTGTATCGCCTGAGTATTAAAGTTTATAACGGTAACTTATGATAGAAACTATATTAGTTCCAACGCAAACTAGCTCAATCTTAACCACATCTTCCCCATAACAAATTGCAGCACAGAATGATACTGCAATATACGAAAAAGTTTGAATATGGACCCACACGAACCTGCAGGTAATCCTATACTAGACAGTTGATTGAGATAGCACGTTTATAACACGTAATAAGGCGCAGATTCCGTGCAATATTGCATGCACTAACGTGCAATTTATATTTGTTCTCGTGCATTGTCTCGTGCATATTTACGTGCAGGTAACACATAATAACATATATCCATACATATACTGTACATACAATAACATATATCTGTATATACATTTATATGTATTATTTTATTAACTAAATTTATAATTTTATTGCCTAAATTTTATAATTTTTATTATCTAAATTTTATAATTTTTATTAACTAAATTTTATTATTTTATTAACTAAATTTTATAATACAAATACTTTAATTTAATAATTTACATGCTGAATAAGAAAATACTTCTAATTACTAAAATTACTAACTTTAAAAATAACCAAGCAACTAATAATATTTAAAAAAAAACAAAGTAAAGCAATAGTACCAAAATGAAAGGTTCAAAAAAAAAATCAAAATGACTACTCTAGCAATAACTTCAATAATGACAACTTCAATTGCAGCAACTCCAATGGCAGTAACTCTAAAGATATACTAAAAAATTGGAATATACAGAAAGTAAATAAAAAATAAGAGAAAAAATTAATAATAAGAAAAAAAACCTACAATACCTTCAAAAATGATAGTGATTCCAAAAGAACAATTTCTAAGACAATAACTCCAAAGAATGACTTCAAAAACAATGACAATAACTAAAAACAATTATATAAAAATTAGTATGTTGTAAAAAAATTTATAAAAAATAAAAGAAAATAATAAAAATTATAAGTATAAACAAAAAAAAACAAAAGTAAATATATATTTATTTACAGATCAAATGTGATTTGTGCATATCAATGCACAAAAATTATTATTGTTAAAAAAAATATAAAATAAAACAAAGGAACCAAAAAAATAAATATTTACTTACTCTCAGAATAAATGTTTTTTGTATTCAATGCACAGAAATTATGATTGTTAAGAATCTTAATGATCATTACATTAGTTTATAAAATTATAATCATTAAAGATCTTAATAATTATCACTTAATTATTATATTAATCTAAATTCCATTTTGATAACAATTACCATTTTTATATATTTTATTAATATTATATAAATAGTATAATCATACCTTGATATAATCACTAGCTTGGAAAACAAGAATTAAAAAGTTGTAACTATATAAAAATAAAATTTTATATAACTTATAATAGCTAGAAATTAAAAATTTTGTGATTATATTAAGGTTGTAACCATATCAATTCCTTAAATCAAAACTGATAACATGTTAAACTTGATAACAAATACCAAAAAAATTAAATACTTATAAAATATCAGATTTGACTAGTAAATAAATTGATTTGATTGGCTCAAATAAGTTTTGTATAACATATTATAAAGATATAAAATAAATATAGCCAATCATATTTGTTTATAGCTATATAACTAGTAAACTATTAGTATCTCAAAACTGATAATCTATCAAAACTGATATAAAAGCTAGCCACCATGCATATTGGTTTAGGAAGGTTGTACTATAATAGGTAATAGGTTTTGGCTTGAATATAAATTAATTTAGTTATTATTTTATCTAAATTTTATCTTTTATAAGAACAATAGTTTTGAATTTATTAAAATCAAAAATATCAGATTTTTTAGATGTATTTTTATAAATATCTTTAGTTGTAATTTGAAATATAAATAAATCTGTATTCATATATCCAAGCTTTGTTTTATTACAATATTTTTCTTTTGGCAAAGTTACATTTTTGTTTTGTACAAAATTTATATATTCATACCAGAACTAATATATTAATTACTTACTAAGTCCAACAATAAATATACAATAATTGGTTTGCTAAAAACTACAGATACTTGTACCAATAAATGTATTAAATACAGTTACCCTCCCCTATAATTACACAGTTGAGCACACCCAAATATGTAATTATAAAAAGCAGTGACTTTATAAAAGTACCTCTATATAAGCAAAATTAAGATGAAACTTGCGAAAAAGATGAAAAAAATAATTAATATAAAAAAATAATTTAGTAGAGGTATTTTAAAAATTTTATATATGATTGTAGATAGTTTCTATATATAAAAGTTATGATTTTAATAATTTTATACAATAAGTAATATTGTTTGGAAAAATAAAAATACACCTACAATTAAATTTTTATACAAATTGGATAACTTTTTATTAGTATTGTTTTTCATTTACATACCTATGAATATTTATATACAATTATTAATTATTGCTATATATAAAAGTCAAAATAATATAAGTCTGGTAACTTAGAGAAGTTGGTAAGTTGTCACTCCAAGTGGCAGTTCTAGGGTTCAAATCCTACTAGTGATACTTTGAAAAAATAAATCTATATTTCGGTAACTGCTTCTTATTGATTGGTTGGATATATTACCCGTAGTCTTGGTTGACAATCTTGAATAGAAGCTTTTAGATATAGTTGTGTTCTGTTATATAGACAAATCGAAACAGAAACCTGTTTGGCAAGTCCCAAATAAGAAGGTACAGTACCAGATAGTAAAAGATATCTACTCGTTATTAGTAAAACTTTAAATTGTTATAACTTTTTTAAAAAAAATTAAATCAAAAATCCCTTTGACAAATTGATAGATTTTTAGATAAACTACATTTTTGTCAGAGAAATTTTTTTATTTTTAATTTTAAAGAAATTATAAGACATTAGAGTTTATATGAGTTTAAAAAATTAGCATTTAATATAAAAAAAAGAAAACATATAGAGATTTTTAGCCAATTAAAATTAATTGTATAAAAATTAGCCATTCAGAATTAATTATATAAGCACCAAAATTGGTGCCTATATATATAGATTGAATGTTTTTTACTGTTCTAAACTGTAGTAAATTCTTTAACAATGCAACCAAAAACTGGAGTATTGAAAACCTGAGCCAGAGAACTAAATATCAAAGTTCTTTAGAGAAGAGGGTCCACCAACCTGGTGCTAGAGTCATACTAGATAAAAATGATCTATGTTTTAGAAGTAGATACCATAGGAAAAAAACCATAATGGCACTTAATGCCAAGTAGATTGACTTTTCTGGGTTAACTGAATTAGAAGTTTGGAATATATTAAGTAAGGACTGATAGAAAAAGGATAGTAGGTACTGGGGTTGAAATGAACCTTACAAGCAGGAACCTGCTCTACAATATTACTTATATCAAAAAATAATATTTACTTAGTACAAAAAGCTTTTCATAAGGGTCATAATCAGATTTACTAATATTGTTTATGTATTTGTTTATCACCAATTTTATATATAGTAATAATATAGATATAGAGCCAATCTTATCTGGATTGGTAATTAAAAATATATGGGCCCTCAAAAGTAGAAACCAAACAATTTGACAATTTTTTAAAAATTAATCTGTTTGATTAATTAGGTGTAAAATTCAAAGCCCAAACTTTTTTACTTAATAATGAAAGCCTAATCACTTAATAAATTTTTGTGATATAACGGTTAGGGGAGTAACAAAAATCAGGTGATTTTTTAGGGGGGGAGGGGGGTAAAAAAAGTTGAAATTATATATAAGAACCTGACTATTTATATATTAAAAAAGAGGGAGGGGGGTAGGCCTCTGATAAAAAATAATCAGGTGATTAATGACACTGCCCTTAAAAGCTTTTGATACTAAATCTAAAAATAGATTTACTGAGATTTTAAAAGCAATCTACAGATCTACAGATCTAATAATTATGTTTAAACAGGTTTGTTAATCATGAAATACTATATTTAGATTATTTTGATTTTGTATAACAAAATAGTTTTTGCCAATTTTCTCAAAACCTGTGATTTGCCAAATTGTCTAGTTTCTACTTTTGAGGGCCCATATGCTAGATTTTCAGATAATGGAATAATTGCTTGTTATTTATTTAATAAAAATAAACTCATATATAGTCTATTTGAATCTCCAATCTTAGCCTTTTTAAAGAATAGATCTTCTAATAGTATTTTATATTTAGTAGCAAATTTTCCTATATATTTTTTTAAACCCAATTTTTTACTTTTTGTCTTATTTGCTTTAAAAGAATTTTACTAAATTCAAACTAGTCTTCATCTTTTTCTAGTTCACTATCCACTTTAAATTCATGTTCAGATTATTTTAAGGTGATGAACCTGAACTAGCTTCTGAATTAATTTGTGAAATAGGTTTATATTAGTTTTTTATTAAGTCAACACATTTTTATCAAATTTGGTATAGTTGTTTTTTTAATATTAGAATTGTTTTTTACTTTAGAATTGAATAACCAGTTTGCTAGATTACTGATAGAAAGATAATTAGCAGTTGTAGTTAATATCTAAATAGGCTTATTTTAGATACTTAACTATATTAGTAATAAGTAATAAAACTATAAATTGTAATTGATATTGATTTTTTTACTAGTATAGTATTGACAAATTTTTGTAGTATTGAAAAAATTTGATCACAATATTACCAAATTGTATTTTTTTATCTTTTACAACAATAATATATAAGGTTAGATTCATAATATTAAATAATCTTTTTTTAAAATTTATATACTTACTATATAATACTTGTTCTATATATTGTATAAACTTTTGTCTATATATAAAATAAAACCATTGCTAGAACCAAATTTTAAAAAGAAAACATATTGTTTATATAGTATAGTTAATCAAAATTAGTGTTGGCAAAATATGGACATGGACAATATGGACTATTGGATATGGACATTTATAGACTATGTCCATATTGTCCATATTATTTTATTGGATATAAAATACAAGTTCAAATAAAATGCATAGGCTACAGCTTCAAAATATTCTGAATATAAAACAAAATTAAGGCTAAAACTTGGGTAAAAGTCCGGAATATTCCAAAAATTTCAATATAGAAAAGATATGAACTTGGACACTATTTGGATTAGTCCATGTCCATATTTGTTCATCATCAGCAAGTACATTTTTTATAAAATCTACATAGATCTACAACTTTACATAAATATTATAGAATACTATATAAAAATTATATATGTTAATTTTTATATGTTATTTAATACTGTATAGAATTTATATAAAATTTATTTGAATATATATAAAAATAAATTTATAAAAAAGGCTTATATAAATTTTATATATTTATAAATTTTATATATAATAATTAAGCAACTTTTAAGGGAGATGGTGGTATTATGGACATGTTAGAGTTTCTACTAATAAAACTTTTTAAAAATCAAATAGATTTTTATACAATTTTTATTATTTGAACTATGCTTAATAAAGAATAAATTACTGCAAAAAAATCTTTATATCATATATTGTTTTAGATACAAATAATTGGTACACAAAATAGAATATAAAAATTAAATTTAGAAGAAAGGGGGTATTGTGGACACAATGATGAAATTTGATCTACTGGTCCGTTTTGGATGATTTTACCGCCAAATGACCGTCTCAGTGAGGTGATTCTAACAAGTACAAAATCGTTAAAATCCAATCACAGGATCCCAAGATCGTTAAAGGTATATTATGTAAAAATTTGCAGATTTTCAAATATATACAAAAACTTATATTTTGTATAAATAACGATATCGTGTGATATAGTGATCGGAATTGGTTGATTTTTATACCATTCGAATTGTCTCAAAGAGACGATTCGAATGGTATAAAAATCATCCAATTCTGATCACTAGATTATAAGCTACCCATCCTGTCCACAATACTCCCCTGTTCACAATACTCCTATCTCCCTTATATGCTATAAATATCCAAATAAATTTTTTACATAAATTTTATATATTAATAAATTTTATATATTATAACTTTATAACTTTTATATATTGTAAAATTTAAATAAAATTTTATATAAATCTTATATATCGTAAAATTTAAAAAAAATTTTATATAATCATTATATATTAATAAATTTTATGTATATAATTATGTAACCTTTATATATTATAAAATATAAATAAATTTTTATATAAATTTTAAGAAAAAGAAATAGTCAATATCTCAAAATTTTACTAGGGTAACCCCTGTTATATTTTTAATTAAAAATGCTTCTCTCACAATTTTACCCCTAATTCCAACTCCAATTCTAACCCTAACCTTAATTATAACTTTTATTTCATTCTACATTTACTTATTTGGCTACTTAACACAATTTTATATTTTAAATTTTTGTTACATAACTGTTAAATAAATATTATTTAAAATTAAATTTATGTATAAATTATGCTATGTAAGTCTACATTAGGTTTGTAGACTTATATATAATTTTTAAATACATAAGTCTACATAAAAATAACTTCGTGATGATATCCAAATAAAATTTTTATTTGACATAGTCCAAATGCTAACACTGATCAAAATACTAGAAAAAATATTGTTTTTCTATGCATATTATAAGCTGTAAAACCTAACTATAGTTCTAAGCACACATTTTTGAAATTCAAAATGGTATCTTATATATTTTTGGCTGTATTGATATATTACTTCAAATAGGATTTCTAGTAAAATAATTTGAAAAAGTAAAATAAGTAAAAAAGATAAAAAGGTAAAAAAGTGTTAATAATATTAATAATATATATGACTAATGGATGCTAATAGAAATAAATTATTTATATAGAATAAATAGATGATTAAAAAATATATTACAATTAATAAGACAGAACTCTTTCTAATGATTCCTCATACCAAATTTTTTAAAAAGACTAATCTATAGTTATTATGTTTGTACATAACAAAGACCTTATCAGAAGTAACTTGATAAAGGAAACAGATTTTATGTTAAGATGAACTGAAATAGAGTTGAAAAAGAACTCTCCTTATAGTTTGATTTCTTCAGATAGAAGACTTTGTTGCTATAGAAGTTGTAGTAGGGCTAAAACCCTAAGGTTTTTTGTCAAAAGATACAAAAGCTTAGGCAGAAATATACTTTGAATTAAATATAATATTCTGCAAAACATAAAACTTACATTCTCTTCAATGTTAGTACTTTCAATATTTCTCTTTGAACTTTTCAAAATTTTGCCAAAAAGTAGAAAATCTAGCTTATTCCTCCAAAAGATTGGCATTGTTTACAATTTCCAAATTGGGATAGCATCTACCAAAATGGAGGCAAGTCATGACTTGTGTACAGGATCTTGTAATAAACAATGAAAACATGTGCAATAGTATAGAGGAAATACTAAAATGAAATTTCTTTCTAGAATATTCTTGTAGACGTAGTTTCTTTTCTTTTATATAATACTTAGATGGGGCGTTTTCCTGTGCAGTATTATATAATTTTTATCTTATTTATCATCATTATTTATTTTCATTAGCTTTCGTCTTAAGCAAAGAATTTTTCTTTGTCTTTCTTATCTAGTAATTTGTTTTTTTTAGTGTTAGTATTTGGTTTTTCATTTAGGTGAGAGGGATTTAAAGAAATTTTTTTTTTTGCTTTTGATAGACTGACGAAGTAGTTTACTTTATCTGTAAAGTAGTGTGACAGGTCGCATTATAGTACTCTTAGAAGTTATTGAGTGATGTTAGATTTGCAAAGTTGGATATAAGGGATTAGTTTAGTTCACATATATAGCTTTTCTAGTTTTTAATTCTACAAATAAATAAATACTGGCAAGACTGTCAAAGGTTAAAATATTACAATTAATAAATTTTAAGATAGATAAAGTATATAATAAAAACTTTTGACTAGAAGAATTGAGAGATTATTTGTGATTAAATTAACAACTTTATTACTTTTTATATTTTTTATATTTACTAAAATAAACTAATTATCTACTACTAAGTGGTATATTAATATATCTTTGTTTCTATTTCTTGTACAAGTAATATTAAAATTTTCTTGTTTGACTAATTTTCAAATACTAAAACTGTAGTGAGACTGCTATAATTGTTGTATTTAGTGTTCTAATGTACTATAAATACTGTAGTTGTTTATTAATAGAGAGTTACTGCCCAAAGTATATATGACTGAACCTTGACTTATCCATTTGCCAAATATAACAAGCCTCCTTCAATATAATTATTTGAATTTTGTATATTTGGTTTGGTTTAGGGCTCCTATCGGATCGGACCGAACTGGACTTTTGTCAAGTTTGAATCCGGTTCGATTTTCGAACCGAACTCATACTTTTTGTTTCAAACTTTTTAGTCAAGTTTGAGTTCGGTCCGGGTTCGGTCCGAAGTTTGTCAAACTAGTTTGAAATCCGAATTAGTGATATGAATCAAAAATCGATTAATCGATTAGTTGATCGAGTTGGCAACTACACTAGCGATCATAAGTAGTGCAACAAAAAAAAATTTTTACTTAGATCGCAT
>QKWP01000366.1:329397-340177 GCA_003550325.1 Gigaspora rosea | reverse complement strand
TTATGTAACTCAGTATATTAATAGACTTCAGGAAAAGGCTTACTCTAATACATATAAATGACGACGTGATCAAATATTTATCGTCTTCTAGCTATAAAAAAATTTTCACCAAGCTAAATATATAAAAGTGCTATAAAATATAGCAGGATGATGATTAAAATGATTTTTAAACATCATTCATATAGAGGTGTGAAAAAAGTGTCCCAGAACTCTCCTTTTTGCCCTACTATCTTCGCTAAAAGTTAGAGAAAAGTCAAAACGTCTATCAATATAGAAGCTACGCTGATTTTTTTTAAAAAATTTAAGCGAAAATATCTCCACAACGACCTGACCAAATTCGATGAAAATTTTTTATTTGAATTCTATAGATCTATAGAATTCAAATAAAAAAATTTTCATCGAATTTGGTCGGGTGGTTGTAGAGATATCATCGCTTAAATATTTAAAATTTTTTATTTTTTCTTTTCTATAAATTGTTCGACAGACGATCATAATTCTGGGTTACACAAAAGTAGCTGACCTGTCCGGCGTTATCACACGATCGGGTGATTGACAAAAATCGAGATCACGTGACTTTTTTCTCTAGCTAGAGATGCCTAGAAGAACTCTATATAAAAACTCTATATAATTACAAAAAGTTTTTAATGATATTTTGCGATCTACTGGTCCAATTTTAATGATTTTACTACTATTAAAATTGCAAGAATTTGCTTTACAACTTTTGTTTAGTAGAAAAAAAAGGTTAGCTTAGTAAAAAAATTTGTTATTACTTTGTTAGTGCCAAATTCCAGAAATTTGATAAACAATAATTAATTTTTTTTATGAATTAATTTATAAAATATTATTTTTTTTGTAAATACAGTGCAGGACAGCATAAACCAATATCTTTATACAAAATTTTAAAATAAATACTCAATTCTAATTGGCTAATATAATATAATAGTAACACAATTTGTCGCACTTTTTTGAATTATATATAAAATTATACAAAAACATAAAATTACTATAAACTTGTTAGTCAAGATTAGTTTCAACCTATATATTAATTTAAAATTAAATTTTGTGATTATATAGCAAAAGAATTATCTTTTTTGCCAAGTTACCATTCTGCTATTTTTGTACAAAATAAAAATATAACCTTGCCAAAAACAAATATTTACTAATTCTAAATTTGCAATTATATGTAAAATTACGCTCCAAACAACTTTACTTAGATGACAAAAGTAGATTATCTTACCTTGTAAAAAAAAAGGTTATCTATATACTAAAGTTAAAATTTTTAGGTTTTCAATATAAATTCCTTTTTTTGACAAGATAACCTGCTTTGGGCTTTTAAGTAAACTTGTTCAGCAAGTAATTTTACTTGTCCTAAAATTAAAATGCACTTTTTTAGACTTTTTACTAAGTGAAAATAGGGTTAAACTTATAAAAAAATTTGAATTAATTTTGTTATACCCGTAGGGTACATTAAATTTTTTTGTACCCATTATTTTAATCATATGATATTACATACAAAATCAACATTGTTTATATTAGGTTAGGGTTAGGGTGAGAACTATATTAGAGTTAGAGTTTAGGCTATTGTATGATAAAATCGCTCAAAGAAACTTTTAATTAATATACAGAAGGTGGTTTAGTATACAGTTTCTTGTGAAATAAGCAATTTTTTGTCAAAATGAACGTTTGTTTTGAATTTTTTTGATCATGTAACGTTATACCTAATCTTGAATTTTGTGGTGATCTATAGGTCACATAATGCGGGTATATGTACCTTTGGGTACATATATATAATCCCAAAAAATTTTTTCTAAAAAATTTTTTAAAAAAAAAATTTTTCCATTTTTCACTTAGTAAAAGGTTTAAAAAAATGTGTTTTAACTTTAATATGAGTAGAATTACCTCTAAACAAGTTTACTTAGAAGCCCAAAGCAGGCAAAAAAAGGGTTTATATTAAAACTCTAAAAATTTTAATTTTAATATATAGATAACCCATTTTTCTAACAAGATAACCTACTTTTGTTGCCTAAGTAAAGTTGTTCAAAGTATAATTTTACATATAATTGCTAATTTAAAATTAGTAAATATTTGTAAGGTTATATTTTTATTCTGTACAAAAATGGCAGAACAGTAACTTGGCAGAAAAGTAAGTTTATTCTTTTTTTTTTTGCTCTATATAATTGCATAATTTAATTTTAAATTAATATATAGATTGAAACTAATCATGGTTAACAAGTTTAGAAAAGGGCCAGAAATCAGCTAATTTTCTAGAAGGGATCTGAATCTGAAAATAATTTACTCCACAATCGACAACAGTTACTATATAGTAAAGTTCAAATTTTATTATATAAATCGATTAAAGTCATTTAAGTAAACTTATTTAGAAGATCAAAAAATACTTACTCTAAGATTTTTATCAGTATTGAATAACTTTTTATTATTTAATTTTTGATTTTTACATTCAATGAAAAATTAAAATTTTTAAAAATATACAATTGACAAACATAAAAATTAAAAGTTAAATAATAAAAACTTTTTTAATTTTAATAAAAATTTTAAAATATGTGTATTTTAATATTTCAAACAAGTTTACTTAATTAATAATTACAATTAATATAATACAATTTAGACTTTACTATGAGAAACTATTATATATATATATATATTTTTTTGGTTTTATAACTGAGGCCTTTCTCTTTATTTTATTAAACTTTAAATTATTACATGTAAAATAACAAAACGAAAATAATATACAGCTAAAAGAATGAAAAAAATTGGATTGCACTATAGTCTTCCATTGTTCTGTAAATTTTTGTCCATGGCCTAAAGTTAGCTGATAAGACTCTAGATATATCTAAAATTTACAGACTTTATGAAAAAAAATTGGTAATATTATAGGATTCTACTCATTAAAATGGCCAAGGTTCGATAATATTAAACCAAAATAAGTAGTCTTAAGACTTGACTACTTTTATTGTTAGTATTCTGGAATTTTCTTTTAGCAGTTTTCTCTGGGGACTTCATATGTCATTCCACATTATTTGCTTCTAAACCACTCAGTAGGTGAATTTGATTAGTATAAACACTGTTGATTTTTTGGAAGGAGTAGGGTTGCATCAGTCTGGTCTGGTCCGGTCCAGTTCCTAGAAGGACCGTTATCATAGTATTTATGGTCCTGGTCCGGTCCTTCGGTCCCATAACAGTCCTTTAATGATTACGTTATAAGATTTTATTGGCCAAAAATGACATAATTATTTACTGTTAGATGTAAACAAAGATCATATGATCTACATTACACCTGATCAAGAAATTTGATTGGGTGATATGAATATTACAGTTATGTTTACAAGGACTGGTCTAGGACCAGTCCTTTAATAGTCCCATAGTCCTTATCGGTCCTAGTTCAGAACCGGTTCTGGACCAGTCTTTTTCAGGACTGATGCATCCCTAGGAAGGAGTATGCCAAAAAGCCCACTTTTTAAAAATTTTTCAAGAAAAAACCAGCAAACCAAATAGTTACTACTTGTACAAAAAAGAGTAGGTCTTCCCATATAGTTAAATCCAACAAAGAGCTGTCCAGTACTTCTTTCTGGTGAGTGATAAACTCTAAACTTGTTAGCAGATAGTTTATAAACTTTACCTCTAAATGACAAGTGCCATTTCTTGCTTGGTGAGTAATAAACTCTGAAGCTACTAGCAAATACTCAATTAACTGTATCTCTAAATAGTAGCTACCTATTGCTTTATATGATTTTCTAGGTTTTTCTACTGTTTTTGTTATAACTTCACTTCAGAATTTCTGTGTGTATGTTGGTACAAATGATTAGCAGTAAAAGTTATATAGAAGATTTTTTTATAAGCAACTATTATATCTGTAACCAAAAATTAATTTTACTTGAAAATAATTTATTTTACAAAAACTATAGTATTAGGTTTGTGATACTTAAAAACTATATTTGTTCCAATTTTAAAATTAAAAAATTTTAATTTGTTCTAAAAACTAATTTTTGATGTTTTTAAAGTTGCTTAATTTTAATTGGCCAAATTGTTTAAATTTTGATTAGCTAAATTTTTTTTTATATTTATTATATAAATTTAAAACGATTTAACTAATGATTTGTTAACTTTTTTTATATATTATATAAAATACTATATTTTTAAAACTATATATATTAAAAAATTAAAAATTATTATATATTTTTAAAAAATAAAGCCGTTAAGTAATAAATTAATTTAGCTACAAATAGTGGCTTCTTTTTTTTAATATCTTTTTTAAATCAAAAATTATTAGCTTGTGTAGTCTTTAAGTATTGCATACTGTACTAATCCAATTTGGTTAAAATTTTAATATAATATAGATCAATAGTATATCTATCTCTATAAAAATCTTAGCTCATTTGGATTAATAGTTATTAAGAAATTCAAATCTGAATATTATAATTTTCATTATAATAAATACTTCAATATTATTAGCTATTTATACTATACAATTACCTCTCTCTAATTTGACCTCACTTTAATTCAAATACTATTAAACTCTCTCTAAACTGAACAAAATTTTTTAGAACATTTGTAAATTTTATTATAAAGTTTGAATTAGCTATATATAACTTTTTAAAAACCAAACTTTTTCAAATTTTTATATAGTAAAAATTAGTAGTCTCAGCAGTTTGGAATAGAGAGAGTTAACTATATATATATAAAACATAATAAAATAGGAACTCTTTATCTCTAAAAAATTACATAATTTTTTGCACTTCCCTTTAACTTCTATATAATTATTATACTTTTTTTTTTTTAACATTAGCCTGGTGATTATACCACTTTTTATTTATGAAGGAAAATGTTACATTATCAAATGCTATTACTATTTCTGGCATTCTTGCTTTACAAGTAAAAAGTAGTTCGTCCAGTTACTTGAGTCACCTGTCCGTGACCTGCCAGAGTAGAAATGACCTTCCTATATACCATAGTTAAACAAATCTAGATATATATTAATAGCCAAGTTCTATAGCTCGTTATGACCACCTTTTTTCTTAAAAACTTCTTCCACCTAGATCCTGGTAGAACAGTTTGCTAACTAATATCTGCATAATAAAACTAAATAAAAAAAAAACAAAAAATACAAAAGGGTATAAAAGAAACAAAGATAAAGGAAGGAGAAAAATAGAAGAGTACTACACAACCTAAACAAATGACCAAATATCAAAAGAACAAGATGGAAAAAGTATAAAAAAAAGAATATGGTCTGACATACATATAATAAAAAAAAAAGAAAAAAAAAAGAAAATAGAAAAGAAAAATGAATATTCTAGAATATTCTACTAAAAGAATATTCAAGAATGTTCTCCGATAAAAATTATATAATACTGCGCAAAGAAACGCCATGCTATAGTATTATATGCAGTGTTGTCACTTGGACGTTTTTTGAACATTTTGGACATTTTTTCAAATTAAAATTACTTAAAATTTTATTAAGATAATCTATTTTAATTTTTTCACCAATGAGTCCAGTACCTAAAAAAATCTATAATTATATATTTTTTTAAATTACTTTATTGATTAGTTAAACATGGGACATAGGCTTGGACGATTTTGGACAATTTTGGACGTTGGACAAAAAACATAGTATGGACATGTCCAAGTGACAACACTGATTATATGTATACAAAAGAAATAAAAGAACAATCTAGAATTTAATCTCTGCAGATCTGCCTACTCTTATGCGCCACGTCACATTATGTGTCCATTTCTGTTTATCTACCTGTATAGCTTCTTCCCGATTAGGGTCATCTAAAGCTAGGTATGTTCACGTGATAGAAAGCCAATTAAATCATAAAATTTGATCTTTATGGATCGGCCTGACGTGACAAAAACAAAGAAAAAAGTGAAAAACATCAAAAATACAAAAAACAAGTGTCTAAACCTGTCTAGAAGCATTAATAAAAAATGCCGGGAAGACAATTTTACTTATAAGTCAATTCCTAACCCTAACCCTAACTAACCCTTACCCTAATTTTAATTAAATAATCAAAAAACATATAAACACACCTGGATTTAGCCATCCCCCCAATTAGGATAGAAACAACAATGCCGATCTTTTGGAGAGAGTATGCCAAGTCTCCTACTTTTCATTAAATTCCAGAAAAAAACTTCAAACGAGAATACAATAGCAGGTATATGATTGAATAAGTTCTTGTAACCAAAAACCTTAAAAAGCGTGTTGAAAAACTCATTTTTTAGTTTACTACCTAGCCAGACTATAGTACCTTTGTCGACAAAAGAAAACTTCCACCAGAATTTTTTGTACCAAGGGCATCCACTGCCAATTAACTTGCACAACCAATGCTTCTGGCTTGCGTGCCGAATATATAAAGGAGTCCTCGGAATGGCAAAAGAAGGTTGACCTTTATAAAAACCAGTATTAATAGCTACTTTGTCTTTTACTAAAAATTTTTTGTTTTTCTTTTGTTCGGAAATTTGTACAAGTAATTGATGAGAAGAGTTGCAGTTAACCAATATGAATTATTATACTTTTAAAATACAAAAAGTAAATAAATTGATAATAATGTTCTAAGTAACATTGTTTAGAAAACAAAATTATATAAAGTAAGTAAAGATTTTGTAGCTGAGTTAAGAAAAATTTTGGTATAACTTGAAATTTATTAGTTCAAATTGAATAATTTTGGTACTATTTGATTTATATCAATGAGACAAATTAAATAGTATTACAATTGTTCAATTTGGAACACAAAATCATAAATTATTTACAATAATATTTTATACAAAATTAGAAGTATTATTGTATGAGAGGATTGTGGCAGATTTGCAATAACTTGTAATCTATTAGTCCAAATTTAACAATTTTTATACTATTAAAATCATCTTATAAAATGATTCGAATAGTACAAAAATCATTTAATTTTGATTATTGGATCACAGAATATTGGTATTAGAATAGTATTTAAATATAACTTACTAGTTTTTTTAAAAAAATTGATTTATAATATTTAAATACCAATATCTTATAACCTAGTAATCAAAAACAAATGATTTTTGTACTATTTGAATTATCTTGATAAAATAATTTGAATAGTATAAAAATTGGTTAGTTTGGACTAATAGATCATAAATAAAGCAAATCTACTACAATACCTTTATTTGATACAATACCTATAGTTACTTTATATTTTGAAATTTTAAAATAATTTAATTAATAATCTGTTTCTGAATAAGGAAACTATATATAGCTATATATAGTAAATTGTGATCATATCTATAAAATTACTATAGTCAAAATTGAATATATATTTACTTAGTAGAAAAATGATTTCGCTTTGTCATGAAGTGGCATTTGTAGCTTAGCAATTTTATATAGTAAATTATATAGATCTGCACGCTGCGATTTACTATATATAGCTCTCTCATTTGAAAACAGATTATTATTACACATTTACAAGATATATTTAAACAAAAAAAATTAAAAAAAAATTAAAAATTTTAACTTAACTACAGTACAAGAAAACAAAAAACATCCAACATTTATTAAAAAAACTTTAAGTTTATAACTTCTTTAAAACAAGCTAAATCAAAAATCCTTCTGACAAATTGATAGATTTTTAAATAAACTATATTTCTGTTAGAGGATTTTTTTATTTTTTGTTTTGAAGAAGTTATAAAAGATTAAAGTTTATATGAGTTCAAAAAATTGGTGTTTAATACTGTAATATAAAAAAAACATATAGATTTTTAACCAAGAAAAATTAATTACACAAAAATTAGCCAATTAGAATTATTATATAAGTATCCAAAATTAGTGCCTACATGTATAGATTGAATATCTCTTGCTGTTCCATACTGTATAAATTATAAAAATATATTGTAATATAGTAACTTTTAGGCAAGAAACTATATCACTTGACTTAACGCGTAAGAGAATAAGAAATGTATATTATAAAAAGAAATCAACAAAAAAAAGTAAACCCAAAATTAATAATACTAAAGAAAAGAATATGTCGACAAAGAATAAAAGAGAATAATAATTCAACTAGATAAATAAACAACCAAGAAAATAAAGGTCCTTTATATGATGAATAAAGGATCAAAGAATATAAAAGCAATGGTTTTATATTTTATAGAATAATATCAGTTTATTAAATATAAGATTTTTAAGTACAAATATTTTTATAAAGGAAAAGAATTAAAGGACAGAACCTCCTCTGTCTTGGGGGAAAAGACAGGGTTTATATATCTGTAAAAACTTGGGATCTTCACAATAGCGAACTAAGATAGTGGACTAAGATAGTGGACTAAGATAGTGGACTATGATAACGGACTATGGCAAGTTTTATCATATGAATTGTAGTAAAAATATCTCCTTTTTGAGAATGGAGAAAAGTTTTTCTACTAAAGCTAATACTATAAATTTGATTGGTTCAATAAGATTTGTACTATATTTATATAACATTTTTCCTAATATTAAAATTTGACTAATATAACAATATTAATAAAATTTTATTCAAATTAAAGCAATGACAAATCTTACTTAATATCTATTTACTATAAGGGTAACACTTTCTCTTTATGTAAGATAATTCCAATTGGTCAATTTAAAAAAATTTTAATTATCGAAATTTTACTAATAAACTATAATTTTTGGCTCTAAATAAGCTTATTTAAAAATATAATTATATTGAAATAATATATTTTTAAGTACTAAGAACTTTATTTAGTAGCTAAAGATATATTTAATTAGTAAAATTTTGTATAATATAGAATTTTTTATATTTTTATTATAAAAATATAGACAATTTAGTATTATATACAATTTTACTAATGAATTATAAATTTTAGCTCTAAGTAAACTTGTTTAATATCAAAAATATATTATTTCAGTATATATTTTTTTAATTTTTAATATTTCAAATAAAGATGAGCAAAGTTGTATTTTTTAATAAAAATTTACTAATTTTACTTATCTTTATTTCAAATATTAAAAAAATTAAATAACTATATACCAAAATAATATAGTTTTTAGTTTTATATAATTTTACTTAGAGCTTAAATTATAATTAATTAGTAAAATTTTGTATTATTATGCTGAATTTTCTATATTTTTATTAATAAAAATATAAAAAATTTAGTATAATACAAAGTTTTACTAATTAATGTTACAGATTATAATTTAAAATAAAATTTACATTCTATACTTAACTTGCTAGCCTTCTAAAACCCATTAATACTTGTTTATTATAATTTTTTTTAAAACTAACCCTAACCCTAAACCCCTAATCCTAAAAAATGCACACCAAAAAAATTTAGTTTTCGGGATTTTATACTATCATTTTATTTTAAGCTGGATTTCATTATGATCTGTCACAATTAATTATAATTTTAAGCTCTATATAAAATTGTTTAGCACTAAATACTGTATTATATTATTTCAGTATATAATTTTTGTATTTTTCTGAAAATAAGCACCTGCTCAAAGCAATTTTTATATCCAAAATTCTTTTAATCTAATAATCAAATTTGTATAATTAGGAGTGTAACAACATAGAAAAGCTAACTAGTTGTCACCCTAAAGTGACAGGTTTAGAGTTCAAATTCTACTAGAGACAAATTGAAAAATAGGCCTGTGTTATGGTAATATTTGTTTGTTCATTGATCAGTCAGGTATATTACCTGTAACCTTGGTACCACTATTTTGAATAGGAGTATCGGCGCAGTTGTGTAAGTTTACATAGACAAATCCAAAGGACTAGAACAATTGAAACTCGTTTGGCAAGTTCTGAGCAAGGAGATAAAGAAGATCCTTCAACAGTACTACAGAAAACCAGAACTTTGACTGAAGACTGAAGAACTAAATGAAAAAATCCTATAGCAAAAGAGGTACCAATCTGGCTACCAGAGTCGTACTAGAGAAAAAGAACCTATGTTTCAGAATTAGGTACCAAGGAAAGAAAGTCCATCAGGCACATAAAGCTAGGCTGACCAATCTTTTCAAGCTAACTAACTAGTTTGGTAGTTTGGAAAGGATCAGTATAAGGTTAGAAGAAAGGTTGAATGTGAGTATTAGTATCAGAATAAACCTTACAAGGGCAAACAAAACTTACTTGCCAATAAGAAGTGGAAGCATGAAGGTGTGTACGTGTCAAGACCCAACAGAGCTCTGGGCACACCCATATGGGAGTCTTAGAATATTAAGAGGATTTAGAACCACCAATACAGGTATAGCTAGTATAAGTGCATGTAGTACAGTACAGAAACCCTTAAATCAACTAGTCCTATATGTGCAGCCAAATTTTGGGTTGGATTAGAAGTTGGGTCGGATTGGGTCAGAGCCAATAAAATTGCAGAAAATTTTGTGAATAAAAAAACAAAAAAAAGCAAAAAAAACAAAAATATAGTATAAAAAAAACGGTTTTACTAAATCACACCACTGGTGCTCAACACCACAATGATTTTCACCAATCAAATTTTTTAAATGCAGTGTAACGTAAAGATCAGGTGTAATATAAAATTTTTGTTGTTTTGCTTTTTTTTAAAAAATACCTTCTAACTCAAAATTTTATCTATGAAACCGTCTTTTTTTTTAAAAAAA
Organism: Gigaspora rosea; assembly: GCA_003550325.1. Classification (NCBI taxonomy): domain Eukaryota; kingdom Fungi; phylum Glomeromycota; class Glomeromycetes; order Diversisporales; family Gigasporaceae; genus Gigaspora; species Gigaspora rosea. The sequence continues at coordinate 329,577 of QKWP01000366.1, read as the reverse complement.
AAAAACCCCTTGCGAAATTTTACTATATACTATGCCTCACCCTAACCCTAACTATTGCTCTACTTAACATATATCAACTTTAGCTTTTGTTTATTTTTTTTTGTTTATTTTTTTAATATTGATCTTCATGTTATACTGCATACTGGTGTTTAACACCACTGGTTTGATTTATAATTACTG
>QKWP01000366.1:308825-325395 GCA_003550325.1 Gigaspora rosea | reverse complement strand
TTTTTTTTTTTTTTACTCAAAGACTTTTGACATGAATTAAAACAATCGTTAACATAACATAAAAAAAAAACAAAAAAAGATATATATTCAAAAAATTAAATATTAAAATTTCAAAGAATGGAATAAATATTGATATACTGTGATAGTATTAATATGGGTAACATGATCAATAGTAACTACTAAATAATTATTATTAAATATCCAACTCATTAAAGAGTTAATATATGAATAAATTATTAGCAAAACTTTTGTATCTTTGTTTATTTATTTATTTTTTTTTCAGTTACAAGGTGAGGTCATGCCTCGGTCTTTTTATTAAGTATAGTGATCATTACAACATCCTTGACTATTGCATTAGATTATACAACTACCAAGTACCGAAACTTAGACTATTTTATCTATGATCTAAACCTACTAGAGCATCCTATATGTTCTACTCATATACTCAACCTGGTTTTTGCACTTTACTTGTCCACTAATAGTACCTGTAGTGCTGCCGCCGCCAGGTTCATATCTCAAGCCATTTTTTTAATGCTGCGCAACCTGGCCCGTATCTCAAGCCACTACCTTCCTACTAGTATGTGTAGCACAATACATGCCCTTACAAAGTTCACCAATCCCAGTAGTTCTCCTGTTCCTCTTCTGGTATTTTTCCAGTTGCTTTTTTTACTTCTACCTTGCTTTCTTTCACCTGGTTACATTCCTACTCCCAATCTGAGGACCCGGAAGAAGAGGTCTGCCATTGGAGAACCCAATGGTCTCCCTCCCCTTGGTACATGTTTCCGTAACACATGTCCTTTTCCTCCTGTGTGACTTTGGTGGTCTGATTGGTAGAGCCCCGCCATAGGCCCTTTTGTCGTAAGTTTGCTTCCGGTCAGTCCACTTCTGGTCTGTTCCCATTCGACTTCTGCTCAAGTACCGTCGAAATTCAGCTACCTCTTTGCTCGAGTCTTGCCAAGTATGGTTTCCTTTTGTCCTACGGTTCTGTACATAACACAGCGCCTGCGCTCCCCAGGATCTATGCACCCCAGTTCTGTGTGTAACAGCTCTAGAGCTCCCAATGCGAGTTGGTGTAACTCAGGAAACAGATCTGTAAATCTGAGCTCAGAGTTCAGATTACCGTAATGCAGATAAATTTTTCGAAATCATCTCCAGTGGAATTCGAACTCTGTATCTTTTGTTACAACTACTTGGGGGGCAGTATTTAAAATAGCATGATAAAAATCCGGATCTACCGTTTTTTATATTGCATATACCGGTATTTTAAAATTGAGCCGGTACAACAAACGGTGCATGATCCAGAATTTTTTGAAGTAACCGGTGCGTAAATCTATATGCCCCCAATAATCTGATAATCATTTTCTACTAATACAGGTTTTTTTTTTTGAACCAGTATTTTTTTATATAACAGGTGTATATACCGGTAAATTAAAATTTCTATTTTATACACTGTTGGGGGTGACAACAATCCAACTACACTATGTTGCCACACCCTTGCCTTTGTTTATTTATTATCTTTTGAAAAAATCAAATTCGATTTTATTTTAATATCATGACCTTTATTAGAGATACAACACAACCTTTAGGCCATATAATTAATAAAACTTATAGACCGTACATATTATCAATCTATAGTACTTAATCCAAAGTTTAACTCTATAACTCAAAATATATAAAATAAGAGCATTAGTATAAACTTTTTATTATAATAGCGCGTTAAATGGTATAAACAAAGTTCTTTAGATTTAGATCTTATATATAATATCTCAAACTTCTTTTTTTCGTTGACCATTTCTAGCATTTAGAGTTTATATATAGTTAATATGATAAGTACTACAATAAATAGTAAAAATATTCGCCTTTAAGTGAAGTTCTTAGGATTACTGATTATTTTTGATTATTTTTGCTCAACAAATATAGACGTTCTTTCGAAGTTAAAAATGGCTTTTACAGTAATTTTTTGTTAGTGTAATATTACATACTTTAAACTGTATAAATAAGTTACCCTAGGTGATTGATTTATATCAGACCCATGATCCAGGCCAAAACACTACAATATACAAAAAAAAATCATTTTTTATAAACTGGGTCAGTCTGGGTTCTATCGGTTTGGGTCTCTCTCGTGACCCAACCTGCTCGGGTTCAAAAAATCATGGTTCAGACCCGACCCGCAAGGCCTGGTTTGGGTCGGGTTCGGGTCTTCAGTTTGGGTATGAGAAACACTAGTAAAATAGATACAAATTGGATTAGATAAATATAAAAAAAATAAAGCTTTAGTAGAACTTATAGTTAAATTAAATAGTTGACTATCGTTATTCAAGTCTAAATTTGTCACAATTTGTGCTTCTTATAATATTTAAAGATAGCAAAGTATTAATTTTTAAATATAGTGCAATTACGCTTTCTAGTATTAAAAAACTCAGAAAGTCAAATATTTTTGCCAAGAATCTTAAGAAAAGAATTTTCTCATTAGAACAAAAATTTGAGACCTGCTATACTATAAAAATATCAATTTTGACTTAATAAAATTTAAAAGTTATAGTAAAAATTACTAAAATGATAAAGCAGATAAACTTGTAAAAAAAGCTTTTAGAGACCCAAACATTTCTAAGTACTTGCTAGATTGGTTACAGTACAATTTTCTGAAAACCATTTTCCAATATCAAATATATCATTTACCCAACATCACACAGGTGACAATTTGCTAAAAATATATATCCACACCTAACAAAATATAACTCTAACTCTATGTAATATCATGAAAATAGTTTTCAAGAAAGTGGGTTTTGAAAAAGTGAAAACCAATAGCTAGATTTGTGTTCAAGTTTTGTTTTTTTTACTATATTAGAAGAAAGTTTAATTGAAACCCCCTTAGAAGTTTTTAAAAAAAGTTTTTGAATTGTAAAATACAACAAACTGGAAACAATATTGGCTTTAGAATTATCAAAAAACAATATTATTTTAACTAATCAATTCTATAGAAAAGGTTAAAAAAACAAAATAGTTATATATTTTTTTAAACCAAAACAAAAGACTGTCAACTCAAATTAAATATTTAGCAAAAAAACTAACAACTTTAAAAGAACTAAACCAAAGAAGATTAGATATCTACCTTGATATAATCTATATTAGTTGCTTATTAGATCAAATTAAAACCCAGAATGATTTAGTAATTTGTTCTGTATATAAATTTTACTGAAGAAATATCAAGGAGATTTAGTAAATATAGCTTGGTCTAAACTCTTAGCAGAGAATAGGGTTTTGCTATTCAAAGAAGATTTAAAAATATAGTTTTTGGTGTGATAGTTAATAAGAAAAGGCAAATAGGCATTAATATTATATAAAAGAACTTATTATACAGTATGTTAGCAATTTTATTATAAACAAACTGGGCTTAATCAAAAAAGGTTCTTAGGTTATTGAAACATTAATGCATATTGTGTGGAATAGTTTTTTTAACTTTATTTGAAAACTATATTGCAAGTTCTTAATCACGTGAGAGCAAAAAGAAAGTATTACAAAAGAAGTAAAAAGAAATCAAAAAGCAAAAAAAAAAAAAAAAAAAAAAAACTTGATAGCAAGTGAAAAAAAAAAATGCAAATTTTTGGCTAACTCAAAAGTTAAAANAAAGGTTCTTAGGTTATTGAAACATTAATGCATATTGTGTGGAATAGTTTTTTTAACTTTATTTGAAAACTATATTGCAAGTTCTTAATCACGTGAGAGCAAAAAGAAAATATTACAAAAAAAGTAAAAAAAAAAAAAAAAACAAAAAAAAAAAAAAAGAATAAAAACTTGATAGCAAGTGAAAAAGAAAAATGCAAATTTTTGGCTAACTCAAAAGTTAAAATGAAAAGAACCTCAAAGAAAAAAACCAAAAAAAGAATATGAGAAGAAAAAAAAAAGAAGATTTGTAGGTTAATGCAATTCACTATTGGATCTGAAAGAGTGAAACCTCTTTTGGTTTAGCTTATAGATAGAACAATATCCAACTCTGACTTACCAGTAAGTCAGTGCAATGGGTTACATTTAGGTGCTGTGAAAAGTAACCAAATGATATTAGGCTTGGTTTTTAATATTAGTTAAAATTTGCATTACAGTTAGAATATATATCTATACAAAACAAGCAATGATGAAACCTGCCAAAGAAATAAAAAAATACTAATAACTAATATAACAAAATATACTAATTTAATGATAATATAATCTAACATACTAATATAATAAAATATACAGTACTAAAGGTATAAAAATATATGTACTAATATAACAATATATAATATATAAAGTTATATATTAAAAATAGATATTATATAAATAAATCAATAAATTTTTAAAAATGAACTGTTTACATTTTGTATGTTCACTATATACAGTATAATGAAACATTACTATATACAATATACTACTTGTTTAAAATATATTCTATTTTTAAGATTTTTGACCAAATTCAGTAATTTATAAACAAAAAGCTTTTTCGTATTAATATAACTACCAGTAATAAATTATTTTTTAAAATAGATTAATTAGCTATTTTAACTATTTTAAACAAGTATACATATACGTACTATATTACAAAACTACTAAAATAAAAATACACACTTAAACAAAACTATTATATTGTATATACAGTATAATATAGTAAATAATATTATTAGAAACAACAGTACAACTTGTCATCGTTTTTAAAAATTGAAGTTTGAATATTTTGTAAAAATAAAGCTTATTTATACTTATTTGTTTTAAAACTTCTAAAGATATAAAAGAATACTTGTAAGCATTGCTCTTAAATAAAATTATTTCAAGTAAACAAAAAAACTCGATTAAATTAATGCCATATAAGCAAAATAAAATTGACAAAGCACTTTTAAAGGTATAGGCTATGTTCATTGTTGTTAATGTCACTATTGGACTTTGGAACTATGGTTATTTACCCGGTTCAAGTCAAGTCATAAAACATCGGATTAATTAAATAATTTCAATGTCCAACGATACGCATAGTATATGCATAGTTCTATAAATATAAACACATCTTTATTGGTTTATAATCAAATAATACAATTACAGCACAGCTAAAATAACCGATTCATTAGTTCAAATAGTTAATTAACATTGTCTTGGTTAAACTAACACTGATTATGGTTGGCATACTGTATTATTGGCAATCCCACCTATGTATAGTTTATATTTGTACTGGTTTACATTTATATATCTGATATATAATACTTAGTGCTATATACTGTTTTTTATAATAATTTTTAGCAATTAAATATGTAATTTATTTTTGATTTTAACTTTTATGATAACAAAATATTCTAATAAAGCTCACATAGCAACACGTATAGAATACGGAAATCGTGCATTTAGCTCCAAATCCCGAACTTGCATATAGAAAAAGTGTGCAATATAAATGCATTTGTGGTGTCTTTATTAGAGAATGAGTCAAAAAATAAAAAATAAAAATAAATATACGCAAATATTTGCCATTTTTAGGATATCTATATTTAGATGATCTATACAATTATACAGTGATTCGTAGTGAATTCTCTCTAAATGCACGTTCCAAGTATACACTTTACAAAGCTTAAAGATTCCGTAAATGTATATCTCTAAATGAGTTTTTTTTTAAAAAAACTTGACCTATATTTTAAATATCATCAAATTATTTTAAATGCGACGGTATATATTTCAATAAAGCTACATATCATATATTTACAGTATAATTATATACAGTAAAAATTATACTTTTTAAACTCTATCATTAAAGCATACAGTATCACTCTTTGTATGTAGACTTTCACATGGCAAATCTACGTCTTTTTTTTCAGCATTACAAAGGGATCATTGCATCCTTTATTAATAATAATACTGTATATTTGTTTATGCACAATTTTGATTAATAATGTTCCTGTTAGTTTATTTCTAAATTGAGAACAATTGTTATAATTCATGCAAAAATAAAGAATTTGTTATTTACGAAATAATATTTCTATTCTTGAAAATAAGCACAATGACAAATCATTTACTTTCGCCATTTAAGGATAAGGCGTTAAAAAAAAAAAAAAAAAAAAAATGGAAACACCACCATTTTTATACAGTTCGTCCTCTTTTAGCGAACTCTATTATGGCAGATCCTTCAGTGCAGTCAGTGCAACTTACCATCGAACAGCTTAAGTGACAATTTCACTAGAGACTTATATAGTATAATGGTAAAAATTTTGAACGAAGATGTGAACTGTACAATGGAGTAAATAATTAAAATTATCATTATAATACTTTAGAGGTGTCGTTAACACAAACTTAATGAAGCGGAGATTGCCGGAGTGCCCATAGGTTGAGATGACTAACTTCGCCCTGTGACGAATAATATGGTCTGATGAATGTTTTGATTCATTAATGATGTAACTGAGTCAGAATGACGTTTTTAAGTTTGCCATTTATATTTTATTATTTACATATTTTTTATGCGCGTAATTTTATCTATATAAACATAGATGGCTATGCATTTAGAAAAAATGAGTCATAGATGAATCAAAATTATCATCTACAATGGTCTATTTACAACAATGTCCTACCGTATTAGTAATACATTAATGGAAGCTGTCATACACCAGCATAGCCAACGAAATTTCTCGTTCACGTGCCACCGTCAAAATTCTTTTTAAGTTCGTTTATAGTGTAAGGATTAGAAAAGTAGTAGTATATAGTAAAAATTGCCAAGAAATTTTTTTTGTTAGAGCATTAAACCGGGTTTCTTAAGAAGCAAATTTTAGTACTATTGGTCAATTTCCTCGTGATCGAGAAATTTTTTGTTAGTATTTTTGTTGGGGTAGTTTGTCATACACGTGGTTTTAAACTCAGCAAAAAATTGCACCAAGAATTTACCATATGTTTATTAAAATCAAAATGATTTAACTTATTAAATCTTACAAATAATCATTCTATAGTTTGTTTTTATCTATATTGGATGCTTAAGTTTATACACAAATTACATCAGATTAAATAAAGATTTTTTTTTTTTTTTACAAAATTAGAAACTTGCAAATAAAGCCATCGAATTTGATGAAATTAAAATTAAAATGTTAAAAGAAAAGTTGATTACGAATATTAATTAAATATTCAATCAAAAAACTTAATGTTTCGTTACACCTTAAGGTCCGTTGTTGCGTGATATTTTTGAAGTTGACGTTGATATTCCTCCAGGCGAAATTGCCTAACTCCTCGCTTTAATTGTTCGAGGAAAACAAATGTCAAACAAAAATGAGGACCAATTCGCATAAAATGAGTCCAAAAGCCTCTGTATAAAGATGTCCATCCTTCATTCTTGATTATTATTCCAACAGTGGAAAGGAAGGATTTATTTGGAGTGATTAATGATGATGTATTATATAAACGCGTTCGACTATTAAAAGATTAAAATGATTTAACGTTTTATTATAAAGAAATAAGTTAATATTTAACACAATCAATAATATGGTATTACTTACACAACATCCAGAGGATTCATAAAAACTACACTGACGAACGCACTCATCAAACTACACACCATATCAAGGGGAATGCCATCAGAATATCCTTCACGTTTGGCATAATCCTTTAACATAGTATAGGATGATAAATTTGCCGCACTTCCCAATATTCCCCGTCCAACAGATATCATTGATCCACGGTAAAGACCTCTTATACCACCTTCCTCTGACATAATACGTCGTAATGCAGAAATCACTGATGTATACCCATATTGATTTCCAACCGCAATGGCATCGGCTGCACTACTTTGTAATCGAGTTTTTACCAATTCAAAGGGATTTGCCGATACCGCGCCTAAGGCACCACATAAGCCTCCCGCAAACATTCGTTTCCAGGCAGGCGCAGATGATGATGAGGTAGAATCATCAGTTGGATGAATTACAGCAAGAATTGGATCATAAAGTCCCTGTTAAAGAATAAATAATAATTAATATAAATTATGAATCGATTATGATCATTTTTAGCATTGTAAGACATCTTACCAAACGAAAAACGTTCTTGGAACTTTCTTTCAATATGGAAGGAGCAAGTCCCTTTTCAAGACCTCGCAAGCCTTCGAATTTGAATGTTTTTCTTAAACAATCGAAACTGTTTTTGTAAACCTTTAAAAAAAAAAGAAATTTTTTTTAACAATTAAATATAATAGCAGATAGTGTTATCTTAATATGATTTATTAGAGCATACCTTTTCAGCAACAACGCGAATTGTCTTGCCTGTCGGATCCTTCATAAATCTGACTTCACCTTGAAGCTGCATTCTAACCTTAACAGTATCAAACGGTAAAGTAAAAACAACTGCCATGCTTGGTGCCAAAGCGCTTAAGCCAAAATTTTCTAGCTGAGAAATATTTGGACTTGGTGGAAGAGTCTTCAACGGTGGTGCCGATGAGAGAGATAATTGTATTGGGGATGAAGAACTTTGTGGCTTTCCGGATAACATTTTTGACATGGTGTTTTTTTCTAAAGTTTTAATATACGGTGCAATTACAATTTTGATTATATAAGTTTCGTTTTTATTCGTCTTCTTTTCAGATATGTGTTGTCTGTGTTGTCTTTGTTTATCTTAGACATATAAAAGAGATAATGTTTGAAAAAAAAAATTGTCGAGGAAAAGATCTAGAGAAACCTATCCTTTTTATAAGAAAATAGGTAATATAAATTCTATTTTAAAATGATAAGCAATGCAAAAAAAATTTTTGATCAGGCTGTGACAATAAATAATATGTGCTTATTTATTGGGTCTCGTGATTACATTTTACATATCATACGACATATAACAGGAGAAACATGATATTTTCCGTCGGAACATTTATTAAGTTATTTCCTCTTTCGTTTGGGACGATTTACATTTATTCTATACATGTGTCTTTAAATTACATTCTCCGTGTTTACCCGACGATGAGCTAATGCAGCACGAGTATGTAAGTATGTAGAGTATGAAACTTATTAATCACGTGTTACAATTAAATTAAGTTAACTAGCGCCCAAGGCTTGATGACTCCGTGCAATGTTCGTACATCATATTGTGTATCATAACTTAGATGCTAATATCACTCAATGAACCTGTTACTAGCTGGTTTCCGTGTTACATAATATCGTGAGTCATAAGCAATCAAAAATTAATGACAATAGGGTTAAGTGACTGGTTAAATGAAAATTGTAGATCATACAAAATTCGGGAAGGGTACCGGTACAGTACCTAAGTACCCGGATTACCCCTGTAAATTTGCGAATCGGCGATAAAATTTGTATTACATAAATAATTAAAAGATAGACCCTAGCCTTCTTAAGATTTATAATGTATAGCTTTTTTATGTAAATCATTAAAATTATTACGTCGATTTTGCGTAAGTATCAGGAGTTCTTTTATACTATGACGTACTTATTCTAAAAGTCTATATATAGTTAACTTTTTATATAAATAGTTTAGTATATTTAATTTTATTACTATTTGAGGTACGTATCAAATTTTCTCTAACAGCAAAATCGTAATTAGTTGTATTAAATTGGATTAAAAGAAATCGCATTCACATGCATGATTACAGATTTTTTTTTTGTTAAGAGTTATCGTTATACTCAAGCTTGAGATTTAATAAAGTATAATAGCTAAAGATACAATATATGGGGCTTTTGCTAACAAATGACCCTCTGAGCTACAGTCATATCTGGGTTATCCCTCTGGGTTATATCCCAACTTGAGTTATATCCCCAGATTTAACCAAAATAAAATTTCTTTTTTTAAATGTTTTTGTATGTTTTAGGTATTGAGTTAAATTCCTATCTTAGGACTAGTTATATCTCCAAAAGATGCTCTGGGAAAAAAGGGTAATATAACTCAGATAGGACTGTATTGTTACACAAGAATTTTATTAGGAAAATCGTAAATCTATTTTAGAAAACAAAATTATAGCAAAGACCCTATATAATTATATTAAAAATTTAAAAATTTTAATATAGTTGAATAATTAAAATAATATATTAAACTTTGATATAATTATCAGATTAAGAAATTATAGAAAGTTGGGCTATAAAAAGAAGAAAAAAAACCAAGGTTAAATTTTTTTTGTACTGAAATAAGGTTTGTTTTTATATTACTTTAATAATAAAACCTCTATAAGTGCATACTTGGTTTAATAATATGCATTTAGAAAACAATAAGAAAAGTGTAGCAGGTATATATTTAAACTAGTATTTGAATATTTATTTAAAAATAGTATGCACTTATAGATAATATATTTATAGAAGTTTTATTATATTAGTAATTTATAAAAAAAACTTCAAATTTTTTTTAAATATAATTCAATTATTATTTAATTATCAATTTTTAAAAAATATCTATAAAGTTTTGGTTCTACTATTTAGAATGGAAGCTTTTGAGCATAGTTGTATAAAATTTTACAAACAAATTCAAGAAACCAAAAAAATAAACTTATTTGGCAAGTTTCAAGTAAAAAAATAGTAAAGTTTTTAATAGTACTATTAAAACTAGACTTCCAAAACTATGATCAAAGAATTAGATAACAAAATTTCAAGGTTTACAAATCTGGCTACCACTAGAACTATACTAGAAAAAAGTTCTATATTTTAGAAATAGATGCTAAGAAAAAAAAACTATTAAAATACCTACTATTAAAATAAATTAACTCATTTAGACTAATTGGTTTGAAAGTTTAAAAAGAATCAGTATAAGAACTACAGTCAAATTTCTATAAATACGTTGGGTGTTTGAAAAGTCTTGTCAATAAATCAATATCTCAATCAGTTTTAAAGATACGGTTTTAAAAATAATATATATAAATATAGTAATTATAATTAATTTGTAAAAAAAATTTTAGCTATTTTTATCAGACAGTTTTTAAAATATTTTATTTTTAATTTTATATCTAAAAAATATTGTAAATTATTTATATATAAAAATTAATTAAAATTTATCTTAAATATATTAAAAAATATTGAAAAACAAATTAACTATTATAAAAATTTAAACAATATTAAATCTAATTATGTAGTTTTTGAATATATAATTTATTTTTGAATTAAAACATTAAAATTAAAGAATTTAAATTTTAAAATTTTTCTTTATTTTATGTTTTTTTGCGAAGCTACATACATTTTTATAATTTTATATTTTTATAAATTTTATAAATAATATTAATAATTTTATAATATTTATTTTTTATAACTATTCTATTTTCATATAAAATTATTAAATTTATTTAAAACAAAAAAATTTTAATATTTATTATATAAATAAAATTTTATTACTAAATTAAGTAAATAAAATTACTATATATAGTATGATATACATAAATTTTTAACTTATAATAAAATTACTGGAAATAATTATAAAAAAAATTATTTATATAAATTTTAACTATATAGATATTGTTGATTATTTTTGGTATAAAATTTTTTTATTATATAAAAATTTTTATTATTCATATATTTTTTTAAATTTTTATTTTAATAAATTTCAATTACTTAAACTAGCAATTTTTAAACTAATTTTTCTCAACAACTACCTAATTAACTAACTAAAATTTTTTTTTTTTTGCAAATTCATTATAATCACTATATTTTTATATATTAGTTTTAAAATTGTATCTTTAAAAATGATTAAAATAATGATCTACTAACAAAACTTTTCATACGCCCCGCGTATAATATGTACAAACAAGCCTACAAAGTGCATTTAGGGAGGTATTGCATTTAGAAAGAGCCAATTAAATTGCAGCTTTAAAGATTAGATCATCAAGTTTGTATAACCTATCTTAAATACTAAAATATGATTGGCTATGTGCATTTATAGAGGTAGCATGATATAAAAAATTATTTGAAAGAACATGCATTTACAAAATATAGAGATGCATTTAGCACTAATAATTTCTTACAAACAAGACAAAAACATGCATTTAGAGAGGTATTGCATTTATGAAGATTGCATTTATAAAGGTTTGACTATAGATAAAAAATAAAAATAAGTACTAGGATCAGAATAAATTTTACAAAAACAAAAGTACTATAAAATACGGACTTGTGTATTACTATGCATTGTACCCTCTGCCAGTTTGAAATGCCAGTTTATGACTTATACCCAGAGTACATAAGTACAGTAGATATAGTAAACTACAGTATATTGTTCAATATAGTGTAGAAGTACTTGGGTACAAAAATTGGACATATAAATATCTAGAGTACACATTTTGTATTTTATAGTAGATAATATTAATAGTTTAAATACTTTTGATTACAAACATTAATGAACTCTAGACATCTTTTATATAGGTCATAACTGGATTTTGGTCAATTTTGATAAAAATGACAAAACCATATTTACTTAAATAACTTCTAATATAGTAATCAGAATTAAATAACTTTTTTTTTGTTAGACACGCTTTACTAAAAGCTTCACTTTAAAAAAAGTTTATTCAAATTGGACTACTGAGTGCCAAGATAATTGCAAAACTGTTTTTTTGCTTCTTAAATTTTAAGGATTTTTGCTAAAATGCGTAATGTATAATCTCTGTACTAGATGTCTGGAGTTCTAGCATTAGTTAATACTATATCACAAGTTACCAAAATATAGATAAATACTTATATAGAACAAATACTGTTTTATTAAGTTTTCTATTTTCTAAGTACTATAGAAAAGTATTTAAAAATTTATAACTAACTATATATAAGGGAGACGGGGGTATTATGGACATGTTAAAGTTTCTACTAATAAAACTGTTTAAAAATCAAATAGATTTTTATACAATTTTTATTATTTGAACTATGCTTAATAAAGAATAAATTACTGCAAAAAAATCTTTATATCATATATGTTTTAGATATAAATATTTGGTACACAAAATAGAATATAAAAATTAAATTTTAGAAGAAAGGGGGTTATTGTGGACACAGTGATAAAATTTGATCTACTGGTCCGTTTTGGATGATTTTACCACCAAAATGACCGTCTCAGTGAGACGATTCTAACAAGCACAAAATCGTTAAAATCTAATCACAGAATCCCAAGATCGTTAAAGATATATTATGTAAAAATTTGCAGTTTTCAAATATATACAAAAACTTATATTTTGTATAAATAACGATATCTTGTGATATAGTGATTTGAATTGGATGATTTTTATACCATTCGATTCGTTTCTTTGAGACGATTCGAATGGTATAAAAATCATCCAATTCTGATCACTAGATCATAAGATACCTGTCCTGTTCACAATACCCCTCCTGTTCACAATACCCCCATTTCCCTTATATATAATAATATTTTAGAGAGATATGGTAATATAGTATAGTTGGGTTGTTGTTACCTCCAAGCTCATATAATTAGAAGGCTTCAAGTTTGAATTCCACTAATACTATTACAGTGCGACCATATGTTTTGCATCACCTGAAACAAAAATGGAAAAAGGCCATATCTTATGACATACACATGAAAATGACATAAAAATTGGTTAATTCAAAAGTATAGAAGCATAATATCATAGATGATCTTTGAATTTATACAAAATTATACAAAATACCAGTTTTTTACTTGCTTAATTACAAAAATAGTGATGCAAATCATGTGATCGATTGTGTAACAAAAAATAACATCATATGTTCCCCCAATTTTTTTTCAAAACAGATACTACATCATTTGTTCGCACTTTTGCTTGTGGGCCCCTCCCCCCTATAAAAATAATTATGGTTCGTATTTCTGATAGCAAATGTTCACGAATATACGCTCTTTATAAGGAAGGTTTTCCCTCTCGTTACATCTCAAAAAAAGAGAATGTTGCGCAATCGTCAGTAGTCCAAATATGTAATAAAGTAAAGGCAACTGGTTCTGTAAAAGATTTGCCGAAAAGTGGGCCCCAAGAATATTTACTAACCGAGATGAATAGAGTATTATATGACTACTTGCATCAGGTCAATGTTCAAATGCAGTAGAAATTCAAAACCACCTAAGAATTTATGAAAACATTGAAGTAAGTGAAAATACTGTGAAGCGTGCATTGCGAAGAAACAGACTTCATCCTGGGTTAAGCATAAGAAGCTATTTTTGAACAAAAAAACTCGCAAAGAACGGTATAAATTTGCTAAAAAATACAAAGACTGAAATGTTGAGAACTGGCGCCGTATTATCTGGTCTGATGAGTCCAAATTTAAGATATATGGTTCGGATGGTCGTCAGTATTGTTGGAAACGACCAAACGAACCATTTAATGAATGAAATGTGATCCACACAAAAAAATATGGAGGCAGTAGTGTTATGATATGGGGATGCTTTTCCCATTTCGGGGTTAGTAATCTCGTGCGAATTTATGGGACTATGGATGGAGATCTGTACTGTCAAATATTAAGTGAAGACCTCTTAGGAACAATCTGATGGTATGGATTAAGAAACAATGATATTATTTTTCAACAGAATAATGACTCAAAGCACACGGCTGTTGATACTAAGATTTGGTTCTATCATAATGGCATTGAGGTACTTGATTGGCCATCTTATTCACCTAATTTGAATTCTATTAAGCATTTGTGGAATGAGATTGACAGGCGAAGAAGACGGTTATATGTAGAAATCAATGATCCGGATGAGCTTTGGAAAGCGATTCAGAAGGTTCAGGCTGAAATTGATATGGACTATCTTAACAAGCTAATTGACAGCATGCCACAACAAGTGATGGATGTTTATAATGCAAAGAGGGGTTATACCGAATGGTAAACTTTGTTTTTATAAAAAAAAACGTTGCTTTGTTGTTTTTTTTTTTATTGTAAATTTGCAAAATTTATATTTTAAAAAAACGATCAAAAGAAATGCATCGCTAAAAATTTAATAAAGTTTTATTTTTGCGAGTTCTTGATTAAAAACTAGGCAAAAAATTATATATTCTTATTACCTTATATCTAATGAATTTAATAATTGAAATTTATAATCATTTATTGTCTATTGATAAAATTATTTGATCTTGAAGTTCGGGTATTAGGGTGATGCAAAACATGTGACTGCCACTGTAATATTACAATATCTGTATTACAATATGATAGTATAACTCCACCATAGTTGGATCATTGGACCTGTAACTTGGGTCATACCAAATTTTGGGAGCTAGTATAATACTAGTACAAAAAATCCTAGAAATGCTACAGGGTAGAAACGAGTTTGGCAATTCCTGAGTAAAGAATAGCTAGCTTTTAACAGTATCTGAACCAAAACCAAATAGACAAGAGCCTTTATAGTAAAAAGAAACATACCAACCTGGCTGTCGGAGTTGTACTAGAGAAAGAGAATATGTGTTACAGAAGTATAATCAAGGAAAGGGTAACTATAAAGGCACCTAAAGTCTAGCTAGCCAATCCTGGATTGGTAATTTGAAAAAGAGAAAAAGTACTAGAATTGGTAAACTTCACAAAAGCAGAAGTAGGTAATAGTAGTGGTTCAAGGTAATTTCTGACTATTAAATTATAGCCTTAAGAATTAGATTATCAAGGCCTGCGGATCAATAGTGTAAGGGCAGTGTCATTAATCATCTGATTAATTTTTATTAGAGGCCTATCCCCCTTCCTCTTCCTTAATATATATATAGTCAGGTTCTTATATATAATTTCAACTTTTTTTTACCCCCTCACCCCCTAAAAAATCAACTGATTTTTGTTACTCCCCTAATGGTTGTGCTCCCAGATCACTCTCAGATCATTAACCATTTTAATCATAAGGTTACTAGTTCAAGCTCTACTAGAGGACAAAATTAACTATACAAGGTTATAAGACAAATGAGCTAAACTAGGATATTAGAACTATGATTAACAGTTTAGCAATATCGAAAACTGCGTAGAAAAGGTTCATAAGATATAAAAGAATACCTTTAGTAGAAATCCGGTCAAAATACAAATTGAATACTTTCGGTGAAATTCTGGTTAAAAAGAAATTAAGACAGTTCTGGTTAAAACCTCTAGTTGTAAATAGGTCTTTCGGATTTAATCCAAATATAAACAATTTAGAAGTATGTTATACCAATCTAATAAAAAAAGAGACCGCAAAATCTGGGCTTAGAAAAACCTGCTCTTATCCAAAACAGAAAAAGACTAAAAAACTTCAAAAAGGTTAAGATAGAAAGTTAAATACTGAACGGCCAGTAGTATAGTACTACTATAGAAGCCAATTTTTTTTTTTTTTTTTTTAAAGTGTCCGCCTTGGGACTGAGGAATTTTTTATTCAGATATTTGGGTCAGTGTCCCACTAAGGGCCACCTGCATTTGTTACATTGACGAGGATACAACTAGCCACACGTACAACTTTTGGTCGTCTAATTTAAGTAGTCCGCCCGAAGGTTACCCCGCAGGTTCCACACTAGCTGCCATACCTGCAACCCGACTAGAGGATTGCCTAATTAAACCTTCTGATCTCTGCTCCTCCTGCCAACCCATCTGTATCACCGAAACAAGCCCGTTACATAAGCAGTCAGTCAGCCAGTTCCAGATGCTTATCCGTCGTCCTTAGGACCCATTTTGATTCTGTATCCTCAGCGGAAAACTTGGTAGAGCAG
>QKWP01000366.1:216660-299623 GCA_003550325.1 Gigaspora rosea | reverse complement strand
TCCCAGGATTTTTGTAAGTATTTAGTTCTTCATTTGCTACTGAAATTTGTGACTTTAATAAAGCATTTTCATTCTTAAGTTTTATATTTTCTTCTATTAGTTGTTTAACATTTGAACGAGTAGAATGAAAATGCTTCGAATTAGTAGACTTTTGAACCTACGAAGATGATGTGTCTTGTTGAATAGAAGATTGACTATACAAATTTGAGATATTGAATCGTTCAGTTACTAATTATGGGTCTAAACGGTCAGGACTAATAGCTTTTGGGTCATATGGCCAAATACCCGTCGCTTTATAGGCATTACGAATGGCTTGTGTGGTGTAAGTATTAAGAAAAGCAAAACCAAAGGCTCTTGCGAAGGTTTGTTTGTTTACTATCATGCCATCATTTTCATTACTGTATTTTTCACATGCCTTACTATATTCTTTTTTTAGTTTCGCGAAAGGAATTTCTGACGGTTGCAAAACATGGGTTGTATGCGGCGGAAGTGCATAAAGAAGGATCCCATTGTTACGACAAAAGTCAACAATTGTATAACTGATGTAACTACTATGACCATCTTACATTAGTAATACTGGTCGGGTAGGAGGGATCGATTGAATAAAATGATCAAGGTACATTTGAAATAGGTCTTCACGCATGTACCCTGTGCTTGTAAAACCCATTACGGTTCCTGGTGGTGCTTCGTCGAGTAAACCAGGAATCGTACGAACACCTTTATGAATTATTAAAGGTGGAATATAAGATCCATCCGCTGAAATTGTGGGCGCAACTGAAATATGGTCATGAGAATTTCCCTGTGCAATTTTGTGGACTTGACGTGCACCTTTTTTCGCTATAACCTTTTCTAATTTAGGCACAATGATGAACCCAGTCTTATCCATATTCCATATTTGTACCGCGGAAAGCGAATTTTCATCGATAATTTGTTTAAGTTTTTTGAAATGGTCATCAACAATAGTTTTATTTGCTTTTTGTGCCCTTGCCTCTGATAAGTTTTGAGAAACACAAAAGGACAACTCGGAGTAGTCCTTCATAAAACGTTCCCACCAGTCTTGACCTGGCCCATCTTCTTCAAACGGGTGTGATCGTTTATTTAACTTCATCTTTTCCATCACGCAATGATTAACTCCTCGTTTTGTTAAACCAAACCCGAGCTTCTGCATGTTAATGCAGTAGCCGACAAGCTGATTTTCTTCATGACTGGTGATAATTTTGGGTGCATCCGGACGTTTAGTGGGACCACCATTAGTAACTGCATGCCGAAGTGTAGTTTCCGAAAGACCGAAGTCTTTCGCCAAGCTATTAATACTTGGAGGTTTGGACCCGAGAGGGCAATCATTTAACTTTTTAAGTTCAGCACTGATTGTATCACCTCTTTTAGCATAAGAAGTTTTCATGTTTGAATAAATTTTTATTAAAAATTATCGAAATAAAAAAAGTTACAAAATTAAGTATAAAAGATCAAGATAACGTGACTCGTGAAAATTTGCTGGTAAATATTGTTCTGTTTAGATGTTGTAGCAACATTAGTCGCACAAAATCATTCGCGTACTGTTCGCGTACTAAATTAAATGTCCATACTTGCCGCATTATGTTTAAGTTGGAATCCACATGTATGTTATAAGTAGGGATAATATGGCGAATTGGAAATAAATGAAAATATATCGTGACTCCATGATTGGATTTGAACAATTTTTTTACTATTCGAATCCTCTCAATGAGAGGATTCAAATGGTATAGAAATTGTTCGGATCCGATCATAGGATCACGATATATTTACATTTTTTTACAATTCGCCAAATTACCCCTATTCGCCAAATTACCCCTTTTTACCTTATATCGATTTTTATCCAATTAATCGATATATAACGATATTATGATATATATTGATTATAGATATATATCGATTTTATCCAATAATCGATATATAACGATATATCGATATTATATAATTAATATAAAACGATTAAGTGCTATATATCGATTAATATCTATGTATAAAATTTTCTGATATATACTAGCTATCCCAATATCATTCTTTTTTTCCAGATTGCCCTTACGACTTGTTGAACTTTCTTAACAATTTCTGAGCAACATTCCTTTCCTTTCCGTTCTGATAGCCAGATCCTTAAGTACCTTGTAGCTTTTTACTTATTTTTTGCTTTAACAGTGGCTTCTCCTATCTGGATCTTGTTATTTTTTTGCGAAATGACCTTCTTGCTACTTGAATAGATAACTATTAACTCAGACTTGTTACTGTTAATTTTTATATCATTAATTTCGAAAAATTCCTCAAATATTTTAATGATTTCTGACATTTCGCTTTTTGATTTTGACAACCACACAGTGTTATCAGCATATACTAGGGTTGATTGCCTCCACTTTATCGTATTAAAGTTTAGTTCATAAATGTTTGTAGGCCAATCCACTTGAATCAAATACCCTAGATCTTCTCTGTCTTGCACTACTAACAAGAGAGGGTCATAGAATATCTGCCAGACCAGAGGAGAAATCATCTCACCCTGGTCTATACCATCTATAGCCTAGAACTTTGTTGTATTTCCTAGATCTGTAATTACTTCTATCTTCCGTTTGTCAAATAGCTCTAGATGAAGGAAATTATACTCTGTGGAATTTTTATTCTGCTTATAGCTAGTCTTAACCTTTTTAGACTAACTGAGTCGAATGCCTTTTTCATGTCCTGGAAAGCCACCCATAACTCTTTTTCTTGTTCTTTCGTGTCTTAGATTATGTTATAAATTATGTGAATTGGGCCTGCTGTAACTTCCCTTGGCAGTCCGGCAAAGTTGTATTCTTATAGTACATCTTTTTCTTTTAATACTTTACATAGTCTTACTGTTAGGATTCTTACTGTGCACTTTCTTACGACTTTAATAAGAGCTATTGGCATTACGTTGTTTAGGTTATAATTCCACTCTTCACTTTTCAGAATTGGATATAGTAGTTCCAACTTTCATTTTCTAGGATTTAACCCTTTTTTTAAACATGCTGATGCCAACTCTGTCATAAGCTCTTTGGCTTTTTTTCTTAGCCTTTTTAGTAGTGGATAGGTGATTCTAGATTGTCCAGGAGCCAAGTTGTTTTTGGTATTTCGTATAGCATCTTCCTATTCTTTTAGGGTAACTTTTTTTCTTACTTCATCATACCATTCTTTTTTGATATTTTCCCGTGCCTCATTTGTTACTTTTCACCTCTCAGGCATACTATCTGCTTTAATACTTCTTTCTTTATATTGACTACTAAAGTGTTCTCATACTGTCTCTAGCGCCTCTTTTGGATTGTTTATCAAACAAGGTTCATTCTCGTCATCCCAAACTATAATCTTGTTTAATTTAATCTTTCTGTAGGATCTGTCTAATAGGCTAGTCAGCATCTTTTTCTGGTCTTTTACGATCATATCATGTCGAATTTCAATATTACCTCTTATTCTTTTTTCTTCCTTTTGCTTAAACATGAGGTTTAACTGTGTCATTAGTGTCTTTTAGAACCCTACTCCTTCTCCTTTACCAAAAGATTTTCTACATATATGTGTTTGTATTTACTAAGCTCTCTTCTATCTATTATATCTAGACATATTCTTCTTTGCTCAAAAGTTAGCTTTCCTTTTTTGCTTTCTTCTTGTTTCCATAGCTTCTATTGTATTTTTCCTAACACTTTAATGTCTTTTCTTAAATCCTCTTCTTACTTATCTCTGTTTTCTGTAATACAGGGTTCTATTGAAGGCCTCTTCTTTTCCTTGGCAAGTATTTATTTGCTGCCTGTATTAGAGATTTTTCAATCATCTCCCACAATTTGTCCAAGTCTTCTCTGTTTATGTTTTCATTTTCATCTTGTCTATGCAGATCTTTGTTTAGCCCCGCTCTAAAATTCTCCCAGTCTTCTTCGGCCACTATCTCTAGGTCAAGCTACAATCATTTTTTCTTTTTCTGTTTTTCTAGCTGCTGTCCTACTATTCTACTTTTCTCCAAATTGGTCACTATTCTTGCCAAGGCTATATCAGTGAATTAAATATACATAATCTTATATAAGATATTACAGCTCATAATATTACGAAAATCTTACGATCGACACAGTAGATTACGCAATATATTACGCTATATTATGGTAAAATTACGAGTATTATTTCGAAATATTTCGAAATATCTTGCAAATAAAAAAAATGCAAATTACCCCCTATAGGGGTCACGTACTCATGCGAATCAATAAACTAATGCGCGCAAGAGGTAATATTTTGATATTTTCGCATTGTTTCGCAATATTTTGCAAATTTTCGCAAATTTTCAAAATTTTTTAAAAAATAAATAAATGATATACATATTCATATAATCATGCTTTTTTACAGGTTTTCGCAATATTTCGCACGGTTTCACAATTTAATATAAAATTTTATATTTTTTTATTTATTATTATATTTTAATTATATTTAAAAATTTTTAAACAATATTACCTGTTATATATTTTATTATATATTATATTTTAAGGAAATTAGTAAATAGTGCACCCTGCACTGCAGTGCACTCCTATAGTAACAATTATAAATAATGATTAGGGTTAGAGTTAGGGTCAGGGTTAGGACTAGAGTTAGGCTAAAGTAAAAGTTAGAGTTAAAGTTAAAATTAAAGTTAAAATTAGGGTTAAAATCAAAATTAGTACAGAATTGCGAGAGGATCATTTTTTGTTAATAACACAACAAGGGTTACTTTAGTAAAATTTTGAGTAACATAAAAGGGGTGCACTACAGTGCAGGTGCACTATATTACAAAACTCATATTTTAATTATTATACATTCTATATAGTATTATTTTTACATTATTACATATTATTTTAAATACTTTCGCACTTCGTTACATCTAATTCTATTACTATATACAAAAAACTAGCCCTATACACTTATTTTCACTTACCCCACAGTTAGCTATTATCTTCGCTTCTTTGTTTTCTATTGTCTTCGCTTTGACTACTTATTTGTTTTGGCTATAATGATGTTTCGCTCTCTTTTTCAAATATTTCAAAGTGAAAAAAAATAAAAAAAAAACATTTTTCAGAAGTGTTAGTATTCTTGCAAATTGCTGGAGAAATCTAGTACAGTCAGCCCTCCATAAATACAACCTCCATAAATGCAATACCTCTCTAAATGCACGTTTTTTCTATTCCGTAAAATGTTATTAGTGCTAAATGCACGTTCTATATTCTGTAAATGCACGTTCTCTTGAATAACATTTTATATCACACTAACCTCCCTAAATGCACGTGGCCAATCAAATTTTGGTATTTAAGATAGGTTATACAGTTTTGGTAGAAGTTACACAAACTTGATGATCTAATTTTTAAAAGCTGCAATTTAATTGGCTCTCTCTAAATGCAAACCTCCCTAAATGCACGTTGTAGGCTTGTCCCTACGAGTTGCATTTATGGAGGGTTGACTATATATTCTTGCAAAGTACTAGAGAAAGTGCCAGGAAAGTCGCAAAGTCTAATAAAAAAAATAAACGAAGTCCTAAATCTTCATTTCTCTGAAGTAAGAGTTCATGTTCTTGCAAATTTTGAAATTGCAAAAGCTTCTTGCAAAATGCCAAAAAAGTCGCAAAGTGCCGAAAAAGTCCAGGTTGGTTTTCTTGCAAAGTACCAAGAAGTAAGAGTTCTGTTCTTGCAAAGTGCTGAAATGAAATAAATTAATAAAAAAAAATTTAAAAAGAAATATAAAAAACAAAAACAAAAACACAAAACAAAAAAATAAATAAAGCGAAGCCTTGCAAAAACTTGCAAAAACTTGCAAAAACTTGTGACCATTTCTTTAAAGAAGTATTCCTGAAAATTTAGAGAGTGTTCTTGAAAGTGTCGGAAGTCGTAGTTATACTTATTGGCAAAACCTGGACAAATCCCAAACCCCTAAAAAGTAATTGCTATTTGTAAAAAATTAAATCAAACAAATAATTCTAAAATTTTATAAATATGTCATCTATAGTTATAAGAATATACTTGATTTATTTAAACAAAGATTATTAATAAAATTTTTGAGCTATGAGTTTGGCCAGACCCTTTGGGTTTGTCCACTTTAAGTAAACTTAAAATGGACAAACCCAAAGGGTCTGGCCAAACTCATAGCTCAAAAATTTTATTAATAATCTTTGTTTAAATAAATCAAGTATATTCTTATAACTATAGATGACATATTTATAAAATTTTAGAATTATTTGTTTTATTTAATTTTTTACAAATAGCAATTACTTTTTAGGGGTTTGGGATTTGTCCGAGTTTTGCCAGCAAGTATAGTCGTAGTTAGTATACACAAGGTTTCAAAAAGTGTTTGTTTTTTTTGTAAAGTGTCAAAATAAAAATAAAATAAAAAAAATTAAAAAATAATAAATAAAAAAAATTGAAAAAACAAATAAAAACAAAAAAAACGAAACAAACAAAAAATGAAATGAAAATAAAAAACAAAATAAAACAAGAAAGCGAAAAAAAAACAAAATAGAAAATCTAATTATAGACAAAAGATCTAATCTAATCTTGTAGTACAAAATTTGAACATCATCAAAAAATCAGTCTAATACGCGATCCAGGTTACAGATCTACTGATCCAGTTTGGTTTCCTAGTCCTAAAATATTTTGAAAAGGTTCGAAATATTTTGTAATATATTTTGAA
The DNA here is from genome assembly GCA_003550325.1 of Gigaspora rosea. Taxonomy (NCBI): domain Eukaryota; kingdom Fungi; phylum Glomeromycota; class Glomeromycetes; order Diversisporales; family Gigasporaceae; genus Gigaspora; species Gigaspora rosea. Next base: position 292,951 of record QKWP01000366.1, on the reverse strand, counting down.
AGGGTTCATATATTTCGAAAAATTTTAAAATTACTTTCGTAATATTTTGAAATATTGATATTTCAAAATATTTCGAAATATATTATGTAATACTTTGCTTATATTGCGGTTTGTAAGACCTTACATAAGATTACACTATTATAAATTTGCTAATGTAGGTCATAATCACTTCCTGATATACAAAACATGTCTTTAATCTTACTATCTATGACCTGGTTACTACATGTACTGCTTGCCCATATGTAGTCAATTCGAAAGGCCTGTTCATTTCATCTTCACATAAAATTCTCCTTTTCTGGATTTAATTCCTAGAAAGTGTCCTTGTAGTTGTAGGATATTAGCAAGTCTAGTAGTTTGGGGTTTTTTAAAGACCTCTCTTTTCCTTTCCCTTTTTTGTTCAATGCATTTTTTGCTATTTGGTTAAAGTTCCCGATAATTATACGATGTTTTGTTCACTTTCCTTCTTTTTCCGAGGTCTTTTTTTTTATATACTTGAGGATCTTTTCTTCTAGTTCTTGGTCATTTAGTACTTGATATATCATTATAATTTCGATACTGACTCGCTTAAAAAGCAACGTTGCTGACAAAATGTATGGATTTATCTTTTCTACTTTTGCAATATGGTTTTCCCATTTGCTATTTATAATTAAATCTACTTCTGAACCTTTCACTTTATTCTCGTTTGCAGAGGACCAAACCCCATAATAGTTCTTATACTTTTTAAGCTCAAACTTTCCTTCCTTTTCTGATAAGTTTGTCTCTGCCAGACTCAAGATATCTATATTTGTTTCTACCATGTAATCCATTACAAAATCCAATTTGTCTTTATTCGACTTGATTCCGTTTATATTATGCATTTCAATATTTAACATCTCAAGACTCTTTCTTTTCTCCTCTTCACCTTTTATTGTGCTACCTTTATTCTGTAGCACCTCTACCTCTTTAATGATGCCAATGGCGCCTTTCAGGAGCAATTAGGAACTCTGTCTCTAGAATGACTTTCTTCTATTGCTAAGAGCCTTTTTAAAATTTCTTCGAGAAGGCTCTTATGTTTGTCACTTTTATCTTCTTCTCTTTTTTCATCTTTTTTTTCTGCTTTGTTAGTAGTTTCTCTTTTAGGTTCGTATCTTCTTGTCCTACTTTCACTTCTCCTTCTATCATTAGCATACAGATGCTTGAATGACTGTTTTCCTTTGTAATCTCTTTCTTCTATCCTAAGGTTACTACTATTTCTTCTTGCTACATTTTTCTCTTGATCATTGCTACTTGGACCATCTTCTAATTTCCAAACTAGTTTTGTATTAAAGTAGCTAATATTGCATTTTGTAGCCTTATTCTTCTCTTTTATCGACTTGAAGTATATAGTTGCTGAACTCTTAGGGTTTCCATTACTATTGGTTGGAATGTGTACCACTACAATTCCAAACCTTCTTAGTTGTCATAGCAGAAGTACTTCTTGTGCGTGATATTGTAGATTTCTAATTGTGGTTTTGAACTTCGCTCTTTCTGCTAAAGCTTCAAGGCAGTTATTTCCTTCTGTTATTCTTGTCACCTTTCTATTAGTTGTCAGTAACACTTAAGCATCTGCGAAAAAAATATTATATAAAAGATATAACTTTTTTTAATAATCTCTTATACCAAATTTTCCAAAATCTAATCTATAAAAACTTTGGAGTTAGTATGTTTATACATAACAAAAACTTTAGCTAGAAGTACTTGAATTAAGGGTTTCAGATTGAATGTGAGAAAACTGAAATAGGCTGAAAAAGAACTTTTCTTTTGGGTTTGACTCTCTAAGTAGAAGATTTTGTTACTATAAAAGACATAGTAGGCTACAATTTTAAAGTTTTTTGTCAAGTGTGAATGGAACTTATTTTTGGCCAAGTATATTATTCTTTAAAGCATAAAACTTATGCTCTTTACAACTTTTGATAATTTTATTTTTTTTTTTGGTTTTTTTAAAATTTTTGCCAAAAAGTAAAAAATCCAGCTTATTCTCTCCAAAAGATCAGTAATGTTTTACTCTTTTTAATTTGAAAATATGTCTACCAATTAGTACTGGGTCATGAGCAAGTTTTGATGCCTGTGATAAACAATAAATGACATATAAAAATGATCTGGAGGAAAATGTAGAAAAAAATTTTTTTTTTTCTAAAACTTTTTTTAGGCATAGCTTTTTTTTCCTTTTTTTTTTTCTTTAATGTACATATAATACTTTAATGGATATAGTCTGTATAGTATTATATAATTTTTATTTTTTAGCACTGGTTTTTAGTAGTGCTTAGTGGTTTTTTTTTTGCTCTTTGTAGTTTTTTTTTTTTTTGTTGGTTTGCATCAATAGTATAGAATTTTTCTTTATTTCTCTTATTTTTCATTTTTAGTAATTTTGTTAGTATTGGTTTTTTTGTTTAGGTCTTGTAGTTATTTTTATCTTTTTTTTATCTTTTTTTATTTTCTCTATTTTTTTGTTTTTTTGAGTTTATCTCCACCATTAATGCTAGGTAGGAGGGATTTGAAAAGAAATTCTCTGTTGCTCTTTGATATGAACTGACAAAGTTTAATATGTTTTGTCTGTAAGTTGTGTGACAAATTGCACATAGGTGCTCTTGAAATAACTGTATAATATCAAATTTTAGATTTAGGTATTATGTATTAATAGGCTTTACATAGTACTGTCTTAATAAAATATTGGCAAAACCATTAAAGAGTGAAAAAAATATTATTTTTATAATTTCTATTTGTGCTTTCTTTTTTAAAAAAAACAAAAACTATAATTCTAGTTAATTTATTGTAGTATTTCTAACAAGTTACTATTTGTTTTTCTTAATTTAGTATTAGCAAATAGAACAATAATTTCAATTTTGTTTTATATAAAAAAAAAAATTTTAATAATAATTTGTAATAGGATTTTAGCAGGTTGCGATATTGCAGGTTAAAATTAAAATAATTATTAGTTAGGGTTATGGTCCAAACTAGTATTAATATTGGATTAGTGAGTACATATACATATGCAAAATTAAGCGCTAAAACTTTTAATTAAAAGCCCAAGACTAGTTTACTTAATGAAATTTCAAGTTATTTGAAATTTTTGATTTTTTTTTGTAATTTTTCCTAATTTTTTGTTCGTTTTGTTATACAAAATCCTGTGATCTAATTGGTCAATTATATTAACCTGCGATATAGCAACCTGTGATATTTATCAACCTCCTTGTAATAATAGAGGTATGGCAACATAATATAGTTGGTTTGTTGTTATCTCCAAGTCTATGTAATTAAAAAGGTTCCAAGTTTGAATCCCACAGAAGATGATTATACTATTAAATTTAATATCATCTGCATTATAGTATGATTGCATAATCCTGCGTCAAGATGGGTTATAGAATCTGTAACCTGGATTATGCCAAATCTTTGGGAGCTAATTGACTTGGGTAATATTAAACAAAAAAAAGAAGAAGACATTTGGCAATACTAACTAACTTGGGTAGTAGCAACATTATATAAAAAAAAGAAGGTGCCATTTGGAGCTAAATAACTTGAGTATTGCTACATGAAAGAAAAGAAGGTGCAGAAAACCTAGAGATATAGTGGAGCAAAAACAGGCCTGGCAAAACCCAAGCAGAGTAGCCGGCTTATAATAGTACTTGAATCAGATCTAAAAAGTAACTGTCTAGTAGACTAAATAGGCAAGAGCCTCTATGGCAAAGAAGCATACCAACCTGGCTATCGGAGTTGTACCAGAGAAAAAGAGCATGGGTTATGAAAGCATGAACTAAGGGAAACCAAAAAGCACTTAAAGCCTAGCTAACCAATTCTTCTGAGCTAACTGAATTGGTAGTTTGAAATATTGGTAAAAAGGATTTCAGTTAGAGATTGGAACCGCCTAAAAATTTTCTTAATCGTTTAATCGTTTAATCATTTAACTATTTAAACATATAATTTGGCTAGCATTAAAATAATTCTGGCCCATGACCAACATAATTCTGCCTGGAACTATAGAGCAATTTTTAAACGGTTAAATGGTTCCAATCCCTAATTTCAGTAGAGAAAGAGGAAGGGTACTAGAGTTGGTGAACTTCACAAGGGCAAAAGTAGATATTGATAAGAAAACAGGGGTACCGTATGTGTCCGAAATTAGGCTACCTTTTTTGGCCAAAAAATTACACAAAAAATCGTAAAGTAGCTTATTTTTGAAATAAAGCGTTTTTTGAAAAAATTGAAAAACGTACTAATAAAAAGTTGTCCAAATGACACCAAATTTTTATTTTAATCGTATTTTGATGCGCTGAACAACTTTACTTAATCGAGTTTTGAAGTTTACTTAGTAGAAAAAAAAGTTTTATATGTAGCAACTGCTAACAAATTTTTTAAGGTTTTTTAAAAAAATCAGGGGGGTAGCTTATTTTAGGTAGTAGCTTATTTTCAGACATATACGGTAACCTTGTCTTGCAAGTGTTGGCCACAGCCATAGCAACAATTACCAAAGCATAGATGAATACTTGTAATAGGAACAGGTGCTGCACCAAGTCTCCTGTTGAGGATAACAGAACTGGGTTACCCAGCTGGGTCCTAAGGATGCAGTTAAGCATCCAGAACACCATTGTGTTCTGGTGATACAAAATGAGTTGGTAGAAGGAATAGAAATCAGAGTGTTTAAATAGGCAATGCCAGTATGTGGGTTGCAGGTATGGCAGCTAGTGTAGAACCTTAGGGTGGCAACTTAAATAGGCAACCAAAAGTTGCAGGTGTAGCTAGTTGTACTCTTGTTAATGTAACAAATACCAGTAAAATCCCCATGTGGATTACCAACGGCCCTAATATCTTGAATAAAAATTCCTAAGTCCAAAGATGAGCACTTAAATTTAAAAAAAAATAAAATAAAATAAAATAATTAGTAATGATTTGAATACGTATTGTTATAGCATTAGTAAAATTAAAATATTCTTATACAGTATTAATACTAAAATTTACAATAGAAAAATAAAAAAAATGGATAAAATTATAAACCATAAAAAAAAAACCAGTAAATGCCAACTCTACTTGTTTTGTATAATATGAACCACATTTAATTTTTTTTTATTCATATTAAATACTCAAAAATTTTTTAACATGAAAATATTTTAAATATTTTGTATAATGTACATAAACATATGATGATACACAATATAATAATATTAATAATTAAACGTCGCAATCACATGATAATCAGCTATATTTTTTTTATGGGTGATGCTAGGTTGGCCAGTCAAATAATTTCAATCGCATTGTATATAAGTTGAAATATTCAGTTCTGTATATTTCATTTTCATTTTCTAAAAACTTTGTATGAGATCATTATAAATTGAAATTCTTATATTGAATTTATTAGATAAAAATTTATTTTGACGTGCAACATCGATATAGCATATTTAACTGTTCACCTGGCCAACGTTACCCGGTGACCAGTTAGACCCGTGACGATGTCAACATAATTAAATTTAAATATTAAAAAAAATATTAAATAATTAACAAAAGTATTAATTAAAAATTGCATTTAAAATTATTTATAATATAATTTTATCATTGATATATCATAAGACCAATTTTAAATATCTGTGATATATTGAATTTATTTTTTGTATACTGAAAAATCTCTTGTTTTCGAATTTGTATTAATATGATTGATGGGTCGACTTTACCAATTTATTTAAACACGTTAAACCAGTGTTGGCAATGGAGCTCAATGGAGCTGTGAATGGAGCGGAGCTCTGAATGAAGTCAATGGGTACTAGTTTTTCAATTCCATTTGCGTAACCAACAAGTTTCATTGGTACACTAGCCATCTCAAATTGATACATGTCATAAAAAAAATAAAATAAATCATTAAAATGTAGGATGCAAATATAGATCAATGTTTAATAATATATAACACAAATTATATATACAGATTCAATTGCTTTTATTGCTTTATTGTACGTAGTTTGAATAACTTCTCTATCATCTTGTAGTATGTACGTTACACTATATTGTCTGCACTTTAAAATCATTAAAAGGTAAATCGTTGGGATGCTCAATGTACAGACTAGAAAATCAAAACTATGAGTGGTCATTATAGTAAAACTTATTATGATAATGAATTTTTTAAATAATGAAGTAATTAAATATACAGTACCGTAAAGTATTGAAAATAAGCACAGCACCCTCTACCCTATATTTTTCAATTTCAGATTAAGGGGATAACTTGATTAAGGATTTTGTTGCTAGTTCCGCTAATTTTTGAAATTGAAAAAAAAGTAGAGTAGAGGATACTGTGCTTATTTTCAATACTTTACGGTAATAATTTAAATTTTAAAAGATGCACAGCACTAACTGTTTGATAGTTTCGAATGAAATTTCGCAGAGACCAGCATTACGTCTCTACAAAGTTATAAAAAAGGAACAAATTAAAATCTTTTCCTTTTGCCTTTTTTTAAATCTTTAAATAAAAGAAATGGCACTATAGCTTTGCTTATAGAGACGTAATGATGGTCTTGCGAAATTTCATTAGAAACTATCGAACAGTTAAGGCTGTGCATCTATTTAAAATTTCAATAATTATTATATTTAATTATATACTTGTTATTTAAAAAATTCATTAATTAGCTTTACTATATGACCACACATAGTTTTGATTTTCATCCCAGTAAATCGTGGTTATCGTGGTTAAAGGGTATGAGTAGTAAATTTCATAATCAAAAATGTCGTAAATTAATATAGTTTACAATAAAAAGTTTTTTTTTTGCATCAAATAAATGCCTACATATTAAATTTCTAACAAATACTGTAATGCAAATTCTTTCTGTTCTAATACAGTAATAGTGATAGACTTATTGAATAAATTTAGAAAATCACGAATTATTGGTATTTTTCTCTTCTTAATTATATGATATTTACTTTCAGACCTAAGGTTCAAATCAGTGACGTATTTATTTCAAAGTCAATGATTTATAAATCCTATTTATTTTATTTGTAAGTTTATTCATATAATAATGAATTCTTTTACGATCGTAAATTTTCTTCAAAAAAAGTTGGCATATTTTTATCTTTTTATTTCATTTTCTGATTTTGAAATTTTATACAGAAATAGGACTTTTCGAACTCCCACTTATTTCAGTATTTTCAAAATAAGTTAACTCTGAAACCCCCTATTAGGGGTTTCAGACCTAAGGTTCAGGTTTCTGATTTCAAATTAGTATTAATTTTGTAACCAGCGATCTATAACCCATTTATTTTTATTTGCTTTTTCATTTTCTGATTTCGAAATTTCAAAACAAAGGACACTTCAAACACCCACTTATTTTCAAAATAAATTAACTCTGAAACCCCATTCCAGCAAGGTAATAATAATTCTTCGCCAAATTTATACCCTTCAATTGCGATTTGCCGCCACTTACAGCAAATATACAAAAATAACCAATTTTAATTAAGTTTGCATCGCTACCCGTGGGTTCACCCACCGATCACCCGGTTCATGATTGTTTATTACTATACTCGCATTATCACAAACGGTACATAACCTTTACAACCTTCTAACCCTGCTAAATCTATTACGGCAGGCAATTTTAGTGTATTTCGGAAAATTTTGAAATGGTTTTAATGATTGTTTTTCATTCTTTAGAAACTACTTATTATAATCAAAAAATTAGCAATAATGAAAATATTTAACTGTTAATAACCACAAGTAATAAATTAAATATTGTAGGTATAAATAAAGTTCACGATGTTCAAATGATCGATCTTTCTATATTTATAATGTCGTACATGGATCAATTTGGACATTAAGTTTGAACATTTTTGGATAATTGGATGAAAGATTAAAGAAATTGTACTATATTATTATGATTATGATTGGAAAAAAGACTTTGGTCATAATTTACAAACTGATTGTATACGGGCATGCAATTTTCAATTTATAGAAGTAAATTTTGTTGATTTTAAAACTTTGTATTTCTCTAACATTAAATATGTTTTACTTGGCATTTCACAGAATTTATAGTTTTTATATATCAAGTATTTTTCATATTGTATCATATAATTGTACAGTACACACATTTTACGCCAGATCTTGACCAATAAATTTTTCAAAATTCAAGAGAAATTAGAACTTTAGATGGTATGTCAATATGGTTAAAAATAATTTTATAAGACAGAAATTACAATAGAAATTTGGAATTCTGAAGAATCTTAAATACATAATACATTTTTTATTCGTAAACTACGCCATTGTTTTTTGATCCGAATTTAATCTTTGTTTTACTTTTTTGTTAGACTTAATCATAATATCCCAATTTCATTGGTTCACATAGTTTCTTTTTAGCCAAGAACATTCGTTGTTATATAATAATACACAAAATTTGTACAATATGGTACGTACATACGTGATTTTAATAAATAGTCTTTAACATCTCCATTTTATAGCTTTTTAACAAATTGGTGGTTCCAAATTTTCTTTGTAGATCAAAGAGAATTTGTGTCGTTGGATTTTGTTCGCAAAAGAGGAAAAACCTACGTTTATCTAAAGAAAAAAAAAACCTTCAAAAAAAAGTATTATACATATATATTCATTCGATAGTCCCATATTCTAATCATAATCCACATATCTAAAAAACAGTAAAAAAAAAAAAAAAAATTCACGATAATGAAAAGATCTAGGATAATGAGAAATCACACAGTTATGATGCTTTTCCTTGCCTTTATTCTTCTTATTTCCTCAACTGTTGCATTTCCTCAGCGTGAAGGTACACAACCAGCAGGCAAAGCAAAAACCCCTGGTGGGACAACACAAAATCCAGCAAAACCTGAGAATTCACCTGCTACAATAGCAAAACCAGAGAATTCACCTGCGACAATAGCAAAACCAGAGAATTCACCTGCTACAATAGCAAAACCAGAGAATTCACCTGCCATAATAGCAAAACCAGAGAATTCACCTGGTGAGACAGCACAAAATCCAACGACATCAGCAAAACCAGAAAATCCACCTACCGGTACGAAAACGTTATTTAATTCACCTACTACAGAAATAACCACCCAAATAACCTCAAAAACTTCCCCAATAACTTCCTCAAAAATAATTACCCCAATAATTACCTCTATTTCTAACCCTCGAACTACAATAACCACTTCTTTGTCCCCAGTTAATGGTGATGGTAATTCACCGGCAGTTGCAGTTAGTCCGGTGACCTCCGATACTAAACCAGCTGTCAATACACTCACTCCTGATTCTCCTGTTCCCAAGTCGACCGCACAAATTACTAAGTAAGTATTTAAAATTTTCTTTTGTTAATTTAATACATATTTATTTGTTTTTATTTTCTAAATTTAATATTTTATTCTCCAAAATTTAATATTTCACACAATTAGACCAAAAGCTCCTACATCTAATGTATCTCCTACATCTGTGTCCGATACATCCCCTGATGTATCCCAAACACCTGTGTCCAATTCACCCCCTACCCCTGTGTCCAATACACCCGTGTCCAATGAACCTAATACACCTGTGTCCAATACACCTGTGTCCAGTGCACCTGCGTCCAATGCACCTGTTCCCGATGCCAATACCCCGGTGTCTAATACACCCGTGCAAAAAACACCCGTGCAAAAAACACCTGTGCAAAAAACACCTGTATCCAATACACCTGTACCTAATACACCTGTATCCAATACACCTGTATCCAATACACCTACACCTGTATCCAATACACCTGTATCCAATGATCCTGTATCCAATACACCTAAACCTGTGCCCACTACATCTGTGTCCGATTCATCCCCTGCACCTATATCCCTCCCACCTGCCCCTACAAAAACACCTGATGCATCAAAAGTCAATCAAAATTCTGTTCCTAAAACTTCTAAATCATCAATTACAACAACCTTTGCTAGTACTATGACTACAGTTATTCCAGAACATACTGAGGCAGTTACGACAACTAATTCAGATGGTGAAGTACAGATAATAAACGCCTTCGTCCCAGCAAGCACTGTTGTGGCTGTTCAACAAGTATCGTCCGTTTTGCCTGCTGACGATGAATCTATAGGTTTTTCCTCTGCCAGTAACAGCAAATTTAATGCCGGCTGGGGAATATGGTTAAGCTTAGGTCTTGGTTTTATGAGTTCTGTATTAGTTATTTAGGTAATTAGACATTAAAAAAAAAAAATTAAATCTCTTAATTTAAAATCCATAAAAATGTATTAAGTAATCGTGCGTGGTTATCTAATTTAAAAAAGAAAAAATTAAATAAAGTTATTGGTGAATGTATTAAAAAAAATTTTTGACTAATAATACATTGTATATATTTTAAAAGACTTAAATAAAAAAAAAAAAAATTTTTTTTTAAATTTTTGTTTTCTAAATAATTTCAGAAATTGTGTTGTATATTAGTAAATAATGCCTTTTATTAAATATTATCAGTTATACAGTTTATTTCACTTGGCTCTCGTTAATATCAACCGCTCGGACCATATCAGATATGAATCAATCCTTGTAGCGACATAATTATCTAATCAAAGATTAAGTGTAATCAAATCTAAGCAGATATAAAAGTTTAACTCATATTTATCGATTAACTAAAAGCGGAATCATCTGCGAATTTAAAAACTTTAGATAATGCATTTACCTAGCTCTAGTCATTACAAGTTAGATATATCATCCTCCTATATCAAGATCACGGGAGGATTAATTAAGGAAACAAAGTTTCTATTATTATACTAATAAACTTTAATATATATTTCGTTTGGGTGATTTTCTAATCTTTTTTTTTTTGTAGTTTCTCATTTGATGCCAGTGTTTTTTGTTTTAATAAATCATAGATTCGTTCTTTGACTTTTCATATCTATATATTTTATTTTTAATCATAATTTTATTTACACTTTTATCGAAACATATTAAAACCATTTCAGCATAAAATTTCATTCCGATTTCTGCAATTCACGCATTTTCGTATAAACGAGTAATATCTTGTCATACTCCTAAATTTTTGAGCGAAATTTCAATCATATTATCTGGAGGAAATTAGGTCATTACCTTGTGCTTGTCAAAATTAGATGCAAAGTTGTGAAATATTTCTTGTATAAAGCCTTATTCTTTTCCAGGTTGTGTTACTATTAAAGTTCGAGAGAGTCTTGGTTCTGCTGATGTATTTTTTCCTTGTTCCTCTTATTTCTAGATACGTGTATTTCTTTTTAGACCTTTTTCGACCGGGATAAAATTGCCACCAAAAAACATTTCAATATCACATGATATAAGGGAAAGAGGGATATTATGGCGAAGTTAAAAATATTTTATTGTATCACATAATCTATTGACTGAAAGCATCACAATAATTGATTTAATAATGATCGTGATGAGGCTCAATCACAATCAATGACGATATTAATAGAATTAAATGCTTGAGCATACTCTTTCTTTTGTTCGTCTTCACTATGCCACCCAAACAAGTAAAAAAAGAATTCTATTCCGAAACTTCAACATTAGTTGCATCGACTCCTCCTTTAATGATTATACCAATTTAAGTTTTTTGTTGCAACAGCAACAGAATCAAATTATCGAATCATTAGCGAAAGTTACTTTACAACAACAAGAAGTAAATTTATTATTATTAATTATTATTATTATTATTATTATTTTAAAGGACGTGTTGTTGTATTTATTATGTTCGTATCAAGGTATCGATTATTTGTTTTAAAAGCTTCGAGCATTAACAATAAAATGGTTACTTTTTTTGGATCGGATAGAAACTTGGTGAGAATTTATTGTTTATTATTATGTTTGAATATAGAGTAATATTTGAGCGACCTTTATCAATGATAAATTTTTGACGAAAAAAGGTGGTTTGTATCTCACTGATTTATGGTAACTCGATTCATTTATTCGATTTCCGACTAATTAAAAATTTGCTTCCGATCATTGAGTGAAGTGTTTGAGAATACATATTTTAGTATTATTTGATTCATCTCATTAAACTGAATCGATTGATACCAAAATCATTCGATTTCGAATACTAAGTTTCATTAAAAAATAAATGGATGTTTTGCATTAGGAGGTATTGTGGCGAGTCGTTGATATTTCATGATTCCATGGTCAGAATCCAACGATTTTTATTCTTCTCGATGAGGGGAATCTAACGATATAAAATCATTGGATTCTGATCATGGGGTCACGAGATATTAACGAATACCCTTTTACTATAGTATTTTTATATATCTAAATGGTTTGATCATGAATATCACATGACCCAATGGTCCAAATTGGGCGATTCTTATATAAATCGATCCTTGCGTCGAGATGAATCGATTGATATAAAAAATAGCTCAATTTGGACCACTGCCTGATTATATGCTAACGAATATTAACTTTAAAATCTCGTGACTTAGCTGCCTTAATCGACTACAAATTTCTGCAGTCAAACGATGGTCGACAAAAAATTATCCAATTGTCGTTTTGTAAAAAAATCGCTCAAAATTTGCATAAGAAATATCACCTTTTACGCACTAACAAAAGTTTTTCTTTGAGATTTTGCTATTAGAGTCTCTAACATAGACCCTAACTAAAATAATGAACTTAATTGATGATCCGGATAAGATCGGCACTATTACCATATTGGGACAATAGTAAATTTTGGGGATAAGTACAATATAAATTTTTATTATATGCAGAAATCTGAAGTCGGTCCAATTAAAAGTATTTTTTTTATTAAGTTAACAGTTCATGTCAATTAATTGAAAGTTGTAGAGCACAATGAGACGCATCTAATGATGGTTATATCATTCAAATCGGCCCAGTGTACGCTGAGATATCGTTAAAAAACGATTGGCCGACTATATAAAATTTCTAGTTTGTTTACATAGAATTTTATATAGTCGGCCAATCGTTTTTTGGCGATATCTCAGCGTACACTGGGTCGAAATGAATGCTCTAACTACCATTGGATGTGTCTCAGTGAGCTCTACAACTTTCAATTAATTGACACGAACTGTTAATAAAAAAATACTTTTCATTAGACCGACGTCAGATTTCAGCATATAGTAAAAAACATAGTAATTTCTCCCAAATTCTAATATAAAAATAGTGCCGATCTTATCCGGATTAGCAATTAAAGAATTTTTGTTCGATATCACGTGACTGCAGAATTTTGTTGGCAAGATCCTGAATCGAATAAAATTTATACCATTCGATTCTCTCGATGAGAGAGGATTCGAATGGCATAAATTTCATTCAATTCCGATCACAGGATCACGAGGTCTCAATATTTGCCACAATACCTAATTCGCCATAATCCCTTACCATATTACCACGAGGAGTGAAATTACCAATTTCGGCTTAAATTATCGAAATAACATTATTTCGCGATAATAGAATAAACCGGGGTTAAATCGTCACCCAAAAAAACTTCGATTTATATCACTCACATATTCAAAAATTTAATACAGTCGCACCCCCCTAAGTGCATGCCCTCGGGACCATAGTGAAAAAAAGCCAAAATGTGCACTTAGAGGGGGTTTGCACTTAGAGGGGTTAAAATTTATAATTGTTATATTGTTTGGGACCAAGAGGGGCCATGCACTTAAAGAGGTTTTTCATATACCGTGCACTTAGGGGGTGTGCACTTAGGGGGGTGCGACTGTAATTAATGTGGTGAAATCAGATCATAATGAAATTTGAACCTATTTTATGCCCGATTTTTAAAATTTTTTTGGGCTTTTTTTGTTAGATTTTTTTTTTAGTTATTAAGTTAAGGTTTAGGATTAAATTATTAGTAAAAGAGTATATAATATAATGGATTTTGTAAATTAAATTAAGATCCCTAATTTCACAATGATCACTATGATCAGCAATATTTTATTAATTAAAAAATTCGTCATTATGAAAATTGTATTAATAAGCATCATATGATAATGATTGCGATTTAAATCCGGTTTGTATAATACGTAGCTATAACCTAATTCCTTCATCTCTTCTGATTGGTTCTAATTATTCACACATATGTTATTAATCACTTTTATGGTATTCCGATAGTGAAGCGTGAAGTGGGAAATTAATAAACCCCATAAGATTTAATTCGTGATTCGCCTAGATAATAGAAAACTATATTTAATATATAGTAAAAAGTGGGGAAAAGTGAAGATAAGTTTATTAGTATAGTAAAAGTTGGAATTTGGTCGTTCATGGTAGTAAAATCATTAAAATTGACCCAATATAACATGAGATATAAGCATTTTAATCTTCGCAACTATATGTTTTTATTTAAATAAAGAAAAAAACATATAGTTCGCAAAGGTTAAAATGCTCATTTCTCATGATATACTAGGTCAATTTTAATGATTTTACTACCATTAGAATCAGAAAAATTAGCTCTGAACGTTTATTAGATGAACGTTAAAGGTTTACTTGACAGAAAAAAAAAACTTTTAGAAGGAGGAACAGCCAGATTCCCATATTTAGTAAATTAATATAGTAAGTTGCCCTACTATTATAGGCGAATCACGAATTAAATCTGTTATACTGGTTGATATATCACTGCATGGGCCGTGTAGGGCGATACCTTAGCCCCGTAAAACCCGTGGATACCCACGGGCTCAGTATAAATGATAGTCGAAAAAGTCAGCACGAGTTTATAAGGACTATCTTCCCCCGGATGGCTACAATGCGCATATTTCTGGTAATCAACTATTAGATTTATTTATATTAATTTTATTCTTACTGACTTATTAACGCGAATAAATAGTAAAGATTAATGGATTCTATCACGAAGTTATAAAAAATTTAGATAATTAACCTGGGTTACTAAAAAAGCAATGAAAAACGGGCTTCGTTGAAATATTGCAATGTATAAAATATCAATATACAATGTACAACATGTTATTTATCTAAGCAATTAAATATCTAGTTGTATATTTTTGTATATTTTAATGATTATCTTTATTAAAGTTACAATGTTTATTCTTTTACAGCTGTTTTCAAAAAGGTGTGAACGATCAGGGATCACCATATCATGGGAAATTCACGATATTTCCCAAATTTCCTACTTTTTTTTACTCTCGCTTCTAACAGAGAAAGATTCTCACCAATTTCCCAATAGAAATAGTTTTTATAGTTCAATAAAATAATACTATTCTAAGTTAAAGGTAAATTTTAACAGGTGAATTAAGAAATTTTTAATAAATTCCTAAAAACGGTGGTCATCTTGAGTCTTGCAACATTTATACATGTTATATGATTTTGCTTTATGCAATAAATCAACTATTGATCAATTAAAAATTATAGTGCTTTAACGTTTCTCTTAAAGTAAAACTTTTAAGATTTAGAATTGCTGAATGATTTTTTTTTTTTGATTGTATTCAATCTTGATAGCCAATTATTGCATCGTGAAAAAGTGAAAAATTAAAAGAATCTTTTAGAGTTACTTAATAATTATAATGCAATATTTTTTTTCGAGCAAAAAAAACTTGATCTTCTGTCCAATTGGGCGTACAAATTCGTGTATGCGTATATTTGACAGCTTCAGTTCGATTGCCTCTATGAGTGGTTTTGTAATATCATATTTGAATTTTTGTGTTTGCAAATAAACTCCACAGTATAAACACTTTTGACAACTAAAGCAAGTCCCTCTTTTGTATATAAGGTTTGTATCTAGTGCATCCGCCATCAATATTAATACGATTATAAAAACAAAATAATATACATTGCAATAATTTGTTTATATAGCGATAATGATAATGATTAGAAAAGGGTGCTTAATTGCTACATGTTAATAATATAAAAATTACAACGGACGTCAATAATTATCTAACCTAAAATATGTGTTGATTAAGCATCTCGCACTGATAAATGCGTTATGACCGTGATAAAAAAGTTAATTACTGTATTAAATTTCTGATTTTCCGATTCCTCATATCATAAAAATCACCTGTTCACACCTTTTTGAAAACAGCTATAAATTAGACGAGTTGATTATTGATTTTAAAACCTCCTGATGTCTAATAGGTTGTTTTTAGATACATACTTATATTAATAGATGTTCATTATATTTGCAGATTACATTGTCGCGAATAAAATAAAATTAAATAATAATCTTCATTAAATTTAATATTTATTTTTAAATGCTTAATAATTGTTTTTTTTCACTCATCTAAAAGAATTAAAAGAATTGGAAATGAATATTCATAAAATTGAATATCTTATTTTAATAATATAAAATTTAGACCAATAAATATTCTTAATAACATGTGCTTTGTCACAAGTAAAATAAAATTAAATTAAATACTTATTATACTCAAATAATAAATATTCCTATCTTATTTTAAATACTTGGGATAAATGTTTATCGAAAATCAAGGGTAATTAATAATAAATGTCCATAAACTTGAATAACTCGGTTCAAATATTAGATTAATAATTGCTTTTCGTGCTCATATATACTATTTATTCCCCGCAAAGCGGGAAATAAATGCGTTATTCTCCCGTTTTATTAATTGACGGCCGGAGGCTATTTCCCTAATGAGGTTAAAAATAAATCATTGCCAAAATAACACGTAAATCCCCATAAAAAACAATTAATAAAACGGGGTATATTGTAAATAAAAATAAAATTAAGTTGTAAATATTCATGCAATTAAAATATCTTATTTTAAATATTTATATTAATAAATATCCTCTTGATGTTCTTTGTACCTGATCTAAATTATAAATATTTATAGATTCGTATAGCTTATTTAAATTCTTAGATTAATAAAGTTCTTTATACTCATGTACTAATTATAACAAATAATGAAATTAATAGTAAATATTCATGAACTTGTTATATTAATAAATGTTCTTCATGCTTATGCACCAAATTACCTCGAATAAAAAAATTAAATAGTAAATATTCATGCGTCGGTATTCACCTAAAAAATTTGCCGACGATAATTTCGGCCGATAAGTATTGATTTCGGCGTTATATAACAGATATGATGCACTTATGTAACATTATGTAACATTGAAGAACACCGAAATTAATAACATCGAATTCGGCCGAAATTATTGTCGGCGAAAACAGCATAATTTGATTTGCTGATGATCAGCTGTATCAGGTATAGACATGAATTAGCCAAATACTGAAAATCTGTTACAAAATATTGTCAAACGGCACATATATGAACTAATAACATTCATGCCGCAGGTATCCTGTTTGTCAATGTTTTGAGCCCTTACTCTTACTCTAAGGCCTGAGGTTCATTGCCCTAGCCTGTCCCTCAGTGATGGTAAATGACTTGGTCATTTGCAAATTTTTCAAATGACCTCAAATGACCCTGAAATGACCGGTCATTAACGGTCATCTCAATTTTGGGACATTTAAAAATGACTCGTGACCAAATGACCATGGTCATTTAGAAATGACCGAGGGTCATTTAATCATTGGGCCACGGATCCTATTGTTTTCCCGACAGAAAACCCCGACAAGTTAACCCGCATTAGGTTAGGATTAGGGTTAGTTCCGGTCAATTTTTGTCGGATTTTATTGTTCGGGAAGTGGTTGTCGGGAAAATGATAGAGACCCATCGGGCAATCGTGCATATAGAGTTTGTACCCCATATCTAATATTTTTTACATAGATTGATCAACTTTAACTGCATAACGATATTGCATACGTATAGGTTTCGAAGTAAGCTGGGTTGGGCTAGGTATTTGTAGACTCGGGCCCAAACCCAATAAAAGTTTATATGCCTGGTCCAACATAGAAATGGTAAATAACTCGATCGTTTGATCGAAATTTAAATGGCTCCAAGCTATTAAATCATGACAAGATCATTTTGGTTATTAAGACAGGTACTCCCAGTCAACCCCCTAGTGCCCCACAAAAATTGTTCCCTCCCATGATTTTTTGACCAATCAAATTTCAAGATTAGGTGTAATGTAAACAATTGAAGCGAAGCATTTTTTTACAAAAAAAAACAGAATAACATGAAATTTTAATTAAAAAACCACTTCTGTGGCCTAATTAAAAATGTTCCTTATAAAATTTTACTAATAAAAACTCTATTATTCTAACTCTATATATGATGATTTTGGGAAATGTGATTATTCAAAATTGATCTACATATAATATGTAAATACAGTCAAAATATAAACAATTACATGCTTTACCTAACTGCCAATAAGCATCAAGTTACATGTTTATTTGATATTTTGTAAGATCAAAGTTGGATTAACTATTACTAAATAAGAAATTTGTCAATTCGATATCCAATAAAAATTAATATTTTTATATTCTATTACTATATTATTACATTTAGGATTATTAGCAAAAATATATATGTGTAAACTTTTATAAGTTTTTATTGTCCGAAGTGTAGCAAGGACTCTATAGTATAGCAATGGACACGATTTTGTGTTGGATTCTAGTCATGTGCAGCCAATTAGCTATAAAGATCGACATGGATTAGCCCAATGTTTATTCTTGGCTTCAGACACTAATGGGCAGTGTTGTCACTTGGACGTGTCCATACTATGTTTTTTGTCCAACATTCAAGATTGTCCAAAATCGTCCAAGCCTATGTCCCATGTTTAACTAATCAATAAAGTAATTTAAAAAAAATATAATTATATATTTTTTTAGGTGCTGGCCTTATTGGTGAAAAAATTAAAATAGATTATCTTAATAAAATTTTAAGTAATTTTAATTTGAAAAAATGTCCAAAGTGTCCAAAAAACGTCCAAGTGACAACACTGCTAATGGGTATCCATTTTTCTAAAAGGTATATAAGAAAATCGTAAACTTAAGTAAAATTTAGCATAAAACTATGTAATACTTACAGTGCATAAAAAAATCATAAATTTATAGCATGATGGACATTTGTCTTAATTGGTCAAAAAAATATAAACAAGTAAACAATATGTATAATATAGATCATTATTGTTACACTATTATTTATATTAGTTTTACATATCCAAAAATCTAAAATCTAACTATATCAAATTATATAATTTTATATTCTTAATAAGTTTATCTTTAATTATTATAAAAAAAAGATTTGCTATTATCACCTGCAGCGAATGTTGCTGGCATCACATGATACAGACTGACCAATAGAAATTAAAAATTTTTAATTTATTATTTTTTATAAATGGTATAATCATGTATATATATATTAATTAATATAGCAAACTAAATACACCTTTATAGATTTTCCCTATAATAAATGTTTTGTTGAGCATCACTTCAAGTATTTTACCTATCCCTCACTGACCACAAATACTAAGGGGAGTAACAAAAATCAGGTGATTTTTTAGGGGGGGGTAAAAAAAGTTGAAATTATATATAAGAACCTGACTATTTATATATTGAGGAAGAGGGAGGGGGTAGGCCTCTGATAAAAAATAATCAGGTGATTAATGACACTGCCCTAACTAAATCTAACCCTAATATTTACTCTAACTAAATCTTAGGGTTCCTCAAAATCAAATCAAATATTGAATCAATTTGAATTTGACCAAATCAAATTGACCCTGATTTGAATTTGAATTGATTCAAATATTTGAATTTGATTTGATTTGAATTTGAATTTTTAATAGTAATTTTCAAATCAAATCAAATATTTGTCAAATTAAATCAAATTTGACCATATTTGAATTTGATCAAATCAAATATAGTCAAATTTGAATTTGAATTTAATCAAATATTTGATTCAAATATTTGAAGATCAAATCAAATTGCGGAACCCTACTAAATCTAACCCTACGGCTACTCTAACTAAATCTAACCCCAACGTCTACTCTAACTAATCCTAACCCTAATGTCTACTCTAACTAATCCTAATTGCTACCTACAAATACCAAACTCTGAATGTCTACTCTAATATAAACTTTAATAAATATATTAAAATCTACTATAGCACTTTTAAAATCAAGCATATGAAGTATCATACATTTTACAAATGCATTGCTTGTAAACAAATCCCATCAGAAGATCTGTCGGAGAAAACGAAATTTCATAAGTAATGAAATATAAAAAACAGAAGGCTAGAAGTACAACAAAGAAAACTAAAGCTTATGAAGAATTACGAAAAGAAGAAACATCGAAATGGACAGCACCAACTATGAAAAAGACACCAAAATCGATAACACCAGCAACGAAAGACACTGAAATACACATACCAGTAACGAAAAACAATACCGAAATTGACGGCACTATTAGCAACAATAGGATACTAAAAAAGCAAGAACTAATTAAATTAGCAAACAGCACTAGTAAAATGATAGCACCATCAAAAGAAAAAAAACTACCATAAGTCATGATATGTATCTGTGAAAACAATGACCAACAAAAGCAAAACCACACGAACCTGCAAAAGTGAAAGAAATAACTGGCAACATTAGCGAAATTATGATACCATCAAACAACAAAAATACCAATGATGATACTAGTAACGAATCGGCAGTATGAAAACACAGTAAAAGTGATGACACAATGACAAGAATAGCAGCACTAAAAAACTAAAAAAAACTAATTAGTAATGAAAAAAACAAACCATACTAAGTTGTACAAAAAAAATAATACATATATTTATACGCTAATCGACTGATCATGTAACTGGCAATGATTGCTAGCAGCGATATGTAGTAATTTTGTATAAAAAACTTATTATAATAAAGCAGAAAAGCTATTAATATCAATATAGATGTATGGTAAAATATAATTTTTGATAGTATGTTAAAAATAGTAAATAATTTTGGTAATATGTTAAAGTAGAAATAATTTTAATTTTAGTATTATATTAAAGTTACAAAATAAATTAAATTTTTAGTAATAAATTGAAATCAAATAATTTATATATAAAGAACAAGAATGCATTAAATTTTTTTACTGGAACCCAAATTTGAAAATAATTAGCCCAACTTATTTATAAACGTCTAATTTTTGAAAATATTACAAATACTGGCCCAAGTAATTTTGTATCGAATGAATCAGTACCTAATGTAGCTTAAGCAAGATCTCAAGCCAAATCATGATTTAACTTATGTATATAACTCAAATTTTACTTTTGTCATATAAAAAGTGTTGTCGTTGCTACATATTAACAAATATAAATTAGTAATCATATATTAAGGGGAGTAACAAAAATCAGGTGATTTTTTAGGGGGGGAGGGGGGTAAAAAAAGTTGAAATTATATATAAGAACCTGACTATTTATATATTNTATTAAGGGGAGTAACAAAAATCAGGTGATTTTTTAGGGGGGGAGGGGGGTAAAAAAAGTTGAAATTATATATAAGAACCTGACTATTTATATATTGAGGAAGAGGGAGGGGGGTAGGCCTCTGATAAAAAATAATCTGGTGATTAATGACACTGCCCTAAATATATGAGCATAAAACACAAGGTACTTATCTATTAGTAAATTTTTTTAGTTCCGATTTTCTGACTTCTTTCATTTTAATCTTCTAACAATTATTTATAAAATTATATTTTTGTTATGTTAAACACAAATTGGAATAATATTTACTAAGATGAAAAGAGTCTGCTTACTAGTAAACCTGTATATTTGTAGAAAATATTTAAAAAGGTCATACAAACTTGTAATATAAGATACAGGTACCTTATGCTATATATCTAGAAAATTACATTAAAATGGTCGCTAATTCAATACAACAATCTTCTTTTTTTTAAAAAAATAAATTTGTATAATTTTTATTCTCTTTACATATTTTTTTTTTTAAAAAAATAAAAATTAATAGCTGTGTATTATTTTTTTATCACAATTTTATATGAGATGAGTGATCTTGCAATATTATAGCAAAATAATTCTGTGATGCATTTGTAATATTTTCAAAAATTGGTCTTTATAATTTAATTTGAACTTTCATTTATAATTATTTTAAAATTTGGGTTTCGATATGTAAATTCTTATTATTTCTTTTTGATCAAATAAAAAAAAACACTAAATCATATCTTATATTTTTAATTACAGCAAATCACACACTTTATATATGCATAATTTACCTAAGTTCTTACTACTATGCTATATTCTAACTATTATACTATATTCAACTCTAACTATTGTACTATGCCCAGAATTTAACTACTAGAATCTAACTATTGTGCTATATACAGAATCTAACTACTATACTATATTCCAAAATCTTATATAACTACTATACTATGTCCTAGAATCTAGCTATTATACTACAGCTAGTTCTAACTACTGCGCTAATATAGTTCTAACTACTATAGCATATCCAGTTCTAACTGTTGTATGCTTAGGATCCAACTACTGTGCCATGTTCAGAATCTAACTAATATAAAAAAGACCATATGGGGGTGAGTCAGTAGAAAAAGGACAAATTTTTTCTAAGTAAAAGTTTTCTTGACTTTAAGCTTAAATATTTTAACAACTATCTTAATAAATTTAATAATTTTTTTATTTTAAAATAAAAAAATTTTTAGCAAATTTGATTAAATAATTGTCAAGATATTTTGATTTAAAAATTAAAAAAATTTTACTAAAAATGATTTGTCCCTTTTCTACTGACTCACCCCCATATGCTCTGATTTTTGGAATTTATAAAAAAGCTTATTTTTTTATAACTTTAAAGCTAAATAATTTTTGATCTACTGGTCCATTTTGAATGATTTTACTACCAAACTGTTTGTCTCTTTAAGTCGATTCCAATGAGCTAAAAATCATAAAAATCCAATCACAGGATCATAAAAAAATGTGCTATCAAATAGGCGACACACCTGAAATTGATTTAACATAGATCAAACCAATTTCAGATATATCATCTATTTGACAGAGCATTTTTTTCATGACCCTGTGATTGGATTTTTATAATTTTGGGCTTGTTGGGATCGTCTCAAAGAGATGAACATTTTGATAGCAAAATCAATTAAAATAGACCAGTAGATCAAAAATTAGATAGCTTTAAAGTTTAAAAAAATAAGCTTTTTTTATAAATTCCAAAAATCAGAGCATATGACAAAGTTAGAATTGACTAAAGATAGCTATTTTATAAAATTAAGTTAAACTACTTTGTTTAATAAAAGAGATTTAAGAAGAAATATGCAAATTAATTACTACCAATAATGCCAACGTCGACACCAAACAACAACAAAAGAGAACCTACTAAAAAAAATACATCAGCAAAAAAAAATATATGTAAACCTCCATAAGTTTTTATGCAGGGGTAAACTTACAAAAATCTTACAATTAGTTCGGAGTATTACATAGGGGTAATATTTACGAAAGTTTATGCTATCCCTTAGATTGTAACACAGGCAAATTTGCCTGCGTATTTTAAAATTTTTAATAAAATTTTAAATATTGATTTTAGCCATATCTTTTCTAAGTAAAAAATATTCTTTAAGTTTTGTTTTAGTAACTTTGTTATAAAATTTTTTTAAAATCATTAGAAAACTTTAATATAATAAATGTTTAAAGTTCTTGTATTGGCATTTTTACTATTAAAATTTTTCTTTAGATTTTTTCAAATTTTATATGTTCCCGTCTATAAAAAAAATCTTTACTTCTAATACAAGTCTTAATTTTTACAAGTAAATCATTAAAGTTGCAATAATGAAAGTTGTCATCCTTTATATAAACTACAATATTGTCTTAAGAACTATAGTTCTAAAACTAAAACTAAATAAGATCGCAGAAAAATTGTAATAAAATTTTTTAAAAAAATTTTTTCTTAAAATTATCTATTTTCAGCTTATATGTAACTATAATTTATTTTCTTATAATATAAAAACTAATTTTGCAAAAAAGTAATCCTTATTTTCAAATATAATTGTACAAAGTTTTATTTAATTATTTTAGTATTTTAAAAAAGTAAATCAGAGCTAAAAAAGTGCAAAAACGCAGGCAAATTTGCCTGTGTTCTACTACAATCTAAGGGATAGTAACTTCGGAGTATTATAAAGATGTAATAATTACAAACTTTTATGGCATAGTAAATTCAAAATATAGCAAAAATATTATGAACAACAAACATTGAAAACTTGTGAAAACTGGTGAAAACTGGCGTAAATCAATGATATATTATGATCAATTAATAATCAATTCACATAATCATGCTTTTTGCAAATTTTTTAAACGTTTTACAGATTTTTGTATATTTTCGCATGTTTTCGCATATTTTCACAAGATTTCGCAATTTAATATAAAATTTATATTTATTTATTTATTATTATTATTATACATTATATTTTAATTTAATATATATTTTTAATCAATATTATATATTTTATTATACATTTTTATAAAAAAATGAAAAAATAACAAAAAAAATAAAACCAAAAAAATAATGAAAAAAACAAAAACAAAAAAATAGTAATATTTGAACTCTTTCGCACTTCGTCATATAATGCTAGCTCTATACACTTATTTTTCTCACCCTGCAGTTAGCTATTATTTCTTTTCTTCTTTGTTTTAACTATAATATTCACTTATATTCGCTAATATTCGCTCATATTCGCTACTTTCTAAAATAAACAAAATGACAAAAAAAATAAAACCAAAAAAAAATGAAAATAAAAAAAAATAGTAATATTTTAAACTACTTTCACACTTCATTGCATAATACTAGCTCTATACGCTTATTTTTCTTACCCTGTAGTTAGCTATTTTTTCTCTTTTTTTTTTGTTAACTATTATATTCGCTTATATTCGTTCATATTCGCAACTTCCTAAAAAGTGCTAGTAAAAAAAAACAAACAAAAAACAAAACCAAACCAAAAAAAATAATGAAAAAAAAACAAAAATAAAAAAAATAAACTATCATATTTGCTTATATACACTCATATTCGCTTATATTCAATTATATTCGCTTATATTCAATTATATTCGCTCATATTTGCGACTTCTTGCAAAGTGCTAAAGAAGTTAGAATTAGTGTTCTTGTAAAGTGCCAGAAAAGTCAAGTTGTTTTCTTGCAAAGTTTTGAAAGAAGGGATAAATAAAATAAAAAAAAATAAAAAAATAAGTAAAAAAAAAGAAAACAAACAAAAAACAAAAATGTAAGCAGACTAAATAAAAAAATAAACGAAGCTCCAAATTTCCATTTACTTGAAGTAAGAGTTCGTGATCTTGCAATTCAGAAATCGTCGAAGGTTTTTGCAAAGTGTCAGAATAAAATAAATTAATAAAAATAAAACAAAAAAAAACAAAAACAAAAAACATGAAACAAAAAAATAAATGAAACGAAACTTTGCAAAAACTTGCAAAAACTTGTGTTCTTGAAATTTAGAAATTGCTGGAGTGTGTTTTGCAAAGTGTTGAAAGGCTAAGTTGGCTTGTGCAAAGTGCTGAAAAGTTGTTAGATTTTTTGCAAAGTGCCAGTAATAAATTATAGAAATAAAATAAAAAAAAATTAAAAATTAAAAAATAAAAAAAAATTAAAAAAAAACAAACGAAACTAAAAAAAATGAAACGAAACCAAAAAAAAAACAAAAGGAAAACGAAGAAACAATGTAAAATTGATATAAGATCTAAATTATAAATAAAACAAAATAAACAAAGATCTAATCTGATTTTGTAATACAATCATTAAAAATCATCGAAACATTTCGAAAATATTAGTCAAACGCGTTCTTGATATGATCTAGGTTACAGATCGTCCTAAAATATTTCAAAAGTATTCGAAATATTAAAAAAAAAAAAAGTGAAAAAAAAAAAGAGAAAAAAAAAGAGAGGGAGGAAAAAAGGGGGTAAAAATCATGCAAAACGGCTTTTTTTTTTAAGTTTTTTCGCTCATTTTATGGAATATATTTTTATGATCTATGGTAGCTTATAAATCAAATGGGTTTAAGAAATTTTGAACTTTGTTTTTTTTTTTTTTACGATCAAAACACTCAATTATCAAAATATTTCAAAAATATTAGTTAAACATTGATTCAGGCTACAGATTTACTGACAGCTTGGTTTCCTAGTCCTAAAATTTTTGAAATAATTCGAAAATTAGTGTAAAATGGTTTTTTATTTTTTTATGCACTGTAAGAAAATTGTAAATTTATGCAAAAATTTTATGTAAGTTTACAATTTTCTTATGTACTATTAAAAAATTGTAAATTTACGTAAAAAATTTACATAAATTTATGATTTTCTTATACACTATAAAAAAATTGTAAATTTACGGAAAATTTTTGCAGAAATTTACAATTTTCTTACACATCATAAGACATACGCAATTTTACACTAAATATTACATAAGTTTACGATTTTCTTATATACAGTAAAAACTTGCGCAAGTTTACGCATATATATTTTTGCTGATGTATTATACCAATAATTTTAATACAAATAACAAGTTTACTTGGAACGACACATATTCAAAGTATCAAGTTAACGTACCAACTATAATGCACTCAAGAACAGGTCTATACAAATGAATAAAAAAGAGTTAAATTAATATAGCAAAAAAAAAAAATTACAATAGAAAAAAATTTACTTATTCAAATGAACTTCTAGCTGATAGCTAAATTTATTTAATTTACTATAACCCACCTACTCTGGCATTTATAATTTCATCTTTTCTCTAATTTTTCTTTCAGTTGTCTACTATATATTAAAAAAAAAATAACTAATTAAAATAAAATGCAGAACAGACAAGGTTTTCAGTTTAATCTTTATCCACTAAGAAAATGCTCCACGGCCAACTGTCTAATACTACAAAAGACTATATATCCATTCAGATTAACGTTGGAGAGGTTAATGAGAAAGGTTGCTTTACTAATACTTATACAACCTATGCTTTATACAGTTTTATTCATTGTTCGAGAGAATCTGTTGACTCTTTAAACTGGTTGGCTACAAAAGGTGGTTTTCTAAAAAATATTTAGAAATACTAATGTTATTGATCAGATCATCATAAATTTCATGGCATTGTAGCGATTCAGTCTTATTAGTATAAAGAATTGTAGCTTAATTGAAACGATGCTAGATTTTTGTACTAAAGCCTTTGAAAATATGTAAAACAAAAAAAATAATAATAATAACTTTATTCGTTATCAAAATTTTGCTCTCTAAGCGAAGTTTTTGATCTATACTAATCTTTTTTTTACTAAAGACGTATTAAAAGTTAAAGAATACTATAACATGCTTAAAAAAAATTTTTATTGTAGGAACCACATGTTGCCAATTGATGATATAGTTTTTTATAATAAATGTTACTTTAAAAATTTTTTTATATTGTAGATATTCAAGCCAATCAAATCGAATATTCGCCATGCTTAAATTTATATAAAATTTTTATGTTAATTTACAATTTTTTTATGGTGTGTAAGAAAATCATAAATTTATATAAAAATATTACATAAATTTACAATTTTCTTACAGTGCATAAAAAAATCATAAATTTACTAATATTTTTATACAAATTTACAATTTTCTTATAGTATATAAAAAATTGTAAATTACATAAAAATTTTACAATTTTTTTATGAACTATAAGAATATAGTAGCCTCTCTTTTATTCAAACAGGCCATTACAAGAGATTTTGTTCAGTATAGAGAAAGTCTGAAATATAAAATTTTTCTTTTTAAACTGAACTCTAATAGAAATTTGGTATATAAAAAGTTACTAAGATAGACATAGGTATTATGGTGCAGTTAAGTATTTTAGCTAATATATAATATATCAATCAGAATTGAATGATTTTGGTACCATTTGATTTACTTTATCAAGACAAATTGAATAGTGCCAAAATCGTTCCATATAGACAAATCTGTGGAATTGTTTATTTATTTTGACGCACTCTAAAATTCATATTACACAGATCACAGGTGCATCAGTTAATTGCCATATTTGAAACCCAATCAAATTCAAACAGATTAAGGTTCATCTGTCAATTGACATATTTGAGATCTAATCAAATTCAATTGACAGAATGTACAAACATATTACTAACTTTTCAAAATACATAACTTTGAGTACTATACTCTTATTATTGTTACTTTTAGTACATGTACGTACAGTGCAAGAAGTCTAAAAACCACAATTACTCCTTATAGAAACAAAATATAAATGGTGAAATTATAAATAGTGGAATTAAAAACTGTATTCCAAATATAATTTGATTAAAAATTACACCAAGTAGATAATTTTTTTAATTTATTAATTTCAATAAGGTATAGTACTGCAGTATTTATATGCACAATTTATTGGTGTTAATAATTTAAATTTCAATATTTATATTTTGTCTTTATGAGGAGTAATTGTGGTTTTTAGATTTCTTGCACTATATATTCAAAAGTCAAGGTTGGTTAAATTTCTATGTGCTGCTTGATATTTTGAATTCTCATTTTTTAATTTGGAGATTTGTTTATATAAAATATCTTTTTCATTTTTCAAAGCATTCAGCTCATTTTTTAGGTTACTTTTGTCATTTTTTCTGAAAACATAAGTGATTTGTCATTATATGGAGTCACATCAATCAATACTTTCACTCAATCGATAACTATGTCTTGAAGTTTTTTTTTTGTTTCATTAATAATATTTTTAGAGTAACTTATATAAAAACTAAAATGTATTATATATCTATGTTATATTTAAAACTCCTATTATCAAACGATAACTGTATATATGCAAGTTATACTGAATTTATTATCTTTCAATTATATCACATGTATGTTTTATATGGGGAGCGGTCAATTAAAACACGGCTTATGGCATTTTTTGCAAAAATGAGTTAACAATACTATCAAATAAAGCATGCATTTGACTATATAATTTAGCATTTAAAGCATCAATTTGCATAATAAAATTTTTGTCGATGCCTATTTTTCTAAATGCCATATGTAATTAAAAGCAATCTAAAAATAGATTTTAGAAATTAGCTTGTTGATCCTTGCTGCATAGTCATAGAAAAGAGCTTGTATGATTGGCTAATTCATGTAGATCAAACAGGTTCTACTAATAATAGATCATCATTGTTGTTGTTACACTAAATTTAAAACGTGATTTTCTCAAAATGGAAAAAAAGCCATAAGCCGTGTTTTAATTGACTGCGCCCCATATATTGGCCTAAATTTCAAAAAAAAAATAAATAAATTAAAAAGGAATATGGAAGATATTCATATAGTAGGACCCTGGACATTTAGTATAGAGGTCATATTTGTTTTTTTTTTTTAGCAAAAACATCTAAAATTTGAGAAGCAAAAAACAGTTTTTGCCAATTATCTTAGCATCCAGTAGACCAATTTGAACAAACTTTTTTTTAAAATAAAGCTCTTAGTAAGGCGCATTTAACAAAAAAAAAAAGTTTATTCAATTCTGATCACTAGATCAAAAGTTATTTAAACAAATATATTTTATCGTTTTTATCAAATTGGGCCAAAATTGGCCAAAATCCAGTTATGACCTATATAAGAGATGTCTAGGTCCTCATATAGTAGTTGCCATAGTTATAAATATCTTTTTTGATTATAACACCAATTTTACCATCTCCTATTTTAGTAGCTTTTTAAAATAAATAAATAAATCGTTCAATCTCTTTTAATATATAAACAATAAAAATTAAATTGGGTACAAATATATTTAACCTTATAAATGCACTTTTTGTTCTCTAAATATACATTATTAAAGTTGGTTTCTGTGAGATCATTTAAAAAGGTTTCACTGTATTTAAGATATAGTTGTCAAAAGCTAAACCTATCTTATAACTCTCAATATATAGCAGACCCTTTCAACAGTAGCTTCATGATGGCAGCAATAATCAAGATCTGGTAAAATCAGTACGCAGTTTTTTTCTAACTGTTCAAGCCCTATGTGATACAAATAAATAATATTTTAACAATATGAATTGTTGCTCAAATTGTTCTTGAATCATCGCTATAATAGATAAAAGCCTAAATTAATAAAAAGTACAAAGTATTAAACAAATTAACACAATAGTGACTATAGTAATTGCTCTTATACATGCAATTACCAAAAGGTACAATTGGTTTGATGTGTATTTTATATATAAAATTCTTTTAAATTAAATTTTATTTATTTTTTTTAGGGGTCAAAAATAACTAGCTGATAATTAGTTACTTATAAATTTAGGGCCTTAAAAAGGTCCAATTCCATAAATTCAACCATATGCATTCTAATCACTAGTCATAAGATATTATTAATTACAATGTATAAATTAAAAAAGATAAATTATAACACAAATACCAATTATAGTACACATATTATTTTTCATGATCTATTGAGTTCTATTGATCAGAATCAAACAGTTTTGGTACCATTCGATTCATCTCAATGAGACAAATTGAATAGTGCCAAAGTTATATCATTCTGATTGATAGTTCACAAAAAGTTGCTGTATACTGCAATATTTTTATTACTATAATATCTATATCTACTTTAAATATTACTATAATTGTAATATCTTGTAATACACTAATTAGAATTCGACGATTTTGGTACCAATTAATTCGTCTCACTGAGATTACTAAAATCGCAAAATTCTGATTAGTAACTTATAAGATATTGGCAGTGCATTATAATTGGTAGTGCACCATAATACCTTAAAGAGCTACTAATAAAAAAAAAGATAAAAAATTTATTAAAACTGTTTGATCTGCTATATGATGTAATATATATTGTCTAAAAATATAAAAAAAAAACTTAAAAAAATTTAAAAAAATAAAAAAGAAATATATTATACTAAATTTTCTAATTTTTGTATTTTTCCAATTTTTGCTTTTTTCTGAAATATTTCGATGATTGTTAGATTAGATCTTTGTTTATTTTTTTTTGTTTATAATTTAGATCTTCTATCAATTTTATATTGTTTTTTTTTATTTTCAATTTGTTTTTTATGTTTGGTTTCATTTTTTTAGTTTCATTTTTTTTTTTTTTTTTTTTTTTTTTTTTTGTTTTTTTTTTTTAACCTTCTTTTTTTTTTTTTTTTTTTTTTTTTTTTTTTTTTTTTTTTTTTTTTTTTTTTTTTTTTTTTTTTTTTTTTTTTTTTTTTTAACAGTCTTGCCAGTATTATTTTAGTGATTTATGATGACCATAGTTGTTATTTATTTTTCACCAATACAACCCAACTACCCTTGACTTTTTGCTTTTCACAACGGCCAGAAGCGACCTGTCTCACCGACCGCTACAGTGGCCAGAAATCTTCGCAGCCAATTCTTGACTAGCTGCGACACGAGTTCATGTAGTATCTCGTAATATCCAAACTTAGGCTTCACATTACGTCTCATGACTTCAGTTATTCCAAATCAGGGTTTTGGCACAGCCCTTGTTGCTATGACTTTGATTGTAGATCACTACCTATTCTAGGAATTAAGTTTGTCAATTGTCCTGGGTCTCTGTATCCTGTGATGTTGCAGTTCCCTAATTTAGTTTAGCCTAGCTGGCTTTCTTAAAATCACCACCACTTGGATTTGAACTAGCAACCTTGCGATTTGCAACCTTGGAGCATAACTGCTATGCTTTCAGACCCAAGGTATTAGTTTTGCTTTTTCAATTTTTTTTTATTCATTATTTTTTAGTTTTTTTTTTATTTTATTTCTACAAAAAACACCAACTCTAACTTTGCAAGAAATTCAATAATGTTTTAACACTTTACGCAAGCCAACTCAGCTTTCTGACACTTTGCAAAAGCACACAACTAATTTCACCAAGCAATTTCTAAATTTTCAAAAACGCTTCTTTAGAAAAATAAAGATTTGTGACAAATATTGCGTTATATTTTAGGGAGGGAGGGGGTCCCTAAAATCTTATGTTAAATATAGAAGTTCATAATAGCCAATCAAATTTCTCTTATATAGGAAAGAGAGGGATAGGGAGTATAGTAAAATTATATTACATAATATATGTCACCACCCTTAGTGCTTTATTTATTTTTTTGTTTGATATTTTTTGTTCTTTTGTTTTTGTTTTTGTTTTTTTTTTTATTTTCTTTTATTAATTTATTTTATTTTAGCACTTTGCAAAAAAAATAATCTAGGCTTTTTCGACACTTTGCAAGCAAAACCAGACTTTTTTGAAACTTTGCAAGAATATACAACTTGATTTTAGCAATTTCTGTCATGAACTCTATTTCAAAAAAAATGAAGATTTGGATTTTCATTTTTTTTATTCAGTTTGCTTACATTTTGGTTGTCTTCTTTTTACTTATTTCTTTAATTTTTATTTTTTTTATTTATTCTGGCACTTTGCAAGAACATGAACTCTTACTTCAGAAAAATGGGAATTTGGGGCTTTTTTTAGTTTGCTTACAGTTTTGTTTTTTGTTTGTTTTTTTTTTACTTATTTTTTTAATTTTATTTTATTTATTTCTGACTTTCTTTGAAACTTTGCAAGAAAACAACCTGACTTTTCTGGCACTTTACAAAAATACTAAATCTAACTTCTTTAGTGCTTTGCAAGAAGTAGTAGTTAAAACAAAAAAGGAAATAAATGCTACTGCAGAATAAGAAAAATAAGTGAGTTGGGCTAGTATTTTTATGAAATTAGATGTGACAAAGTGCGAAAGTGCATATGGGCCGATTTAAGTAATTTATAAGTAGGGCTTATTTTTTTAAACAGTTTAAGCCTAAATAACTTCTGTTCTACTGGTCTGTTTTAAATGATTTTACTACCAAAATGTTTGTCCCTTTAAGACGATTTCAACAAGTCCAAAATCATTAAAATCCAATCACAGGATCTCAAGATAATGCACTGTCAAATAGTGACGCACCTAGGAGGCGGGGTTGATTGGTTAGTTCTATGTCTAACCAATCAACCCCACCCCTAGGTGCGTCACTATTTGACAACACATTATCTTGCGATCCTGTAATTGGATTTTAATAATTTTTAGCTTGTTGGAATCATTTCAAAGAGGTGAACATTTTGGTAGTAAAATTATTTAAAACAGACTAGTAGATCAGATGTTATTAGCATTAAAGTTTTAAAAAAAATAAACTCTATTATAAATTACTTAAATCAGAAGTTTTTCATAAGTTTACTCTTATGTAAAAACTTATGGAGATTTATGCATATTTTTTTTTGCTGATGTACTAATCCAATTGAGCTAAAATTTTAATATAATATAGAATAGTATCATATCTATTTAAAGTAAAAATTTCAGATTATTTGAATAAATAGTTATTGAAAAATTCAAATCCAGATATTATAATCTTTATTATAATAAATACTTTAATATTATTAGCTATTTATACTATATATATATATATAGAACATGATATTTGGGAACCTCTACTCCTTTAAAAATTACATAATTTTTTGTACTTCTATTGAAGTAAGAAGTAAGGATCAATTAATAAAATTTAGATAATTAAAAACATTACAAATTGATTATTGCACTAAGTAAACTTGTTCAAAACCAAAAACTATATCAAATTAGTATATTTAACTTATTTTCTTAAATTTAAAAAAATGTTTAAACTAGGAAATGCATAGCATTGTAAGTCCAGAGCTACTATTAATAATTTTTCAACAGATATTTATAATTTTATTTATATAATTGATTAGGTTTCTATGATACCAAGGAAGTAGAGAAGCACTTATAACTCTGTTAAAAGTAGAATGTTTGCAAAAAAACATAAACATAAAATAAAAAACTAGTATCATGCAAAAAAAATAGGAACAAAGTATAGCAATTGCTGTATTGAAAATTGAAAAACAGGGGGATCGTAGTGTAATATAGATCATGCAGTATATTCAGCCAATCATAAACGCTAAAGGCACAAACAGACAAGATTAAGTGATACTAATTTATTAGTGATTGTTGTAAAAACAGAAAGCTCTCTGCTACACTCTAGACAATTAAAGGTATGGAAAAATAGAGAAGTTGCCATATTGTTACCCCAAGTAGCAGGCTAAGGTTTTGAATCCTACTAGTGATGCTTCAAAATAATAGGTTTGTATTTGGTAACTATGGCTCATATCAATTGGGTAGAAAGAACCTGTAAACCTGGTTCCACCATCCTGAATAGAAGCTTCAGATGTAATGATATACTAGTTATACTAACAAATCCAGGAAATAAGAAAAATAGAAAACTGTTTAGGAAGTTCCAAATAAGGAGGTAGTAGAAGATCTGATCTTAAGGGTACTATCAAAAAGGAAAGTGTTAGATTTGAACAAACCTTATTAAGCTAAGAAATATAACCTAGCAGTTCAAAGATATAAATCTTGATTGCAAGTTTTGGTATAATACAAGTATAGCAGTTACTAAAAATCTAAGTAATAATCATAAAATGGGAATATAACTGTAGATTGGTTAAGCTCTTCTGGAATGATAAAGTAGCTCTATGATAGGTAAGCATATTGAAGAAAAGCTATATTTTGAAGATTGATATATATATATCATATCAGATATCTGTGATAGTAGTAAAAAAGCATTAATTAGAGTGTTTAAATAGGCAATTACTATAGTAAGTTGCAGGTATAGCAGCTAGTGTAAAACCTTTGAGTAGACTACTTAAATTAGGCACCAAAAGTGCACATATGGCTAGATGTACTCTCGTTAATGTAATGAATAACATTGAAATCTAATAAATGCTCCCCATCTTACTAGATAGCTTTAAAAAAAATACTTAAATTTGAAAATTTTCATCAAAAATTCAAAATTAAGCATTTTTGTTTTAAACTTATAAAAAATAAAATATACCAAAATAATGTATCTTTTGGTGCTAAACAAGTTTGCTTATAGAATAATAGTATTTTTATAATTTTATTAATAAAATCATTAAAAAAACTATTTACTTGACATTTTACTAATTGATCATAACTTCTTGCACCAAGTAAACTTGTTTAGTATTAAAACTATATAAATTGGCATATTTTATCTTACTTTTTTTTAAATTTTTAAAAAAAAGGATACTTGATTTTAGAAATTTTCATCAAAAATTCAAAATTAAATATCTTTGCCTCAAATTTTAAAAAAGATAAAAAAATAACAAAATAATATATATTTTGTGCTATGCATGTTTACTTAGAGCAAAATATTAGAAGTAATAAATAAAATTTAGCAAATAATAGAAATTTGTATTAATTTATTAATAAAATTATTGAAAATATTATATTACTTGAAATTTTACTGATTGGTAATATTCTTGCACTAAAAAAAATTGTTCAGCACTAAAAAATATATCAAAATTGTATATTTTATCTTATTTTTCTTAAAATTTAAAGCAAAAATTATTGATTTTGAATTTTTGATAAAAATTTCCAAAATTAAGCATCTTTTTATCAAATTTTAAGAAAAGTAAGATAAAATAAACTGATTTGATGTATTTATTGGTACTGCACAAGTTTACTTAGTGCAAGAAGTTATAATCAATTAGTAAAATTTCAAGTAATATAATATTTTTAATAAATTTATTAATAAAATTATTAAAAATATTATATTACTTGAAATATTATTAATTGATAATAACTCCTTGCACTAAAGAAACTTGTTCAGAACCAAAAAAATATATTATTTTAGTATATTTTATTTTTAATTTTTTTTAAAATTTGAGGCAAATATACCTAATTTGAATTTTGATGAAAATTTCCAAATTAAATATCCTTTCTTCAAATTTTAAGAAAAGTAAAATAAAATATGCCGATTTGATGTATGTATTAATGCTGAACAAGTTTATTTAGTGCAAAAAGCTATGATCAATTAGTAAAATTTCAAGTAATATAAAATTTTTTAATAATTTTATTAATAAAATTATACAAAATGCTATAATTCTCTAAATTTTACTAATTGATTCTAACTTTGTGCTCTAAGTAAACATTCGCAGCACCAAAAAATACATATAGAATATTCAAAATCAATCAGACAGTTTGCAGACTTCAGACTCAGATCCAGACCAGACTCAAATTTGACTAAAAGTTTGAAACGCTCGATGATTAGACCAGACTCAAACTTAACAAAAGTCTGGTCCGATCGGGATCTGTAGGAGCACTAAATATATACTAAATTATAAACTTAAAAAAATAATCATTATTTACTATTTAATATTCATCAAAAGTAAAATTTACTGCAATAGCTAAGTTATAACTTATATATTTTTTTTATTATACTGTATTTTATTTACTTCTGATTTTAAAGTTAAACTAAACTTTAGTTAAGGTTAGATTAAGATTAAATTATAGGTAGAGTTAGGGTTTTTAGAAGACTAAACATTTTTTACTTAGTTAATTGAATACCAGATACTAAATATTAAATTTTAGCAAGTGTTTGCATATCAAAGTGAAGTATATGCTATATACGATATAGTACTGTTACTAAAATGATTTGAATCTTTAACGTTATTATTCTTCACGTTCTGAGCAAAAAATTACGTAGAGGTAGCTTTAATTCAATTTTGGACTTTTTAGGCATCTTCTAATAAAAAATCATTTTATCAAAAATCAGCTCAGTCAATGAAATCATTGTGTTACAGGGCTATGTATATAAATATTATTCATTTCGCTTCCCACAGTTATAAATTATTCCGCAAAGTTGAGAAAATAGAAAATGTCGTACGGTTCAAGCCAAGGAGCATACCCAGGTCCCCCACCAGCGTATAGTCCTGTTGGGACTTCTCACGAACCAACCATAGGTAGAGAATGGGAAAGTGGTGACGACGTTCCTGATGATTTTAAGTATGGTGTCCATGTTTCAGAGTGCAGCCTCAACATTCGAATGGGTTGGTTATCTATTGACTTTAATATTTTATCTATTTATTACAAAAGAACTAACATGCTTTTATAGCTTTTGTGCGTAAGGTCTATTCGATTTTGTTTGCACAAATTGGCTTAACGACTGTTGTGGCCGCAATTTTTATGCATAACGATAAAGTCAAATATTGGGTCCAAGAAAAGTAAGAAACTTTTGTTAATTCAGTAGGCATTGTTATATTTATAAGAAATTTTAAGTAGTGTTTAACAATAATGCTTATAATTTAACAGTAGCTGGGCATTGATCGTTTCCATGATTGCAACATTTGTTATTTTATTACTTCTCATGTGGAAACGTCGTTCTTACCCTACTAATTTTGCCTTGTTGGCTGCTTTTACACTTGTTGAGAGTTATTCACTTGGAACACTTGGTTCGTTTTCGTGGATATATAAATTTTTAAGTTGAAATCTTTTTTTATCAATTACCATTAGTTTAATAATAATTAAAATTTTATTATTATTAGTGACCTTTTTCGACACCATTTTGGTGTTACAGGCCTTTATTATCACAAGTGGTCTTTTCATTGGCCTTACATTGTTTACAATGCAATCTAAATATGATTTTAGTGGAATGTTTTCCTTGTAAGCATATTGATTTAATGACACTATTGGATTCTTAAGCATTAACTTTAATAATCTTATATATTAAATCTTTAATTTAGCTTGTATATAGGTCTTTGGGTTGTTGTAATAGCAGGAATTGTTTCCATATTCATTCCGTTCAGTACGGGTTTTGATCTAGCTATTGCCGTCTTTACAGCCATTCTCTTTAGTGGATTTGTTATTTATGACACTTTCAATATCATGAGACGGATAAGTCCTGAAGAATACGTGATTGCAGCTGTTGAACTTTATTTGGATTTTATTAACTTGTTTATTGCAATTTTAAGGATCTTGAATGATTTGAATCGAGATTAAATCTAACGAAATCTTTTGGTAAAAGTATATATCACTTTAAGTTGAAGCTATTCTTAAATTTTTTTTTTTTTTTTTTTTAATTTAAGATTATCATTTTATAAATAGTATATATTTTGTAAATTTGTTTGCATTTGAAATCAATATGAGAAGCATGATTGTGTATCTATGATAAGTCAATAAAAGGAGAAAGTGATTATAATGCACTTATAAAGAATTTAGTTTATTATATCTTAATTGCATGTATTGTTAAAAATAAATAATATACATTAGATGGAATGTTTATGTAAATTTGTGTAAATTTGTGTAAAGTTAAAGATTAAAAAGAGATGCGACAATCGCAAAGAAGAATAAACCACTACACACACAATAAGTATAATATTTATCTTGAGGATCATAACTACGTGCCAATGGTATCATTCCGTGCAATATTACATAAAGTAGAGCACCTGTAACGATAGCAAAAAGAAATCCGGAGACAGCTTCGTTCCATACGGTAACAAAAATAATATAACCCAGAACAGCACCCAACATTTGTGAAGTTACGCCAACAGCTGCAGCGATTATGAAAGCTTTCCATCGAGAACCGGTGGCATAATATATTGGTAAAGAAATGATAAGACCTTCTGGAATTTTGCTGAAAAATATATATATTTATTAATGTAAAAAGTTAAAAAGATTTTTGAATAAAAAAATAATAAATGATATTTACTGTAAGGAAAGCGCGATCGCATATATAACACCGATTTTAGCATTCGCAATCGCAGCTGCAAAAGCGGACAATCCTTCTGGAAAATTGCTAAAAAAAAAAAAAACAAAAATAAATAAATAAATAAATAAATATTATATTTATATATCAGATATATATGTATATGTATATGTATATATTTTTTTAATTTAGAAATGATAGCTTACTGAATAGCCAAGGCGACAGCAATTTGAATGCCTAAACTTTTGAGTTTTTGACTATCATCGGTCTTTACCACTGTCGTTTTGTCTTCTTCAACGTCAACTTTTTTCTGATCAATTAATTCACTATCAACTTCGGTATTTTTATGCAGGTTATGATGATGATGATGATGATAATGACCAAAAAAGTATTTGAATGTCATAATTATTAAAATCGTTGCAATGAATATAGAAGCGGCTACAATGTCAGCGTATTTAGGATCAAAAAGTTTTGAGGTTCGAAATGATGATATCGCTTCAGGGTAAAGATCACCTAATGTAAGAAATAATAATATTCCGGCAGAAAAAGATAAAGAGCCAGCGAGAAAGCCCTTTGATTGTGTAATTCTAAAATCTTTCAACCATGGAATATATGGAAATATAAGATCGAGTAATGGTGTAAATGAACCTAGAGCTGAACAAAATGCAGCAAGGGCAGTAAGTCCGAATCCAAGGGCTATATTACCGGATGCGAAAGTTGATTTGTCTGTGGCATATACGGACGGTGGAGGAGGAAGAGCTGTTTCTGAACCTTCTGAACCTCCCCCATGAGCTGTGACACTTGTCGAGGTCAAAGCGATAACCAAGACTAACGAAGTTAATAAAGCCTTGTTTGTTTTTAGTAATGACATGAGGTAATGAATATATAAAAATATATATAAAGAATATCAAATTCTTAAATAAAAAGAACAAAGATGTTTGGAAAAAAATTTTTTTTAAAGAAAATGAACATTTAAATAGACGACAATCACAGATTTAAAATTTCCGGGATAATAGGGTCATAATAATAAACCCTCGTTTTAGATTTTTTTTTTTTAACTTTTCAGGTAAAAATTATAGAAAGATGCAGATTGGTATTGTTCAAATTGGAAATATCGTGTAAATAACTGATAGATACAGGCGATTAATTATTACATTTTTTATTTGCTAATAGTTTCACGATTGTACTTGTGAAAATTGTTACGTATTAAAGATCACAAAATATTTCTTTCGATAAAAAAGGGTTGGGATGACTATTTTTTATTTAGATATGGTTAAGAAAATCACCAGTTCTTTGGATTTAAAGTTAATCCGAATGATATAGATTAAGACGTTGTGAACCATTCATCTGAACTTAATCTTGAAAATATAATTATTTTTAACCTTATTTGTTATTACATTGTACCTAACGACGTATCACCCCTTTTTTTTTGTTACAAAGATGCTTTCTTTTAAGTGCACAATGAACTTTATATATAGTATATGTAATTTATATAAGATAAAATACAAGAACCCAGATATCATTAATTTATTCATTGTTACGTATTACTTAGAATAGAATGTCTAAACTTGTGCGATTTTTTTATAGATATATCTCCGAAATCGCAAAAGTTTTTAAACATTCTATAGATTCGAAAAAAGTGATGACGAGGTTTAAACCTTATAAGGTATTAAATAATTCTCTTACATTGAAAGTTTCAGCCGTAACTACATTAATTGCAGTACGGTTTCTTAATCTCTCAAACTTTCATGAATTAATACATAGAAAAAGAATAATTTTACTGTTGTGGAAATCAAATACTCGTAATTTTAGATTTTGATAAAATAAAATTCAGGTTTTCTTATATACCATCACGTACGTACAAATTAGTCTTTATTTATAAGCAAAAATGCAGGAACCTGATACACAATAATCATTGACAAAAGTACTGCTTATGTATGTACGTACGTAACTGCATCACGTTATTAAAGAAATTCTGACAAATACCTTGTTAAATAAATCACTATCGCTATATTTTGTATTATTAAATAATCATAAGAATTTTTTAAAGTTGTCAATTTGAAAAGATAAATTCCTGAAACTTTATTACATCTTGATAATAAATTCTATAATATAATTCAAGGAGCATTTGAACAAATTGGTATTAGGTATTTAAATTGGCGCAAATATAACTTTCTGATTCCTCTTAGTGAGAGAAACCGAATGATACAAAAATCATGAGAATCTTAATTTGTATCAAATTCCATCTTTGTCATAATGTTATTCTATAAAGATATTTTGGAATACAATGATCGAATTTTAGCGATTTGTTCAACGTTAGATTCCTCACATTGTGAAAAATCGAGTGTACAAAAATCATCTCAAGATAATTTTTCATGTGTTTTATTGATACGTACAAAGCCTTTTGATATTGGATTATTGTCAAAATGCCAAGAAAAAAAAAAAGTATGAACAACCCGATTGGTGATATATGTTACTCTCAAGGGCTGAATCTAATATTATTCACACACCCTCCCTCAAGATCAGCTGTAATGTAAAAAATCAAAGCGAAGCACTCTTATACAAAAAAAATTTAATTAAGAAACTGCCTGTTGCAGTTTAATTAAGAATGTTGATTGTGAATGTAATTAGTATTAAGTTATTCTAACCCTAACCCAAAATATAACAGTTTTTTTATTTACTTTAATTTCAACTTTTGTGGGTGTGCTATCAGGGTCAATCGATATCCGTATGATATTCATTCATTACTCCGTAAATATTCATTATGATGGAAATTCAAAAGATCCCAACTCTATATGGTGTTTAAAATTTTTAATTGTTAACTGCTGAAGTAATCTCGTAATAGCCGCATTTTTCAAGCAACTAAAATGTTTTTTGATTTGTAATTAACATTATTGTTACACGGATTTCGCTATATAGAATGAATCTGTATGTATGCGTTCAAAAATAGCATTTGAGTGTATACTATAAATATATATATATATATAGTTAAATTATTATGAATTTATGATCATCACGGATTTCAGGCTTCACCATGTATTATTTTATTGTTATAATAAAATATATCAAGTTTCGTAAGAAACATTTCTAAGCTTTCTTTTTCAAATATATAACAAATAACCTTCATCAAGAGAATTATCTTTTTCAAAAAAATTTCCTCTTGATCGTCATAGACATAAATCAAAAAATATTTATTTTTTTATTTTTTTTTTGAAAAAAATTCATTGTCACGATCACTGCATTTTGCTATTAAGGATATTAAGGATCATATTAGATTTTGGGCTTTTATTGTAAATATCATAGACTCAACCTATTAAAATCCTTCAGAATTGGTTTCGATATCCGAAGTCCAGTTTTCTCTATCAAATGCAAGCAGAGGTTTTTTTTCGATTTCAAACGGCTACCCTACCTTGGGGATGCGTCAGGAGAGCATCTTCCTGCGTAGAATACAAAGTAAATTTCCCCGATTATATTATATAATAGGAAATTTTACTTTGTATTCGCAATGAAGGAAAATGCTCTCTTCATGCAAATACTGGTTACACTCAACGCACCCCCACAAGGTAGGGCAGCCGTTTGGAATCGAAAACCTCTACTTCATGTGTATACTACAGTATACACAATACAGTATATTGGCTTTACGCTATACGCGTGTTTGCTGACTTCTTTGCTCTTAGGTAGCGTTCCTACAAAAAATTGTTCATCTAACCAATCAAAATTTAGGATCAGGTGTAATGTGATAGTCTAAAAACTATGCTAAGAAACCGCGTTATAATTATAATTAGGGTTAGGGTTAGTTATTGTCGCAGATTAAAATGAAATCGAAACTAGGGACCTCTCTTGCTCACCTTTAAAGCCTATAAAACCCACATATACTCGTTTATTAATAACCCTAACCCTAAACCCTAACCCTAACCCTAATGCTAAAAAAACCCCAAAAAATGTCCCCTAAAAAATTTTAAAATTTTGCTTAAAAAAATAGAAAAATTTCATTTTAATCTGATTTCACATTTTTCACATTTTAATCTGTCACAGTTATTAGTAACGAGGAAACCTGATCTTAAAATTCGATTGGTTAAAATTACAGGGGTGAACAATTTTTTGTGGGAGCGTTCCCTAATCCGGATCACGCGAATTCTGAAATTTAAAAATTTTCACGGTTTACTGTACATTTGGTTTAACATAAGTCCCAGATCAGGGTCGATGATTTTCTGCGGTGATAAATTGAAATAAATTGCAAATTCTGCAAAATTTCCATGCATTAAAATTCATAATCTCTGCGTGAATTCTGCGTTGGTCATTTATAAATTCTGTGTTGGTTATATAGAAATCTTGAATATTCTGCAATCAATTTGTCGTTTAGTCTTCGAATTATTTATTTAGAATGTTAAGCAAAAATTTTCTCCCGACTACGCTCGTATTTCGGGTTTATTTATGGAACATTTCGGAAGTTATATTTTTAGAACCTTGTACCTATAAAAAAAAAACCAAATAATTTATAAATTCCTAATTTCTGCGGCAATTCCGTGCTATTCTTAATACATTCCGTGTTTACAACCTAATTCCGTGATTTCTGCGGTATTCCGTGAAATGCAGAAAATCATCGGCCTTGTCCCAGATCACATAAATTCTAAAATTGACCAAAAGTTTGGAATTTCCGGATGAAGTGCTTTGATGGATACTATTTCTTTAACCTGCTTAATTGAAGGTGAAGACCCTCTTGGCGTGATTGTGGTCAAAATTAATAAGAATGAGTTCATTGGTGACCTCAAAAACACGATAAGAGCACAGACATTTGTAAATGTGCCAAGATCTGAAGTTATAGAAAGTAGATATCACGCTCGATAAACCAAATGAAAAGTTTAAAATACTTGAAAACAAAGTATGTGCCGTAATTAAAGAACGCTTGGAAGGGATGAGTCTTCTTCCATATAAGAAAATTAAAGAGTATTTCTCTGAAGCTTCAGAAGAAAATCACCTTAGTACCATTATTGAACGTCCACAAGTGATTAAAAGCACTTCGAGTCTAGAAGTAAATCAAGGTATGCCTGATATAAGTTAATGTATATAATCCACTCCTAATCTGATACTGAAAAATTTTCACAGTATTTTCAATTAAAACTTCGTATGAGAAGTATCGCCAGTCGTTTCCTTGGATTGTGGACATATACAGAGCATCACTAATTGATATAAAACATGACATACTCGACAGCCTTCCCTTGCCGCAAGATACGAAAGCAGATAATTTGAAATTACGTTTTAGCAGAGAGAATGACAAAAATTCTGAAGAACTGGAATTTAAAAATGATCAAAAGTTCCAAGGATATCTTAAATGCTGTGTCATGACTTCGTCTTTGTTGCTTAAAGTCTAAGTATACACATTATAAAAAGCATTTTCTGAATGGAAACTTGGAACGGTTTGTGATCTATTCGAATTGTCATCTGATTTCCAAGAATTTTCCAAGTTCGATTGTAGAATCGACAGTCTTGAAGATCCAAAAGCAAATGGGTTGTTAAAACATCTCTATAAAGATCTTAACCTCCGTCAAAAAGCCATTCATTGTAAGTTAGAAGCCACTAAGAGCAAGTTTGTAGAGTCATTTCTTGTGATATCTATGTCACTATTCGATGGGAAGGTTAAACTATATCCAGAACATGACGTCCAGGAACATACGGGCGAGGACCATTGGATTTCTGTTTATATCCAAAAGGAATAATCGTCGGCGTTGTGGAGGTGAAGAAAGACGACTTTGATCAAGGCGTGGCGCAGACCGCTATGCAGCTTCATTGTTCATTTGAGGTAGGTAACCCTAGCTAGTATTTACCCTGTGCCTAATTTTATTACAGTAACAGCATAAGCTAATATCATGGTTCCATAGAAAAATAGGAAACGAAAACGTAACGAAATGGAAGAAATAGAAGATTTGTTCATTGACAAGGCATACGGAATTATTACAGATAGTTGTAAGTAGGGTTCTCAATGGGCCGGCCCAATTCATCACGGGTTTGAAATATAAGTCCAAACCCGGCCC
Organism: Gigaspora rosea; assembly: GCA_003550325.1. Taxonomy (NCBI): domain Eukaryota; kingdom Fungi; phylum Glomeromycota; class Glomeromycetes; order Diversisporales; family Gigasporaceae; genus Gigaspora; species Gigaspora rosea. The sequence goes on along the minus strand of QKWP01000366.1, from coordinate 248,639 downwards.
AAGCTTATCCAGCCCGACCCAAGCCCAGCCCAAGCCTGGCCCAACCCAAGCCCGGCCCAACAAGCCTGGCCCAACCCATAATTTGCAAGTAGTATTACTAATTAACAATCAATTAGTTATCCAATAAAATTATCATTGATTAGTTGGCAGCTTGACAACTAATCAATTTTTGATTTGGGACACTAAGATAATTATATTTTCCAAATAACTTAATTATTAAAATGTATACTCTTGAATCTATTATATTATATTATATATATTATGCTAAAAATTACAAACTTTACCAAATTAACTAGAGCATTATTTGGTTAATTTTTATTAGGTATTTCAGGAATTATAAAAATAGCTAACTAAATTAAAAAAACTATATATTACTATAGTTCAAAAAGAAATAAAATTTTAACATCTAATTTAAATACAATAGGCCTGTAACTAGTAGAAACTATATATTTTTAATGGGTGTTGCCGGGTTTTATCGGGCCTCTTTATAAAACCCGGGCCCGGCCCGTTATTTTACAAGCCCAACCCAAGCCCGGCCCAATTAATCACGGGCTTAAAAATTTGGGCCCAAGCCCGGCCCAACCCACAAATTACCGGGTTTGGCCCGGCCCATTGCAAACACCCTAGTTGTAAGTGGTATTTTATCGAATGCGTAATGAAGATGATAAACCAAAATTTAGCATTCATTCGAAGGAAGGATCCTTAATCGATTGGAGTGGGAGGTTAGCAGCAATGGAGAATGGAGTGCGTATAATTTTGGGTCAAATTATTTGGTTATTGAAAGAAGCGGAAAAGATGATTGAGTCGAAATTATCAGAAAAAAGGATGCGGACTGGTGAAATACATCAAGAAAAAGACGAATAATGGGATTTTCCTGACACTTGCAACATATTTTAGATTATATACCCCTCGATTATCAATAAAATAAAACATTTTCTACGTATGCTTTTCATCTGTCCTTGTTATATTGCATGTTTCACATCAGACATATTTTAATACAATACAATACATGTTATAATACATATTTCAATATTACCGCTAATGCTAATANTTTTTTTTTTTTTTTTTTACAAATGCTAACACTAATAAAACTCTATTATGGCGGATGTGAATAATGATGATGAATATTTATACAATCGAAGAATTAATAAATTGGGCTCCATATAATAAAATTACTCGAATACTTCCATTATCATTATTTTCTTAAACTGAATTAGAGTTTGCAGAGATTACTTGTAATGATAATCTTGCCGATTGTGAGAAAGTGTTAAAATCATTGTTTAGTGCAGATGAAAATCGGTCTAAAAAATTTTTAATATCAGTATAAAATTAATAAATTCTTTTAAAAAAAGTAATATAGTAGTATCGGTTAAAATAATAATTACCTTTTAATAAATCAAATGCATTTTTTAAAACCTTGAATTGTTTGATCGTTTTGGGTAGATTTGAGCAATTGGAAATTTTGAGCAATTTGATCATCTTGAATAATTTGGTTATTTTGAGTAATCGGATTATTTGGTAAAATTGCACCGTAAAGGTCTGCGATGTTTTTCATTTGTAAGTTGTTTTTGGTTGCTCATATGATATCATGCCATGAATTGTCAGATTTACCCATATCTTTTAAACTTTGAATTAAAGTTTTTCAACCTGATTGGTTTGTAATCTTTCTTTTTGATAATTTGATACCAGTTTCTTGTGTAATCATATGCATAAAATTCTTAAGCCGGTTTTCTTCCATATGTTCTTTTTTTATACCAGATTTCTGACAGATCAGTATAGTATAGGTGAGCAGATCCGTATAGTATAGGCCAAATTTTTAAATCTATACTATACTGATCCAGCATTAGCGAATTATAGCCGATTGGTATAGTATAGATTTAAAAATTCGGCCTATACTATACGGATCTGCTAATACTGATCTGTGAAATATCTTGTCAAGGAAATGAGATATCAATATATACGTATCGGGTTGACATTTTATATGAGATACGCGTTATTTCGGGGCGTTATCCGTTATATTATTTTCAGAGGATACTATTTTCTATAGTGCCCATGCCCCGTTAATCTAAAAACACAAAGCAAAATCATAGAAACAAAAAAAAAAAAAAAAAAAACATAATTATATTATAATGATATATCAACTCCAATATCAAAGAATGCTAATGGTCACAGCTTAAAATTTTTATTGCTTACAATATACACAGTCTCAATATGATATGGCAGATTAAACATTGTATAAAAATTTATTTCAGAACTTTTGATTTTATGTATACATTCAATAGAAATCCTTTTAGCATTTTAATGGTTATAATATTTTTAAAATTAATAATAATAATAAAAATATTAAATGCAAATTACATATAGGAAAAGTATGAAAACAATAATTTATATAATTTTATCAATCAGAGGTAAACTGAAAAGCAACATTATGTACAACACAACGTTCTTTAAAACATTTAATTTACCATCCCTCTTACTTCATAACTACATATATAAAGTTCAATTTTCTTATAATCGTTAAACAAAATATTCTTGCCAGAATTTCCATTTCTCGGTCATTCCTTTAAATTTCAACCAAGCGAACATTATGGCTAAAGCACCGACAACGACATAAAACATAGAAAATTTACTTCTACGAGTCTTTTCCATCATTTTATCCAATTTTTTAGTCGGAATTTCTGATTTTTCGATTTGCCTTTTTCTCAAAGGGTCATCTATCTTTTGCTTCGTTGCCTGATCATATTCATTCAACTTCATTTCGTGTTCCATAATGTCACCAGCGTCCATAAAAGTGGGTAACGAAGCTAAATAAAGTGTCAGAATCAAGTAAAACAATATATTATTAAAAATAGAAATATTACAAAGACAAGCTAATTACTGAATTATGAGTTTTAAAAATATTATACCTTTTTATACCTTTTGTATTGAAGATTTGTACTATTGGAATAAATTAATATTTCTCAATAACAACGTCTTGAATTTTGTAGACTATTAAAAAAAGAATATATGGATCATTAAATATTATATAATGTATTTTGAATATATCTAATAGGATGCAAATTCATCCTTCAAAATACCTACATTCGTATTTTCAATGAAATCAATGAAAGTAGATAGAGGTAAAAGATCAGGTTTTTAAAGACGATTTAAAAGTTGTGAGAATATGACGACATTTTTACCACCATTGCCAGAGCATAATAAACGTATGTGATCATATTGGATAATTATTTTGTCATATGAATTATATTTGATGTCAGGCGGAAAAGGCGTAAAGGCCAAGCAGCAACGCGTGTAACACATATCATCTGATTTGTAAACACGAATTAACATGATTACATTCATGGTTAGACTCAAAAATAACTGAACTTTTTTTGGGAATAACTGTACGCAATATTTATAAAAGTGATTATATTTATTGACATAATTTACAGTTTTTTTTTTTTAAGGTAAAAACCTTTCTTTAAAAAACCGTTTGTATAATACTGTAGCATTGTCCTTTATGCCATCTTGTGTACAAAATTTTATTGCAAAAATGCCGGAGATTTCCGTTTAAAACTAGAAAATTTAGGTTAGAAAATCCCACGGCCTCTGTATTCTGAACTTTTACTTAAAAAAATGTTGCTGGTTATCAAATTATATTGTATTATATTGAATCATACATATTCTATGATGTATAATCTATGATGTATAATCTATGATGTATAATCCATGATGTAAGCGACAGTCTATTATCAGTATCGAAGTTTTTTTTGTTTTTGTGGATCACGAGTTGTATGTTAAGTTGAATATTATAAAAAAAAGGAAATAAATTATAAACGATATGGAATCTTTGGCTTGAAAATGACCTTACGGGACATAGTAATTATTATGTCTCGTGAGGTCATTTTCAAGGCAAAGACCTCATATCTCGAATAGTACAGAAAGTTCTTCTGGCCACTAATTTTAGGGATTAGCCTACTAAAATTATTTTAATTAACTACGTCACTTCTCGCACTATGTCACTTCTCGTTATATTGAAGTGGTCGGGCTGTGAAATTTTCTTTACTATATCATGTATATTTGTAAATTTTGAGTAAATTCTTCAATATAGAGAGAATAACTTGTACTATGTTTAGTCGACTAATTAGTCGAGCATTCAATCCTTAACTTTTTTACAATTTATCCATTAATATTTATTTTTTAACAAAAATTAAAACTTCAAGTTTTGATTTGCAAAATCAATTTTAATTAAATAATAACATTAGTATCCATATATATAGTATTAAATACCAGGTGTTTTTTTTTTTAATTTAACTTGTTTTTAAAAAAAAAGGTATAACAATTTAATGTTTGGATTAATAAAAATAAATATATTTTACCATCAAATACTGATAATTGGCCGGAGCGTAGCGACGGACATTTAGTGTTTACGCATGGTGATATAAAAGTAACGTTTTTGATGCGGTTTGATCTAAAAAAATTACTTTTTTGATGTTTTTTATATCAATTACATAAAATTAGATCAGAACCACAATTTGGAAATTTTTTGTCCGTCCGCACGCGTGTCACGTAAAAAAAAATCCCTGATAAAAAAAAAATCAACAAACAGACCTGCCATAAATTTACATATTCTATTAGTTGGACGCCTAAAATTTACAAAAATATTCGAACATAAATTTGTTTTTGAAACTTTGTAGATATTTTGTAAAAATTTCCAAGCAATTCCTTGTCTTTTTAATGAGTTGAATCGTTTTGAAACCGATAATTTTAATAAATATATTTATCATTATTAATATTACCGTTATTAGTATAAGCTATAGTAAAATTATTAGCTAGACACTTATAAACAAATTAGATTTTAAATAATGTATACTATATACTGTATTATTAAATATATACAACTATTATATATTATATTAAAATAATTAATTAGTTTTATTTAAAATTTTGAATTTTAAAATATTTTCGCTCCGGCCTCACAATGCTATGCATTAGCCTAGTTTATATGTTTTTACGAGTTTACTAAAACGCACCACTGGTGCCAACACTTTCACCAATCACATTTTTTAAATGCAGTGTAACGTAAAGATCTTGTGTAACATAAATTTTTTGCCATTTTGCTATTTTTTTCAAAAATGCCTTCTATCTCAAAATTTTATCCATGAAGCCACCATTTTTTTTTAAAAAAAAAAATTCCTTGTGAAATTTTACTATATACTATGCCTCACCCTAACCCCTAACTATTAACTCTCACTGAACATTTATTAAATTCAAATTTTGTTTATTTTTTTTTTGTTTATTTTTTTACATTATACCACATACTGGTGTTGAACACCAGTGGTGCGTTTTAGTAAACTTGTATTTTTATATAAAAAAATTTAATATACCAATTTAATTAACTATTATAATATTTTATTATGAATTAATCTATTTGTAACCGTAGGTTACAGTAACCAGGGTCCATAACTAAGCTCAGATGTAATATAGTTAGGGTTAGGGTTAGTGTTAGAGTTAGGGTTAGGATTGTGATTGGTTAGGGTTAGGGTTAGGGTTAAAGTCAAGATTACTACAAAATCGCGAGAGGAGCATTTTTTGTTAGTAACACAACAGGGGTTACCCTAGTAAAATTTTGAGTTATTGACAATTTTATAAAATGCGGTTACAGTAACCACGGTTACAAATTTACTAACTCTTTTATTATTATTGAATACATAATATATTGTTCAAAAATCAAATATAAATCTAATAAAATGATTTACTTTATAAGTAAAATTTAATAAAAAATAGTTTTCTTTAATTAAAAAACAAACAAATATAATATTTAGCTTTAAATATAAAACTTATATTCTTTAGCATTTAAGAAATTTTTGGTTAAAGCTATAAAAAGTAATTAAATAAAAATATTAATTAAAAGTTTATTACCTTTTTTTTGGTTTTTTATATCTTTTTTTTAGATCAAATAAGTAATTTACTTCAAATAATGATATAATATAATTAATTAAAATAATTTTTTAAAAATATAAAAATGCTACTAAAACTTTTTATACTTTTAATTAAAGTTAAAAAAAAAAAAGATTTTTTGATTTTAATAATAGTTATGTTATCAAAATTAGCTTGGTAAATTCCAAAATACTTGAAATCAAAAAAGAGAATATAAAAATATAAAAAATTTACTATTATAAAAAAGAGAATTTCTATTTGTACACGGAGTGTATGTACACAGGTAATGTAAAAACAAACTGATATCTTAAAATTTTGATTATGAAACCACCTTTTATCTTCTAATAAAAAAAATTCCTTGAGAAATTTTGGTATAAATAGCATAACCCTTGTCATAATCCCAAACCCACCCTTACCCTAACCATAAGCAAGGGTTTATTTTTCGTTTGTAAACATTGTTTTGATTGATATTTTACACAATTTGTAAATCAATAATTATATTCGTGTATAAAAAAAATTATTATCAATTTTAAATAATAATTTTTATATAAAAAATTGATATATAGAATTCAAATAAAAAAAAAGTTTATGAATTTGATTTAGTAGTTGTTATAATATCTTTATTCAAAGTTGAAAAAAATGTTGTGCAGTTTTTATTTTGATAAATACAAAATATAAATCTTGAAAATTTTTTTGTAATAAACTAAAATAATATAATATATTTAGATCTTTTGTTAATTTTTTAATAAATAATTTTTGTATTATTTTATTCTTAAAATTTTATTATTATTGTTTAGATATTTGTTAATATGGATTTTATTGCTTAATAATATTATTGTTTAGATATTTGTTAATATAGATTTATTGCTTAGTAGTTATATATAGATGTATTAATTTTTTTAATTTTTTGAAAAAATTTATTAAGGTTTAATTTGTTATAATAATCTTTTAAATATAAACTTTTAGTAATTTTTATTTATAAAAACTTTAATTGTATTAGAAGCAATTTCAAAAATTTAATTTTTTTAAAAACTATCTATCTGATTAAAGTTAGCTCAATTTCGTTTTATAAATAAATTATAACCATATTTTTATATTTATATATATAATTTTTAAAATTATAGATTTAAAAATGATTGAAATAATTCACGTATTAGAAATCTCATATTTATTTAAACATGATGCATGTTATTTAAAAATAATATATTTATAAACAGTCTTTATATTTTTGTTCTTAAAGACCAATTGGTTTGGTACAAATATTTCTCATCTTAAAAGGCATAATTAAAGATTATATTAAGTTACAAGAGTAATTATTCAATATTAACTTATGTTTTATTTAGCTTTACCCGTATTCCTTAACCCACAATAAAATAACTCGCAATTTGAAGGAACCAAAAATTTCTCAGATCGTAACAACAAATTCATACTCGTTGAGGCCTTTTTTTTAAAAAAAAAAACTTTAGTAACTTTTAATATAATAAATATTTAAAATTCAACAGATCAGTAACAAGAATTAAACTTTTGATTTTTAGTCACTTAGTTAACGGGAAATATCGGGTAACTTAAAAAATTTATAATATAAAATTGGGTGCAACGCTTTTATTGGCGTATTGTTCATTATATATTAAGTCAATGAACAAATAAACATTAAACAATGAATAGTCTATTTATTGGTTTAGTCCATGGACAACAACATTGCAGTAATAATGTACTTATGAAGGTAGAGAAATTTTTTTTTTTATAAGTAACCACTACCTACTATACATATATTATGGTGCAGCGTAAATAAAATCGAATCATTTTTTTGATTCAAAACAAGAAATCAGCATATGAATTAATTTATCTATCATAAAGTTATCCATTTTAAAATCATTGATATCAACCTAGAAAGCAATATGAAATGCATCATTCATTTTGCATTAAAATGATATTTTGGTTTGTTGACGGTTGAATCAACAAGCAGCAGAAAACCATTTTTCAAGGATTAAAACGAAAGTCTTCATTCGAATTTCTTACAGTATTCCTTGCTCTAGTTCATTTTATTTTGTCACAACATTGAATAATCCTCCTCTTTAGTTATTTTAAAAAGGTCGAAATTCAATCTGATGCACGTTTATTATGTTATTACTTTTATTACTATGCTCTTTATTGATGAACCTAATAAAGTTTACGGTACTTTGAATGTTAATTCACGCGATACCTCATAAATGCCGAAGTATCCGCAGATTCTCAAGTAGATATTGGAAAAGGGCCTAAAGGTAAAGATAATAAACATCGTAGCAACATTCCTATTAATCCCCGCAACAGATTTGGAAGTTGGGATTGTGGTACATGTGGATTTGGTTAACCACCACCTGAAGTCTTTGTACAGCAATACCTCAATCAAGAAGAACCAAAATGTCCAAAACAGCCTAAAGGCAAGGGTAAAGGTAAAGGAAAGACGCCTAAAGGCAAAGGAAAAGCGCCTAAAGAGCAACCAATCAGCATATCAGCATCTGGAAAGGTATATGTGCTTATTTTAAAATATATGACCTCACTCATTTTGTTATTATTCTAATGTATGTCTATTTATACTTAGGCCACAATCGGCAATGCACCTAATAAGGTTCGTCAATCTTCTGATAATGTCAGTCGACGAGATGAGCATACACAATCAAAACGACCAGATAATGATTGTGTCGCAACAATATTCCCCATAGCCCATGGATCGGCACATGTGGGTTTGAACAACCATCACCACCTAAAATCTTTATAATACCTCAATGTTGCGAAAGCCAAGAACAGCCTAAATGTGAAGAAAATGGTAAAGGAAAGGGTAAAGGAAAGGGTAAAGAAAAAGGTAAAGGAAAGGGTAAATGAAAATGTAAAGGAAAGGGCAAAGATAAGGGGAAAGAGCAAGCACTTAAAGAGCTACCAATCAGCGTATCAGCTTCTAGGAAAGGTAATTATTTTCAACACATCAATATGATAGTAATTCATCTATTTTATTATTAACAAAAATGCTTATTTATGCTTTAGGCCACTATCGGTCCTGAGAAACAACCTAAAGGAAAGACACCTAAGTCTCATAACACAATCAACCTTATGATAATGTATGCAAACGAGATGAACATATACCATTGAGAAAATCGTCGAACCCTTGCTGCGAGGTTAAGACATTAACAACTAAAAGAACAGATATTTAGGAAACAAAAACTAATACTTTTAAATCTATTTCTGCCTTGGATTAAATAAATTGTAATCTTTGCTTATTCTACATTTAAAATATTTTTTCTTTTTTTTTTAAAAAAAAAAATAATTATTTTCTCTGCTTAATACTAAAATTTTGCTCTTTTGAGTTTTAGCACGTTCGAGTTTTTTAATAAATAATTTCTAAATTTCATGTGAACTATTAAATAAACTTTTGCTAATTTTATCGAATATTACTGTAAAAATTTACTGTATTGTGTAAAATTTTTACAGAAACCTTTGATTTGCTAAATATGTTTATGATATAATAAAAATATAATTTAAAATATAATTAAAATATTTTTTATTCTGTTAAATTACTATTAATTAGCTTGTTATCATCTTATTGAATATATAAGCTTCGCTATGATATTGGTAATGTTATTTAATTATTTTAAACAGATTGCCATTATATTATTATTATATTATTTTATTATATTACTATTAGATTGTAATTATATTACAAATATATAATATACATCAAATTAAAAGTGATTTAACAGAATAATAAAAATATTTTTAAAATATAATAATAATATTTATAACGTATGATTAACATATATTTATCATATAATAACTCTCGTAATATTTGGAATTATATTGTAGCAATATTGTAGCAATATTGTAAACATATTTAGCAAAATCGAAGGTTTGAGTATTAAAATTTTTTTTCTTTTGTTTTTGTAAATGTATGAAAATTTACTAGCAACTTAGCAGTAACATTTATTTTTAGTATTACTAATTAGCAAACTAGCACCCAGCAGTATTGAATCAGAGTTAGGGATGGGCAAGATTTTTACTATCTTTATATATATTCTTACACATTCTTTCATATTTTTACATATTCTTAATTTCGTCATAATAAATAATTCCAAGTTAAATACAATATGATAATCGTTATATCAAATAGAACACTTTTATATTTAAAATATTCGTTTCTATGTTGTAAATTATTGATTCATATTGTTACTGCAAATATAGATGCCTTTCAAATTTAATATTTATTTTTTAAAGCATTCATTGCTATGCTGTAAATTACAAATGCGAATGCAATTAAATATTATTGATTTTTTCCAAAAAAAAATAACCATGATTTTTATGTGTAACTCGAATGGAAGATTCGATTATTGCTTCGTTTTAAGTAATATCATTAGTATTAAAATTGCAATCGTCTGCATTATATTTTCTTTTTCAAATTGTTATCACTATTTCGCATGATATAAAACTCAACATCAGATTGATTTTTCAAGACATGTTTCATTAGAATTTGCTTTATTATCTTGAACAATTTGTTCGAAATTATTTATTTGTTTTTTTTTTTGAATAATACGATTCAAGCTATTTTTTTCTTAAAGCAATATGCCATCAAAATCGTGTTGTTAGTCGACTAAATCATCGACCAATCATTAGCTAATATCACACTTATAAACAATGAAATATGTCATTGTTTATGTATATTAGTCGACGACCAAGCAGTAAAACACTATACCGAAATGTCAAATTTGCAAATTTGGTAAGGTCAATTTGATATTGTAAATATGTTACTATCGTTCAAACAATCGATCGTTTTATTTAACTCAAAACCAATTTAACTCGTAGTTTATTTGTAATCGATGATTCTTAAAATTATGTAATAATTTATAAAATATGTAAGGATTAAATTTTAACTATCGATACATATATCGATACATATTTATTACATTGCCCATCCCTAATCAGGGTTACTGTACGATTTCCGAAAGCTATTTTCCCGAAAGAACATAATACATTTCCTTTCGGTAAAATGGCTTTTGACAACTTGAGCTACATTACTATATTAGTATTAAAACAAATCTATTACGGTAATTAGCAATTTGCCGTAGCATTTTATTTATTTGCAGTATTGTATCAGTATCAATAAAGATGAACTTGAAACATTTCAAATGTTCGTGTCAATTATTTTTTAAACAAAAGTAAAAATCGCGACCCAGAATATAGTTAAGGAATTTTGAAACTGAGTTGGTAGATTTTAAAATTATACAAGCTTGGTTGTATCAGTTATTTTCGTTAATGTTTAGATTATTTCGATTTTTTTTTTTTTTTTTTTTTTTTTTTTTTNAAATAAAATACTTTCCCTTAATGAATTTTTTTTTTTTTTTTTTAAGAAAAACGATGTTTTTTTTGTTTTGCGGCTGTGCTAAGGTGGCATTTTTAAATTTTTGACAAAACTTTGATCAAAAATATCTCTGCAACCACCTGATCAAATTCGATGAAAATTTTTTTATTTAAATTATATGGATCACATAGAATTCAAATAAAAAATTTGATCTATATAGTTTATCCAATTAAAGACGGGATTTCATGCGTTCAATCCCTGATTAGGGTTCCCTGAGCGATCACGTGAATAAGTATATACTTTAAAAAATAGAACTTATACGCCATATATTTTAAGATAAATATGTTATTTATTTTATCTGAAATCGGATGTCGAATCATTAATTTTGACCCCCTTAATACTGTAGTAAAAGTTTATAAAGATACGATTCTTTATTATTGTTAATGAAAATGGACAAATTTTTAAATTCTTCTCAAATAAAACGGGTTGAAAGAGGAACAAGAGTTAAAACTCAGTTTCTTAATACTAAGAAAAGATTAATTAACAAATTATGGATTATGGAAAGAAATAACAAATTTTATTATTTTTATTTATTGAATGCGAGAATGGATAATTCAGCCACATGACGTTCAGATGATATCGTCTAGGGTTTAGAAAAAATGAATAATGATATAAATTAATGATATAACTTATTTATGAAGATTAAATAAAGTTAATAAGAATGTTAATAGCTCTAAAAATAGAATATCTAACAATTAGTCCAAATTTTCCAACCGGATCTCGTTGTCTTAATACCGTGTTTATAATAAACAACAACAATAATATATATATGTGAAGTTTTTTTTTTATCATAGCATAAATACTAAAATTTGTGTAAATTATAAAAGTTTAAATTAGATATAAAAAACTAATTTATCATAATCTAAAATCTACTAGGTAATCTCTATTAGATTCATATATTTAAAGTAGAATTTGTAAAAGCACTATTAAGAATTTTTAAGATATTTTAAAAAGTTTTTCTTTTTTCAAACAGCTAAGCAAAGTAATACCATCTTATATTGAAAGAATAGAAAGTTAGTCCCAATCATGTGGGTTATAACAACCATCTTCACAACGAATAATTCCAGCATCTGTACTTTCTGGCAATATAGTACCTGTAGGAAGTGAACAAATATCGGGTGGGAAGCTATTAACAACATGTTTACATAGACTATATCCAAAAAGCCATTCAAAGCAATCTGGGTTTTCAACGCACTTTTGACAACAATGTTGTGCTGTAGTAACATCAGGTTTTAGAACCAAATTTGCAGTAGGTTCATGAATTAAATTTTTCCATCCTGAACAACCAGGAGCTTCACAGCAGGGCGAAATTTTATGTTTTGAAATTTTATGTTTCAAATTTTTAGCATCAGCAAAAATAGCAAATGCCAGTAAATATGAAAGAAAAACGACTAAAAATAAATTAACTCGTTGATTCATTTTATCGATATCAAAAAGTTCAAATTTTTTTGAATAAAATTTTAGCACCTTATATACTTGTAATTTATTATTTCTGCTAATAATCATTTTGCATGAATTATGATATGTGTAATGTAGTGTTTAAAATTGGCTTGCACAAGATGCAAGAGTTTTTTTTAGATTTTTTTTAGATTTTTAAAAAATCTCTTTAAAAGTGTGCAAGTAAATTTTTAAAAAAAGTTGCACAAAATGCATTTGTGCAAGTGTTTGTTTTTTTTTTTTTTTGAGTTTTAAACACTAATAGTAATTACGTGTGTACATAGTGTGTGCTGTGATCACTAATAAAGATTTTTTATTATTGTAAATGATTATAATAGGTTCTCGATTCTGCTACGTAATAATCATTTTGCATGAATTATGATGCTAAGAAAACGTCTATATCAGATTATGATAATTACGTGCGTACATAATGTTACAAACATAGTGCAAAATTAGAGTTTAGACCCGGGTTTTAGTAAACTGGGTCACCCGTGTCAAAACAGTTCACCCGGGTCAAGATTTTACTTTACAACCCGGGTCAAAATTAGAGTTTAGACCCGGGTTTTAGTAAACTGGGTCATCCGGGTCAAGATTTTACAACCCGGGTCAAAATCGGGTTTAAGATAGAAGGGCATTCATTCGATTGGTTAAGTTTTATAGATATATCCATGATGTCCGTGATAATTTTACACTGTATAATAAGTAGCTGCGCAATGTAGTTGCGCGAAACCAGGAACGGGGAAGTCAGTATGTTATGATGCCGGATATTATAAACGCCCATTAGATTTTGTTTATATAACTATTGTAACCATCCGGATATACTAGTTGGCTATTTATAGTAGTCAAATTTTGATTTGCAGTTAAGGCGTATATGTTGTCAATTTCATATTTTTAATATATGCAAGTTATTATTTGGATCCGAGTCAGGATATCACTTAATTTGTCTAATTAATTATGCAATCAATTTAAGAGTTAGTTTACGAAACAATGTAGAGAGGGCATCGATAAGGTATTAATTTTAAGGTTATGTAATGCGAAAACAATAATAATAGTTTTTAAGGGGGACACTAGGGGGACAATGAGATGTTAAAGGGTAACAATTAACAAATGCAACATCTTTTGTAGTGATGAATAAAATTAATCCGAGTATAACGGTAAGAGTAATGAGGTTTTATAACGTAACTTCGTCATAAAGGCTTTGAAAAATCGATTACGCTAAAATAATTGAGACATCCGAAAGCCCACAAGACATTCTTTACTATTAATTAAATATAAATAACTCTCGTCGCCATCTGATTACTATTCTGATCATAAGATCTTAAAAACTAATTCTTATATGGTACAGCATATAGTTTTTGTTTTGCATAGTTGACCGAACACTCCAATTTTTCGCACGCACAGTAATCATTACTGGCATGCGTATAATCACACTTTGATTTTGTGATCTGTTTACCAATAATCCACAGTTTGAATAGGTTCACTTCTTTCAACTCCAGGACCTTTATATGCAACCCGTTTTTACCCGGGACACCTGATTTCAAATCACACGGGTGACCCAGGTGACAATTTTGCATCCGGGTCTAACCTCTACTACTGGAATCATTCCAAAAGACAGTAGTGAGATAGTTTTAAACAGACTCATAAAGGTTATAAAAGAAAAGGATATCCTTAAAGGCAGAAACTACGCTGGGCTTCCCAAAGAGGGCACAGCGGCTCCCATTCATCTTATTAACTGCCTTTTGGAAGATGCAAAGGAAAAAAAGCAGGAAATCTGGGAGCTGTTTCAAGATATGAAAAAGGCATTTGACTCAGTAGGCCTAGACATGCTTGAACTAGCACTGCAAAGGATCAAGATTCCTGAAATCACAATTGACTTTATTCTCAATTTGTTCAGGAACCAGGAAATAGAAATTCTCACAAGTTTGGTACAACTGAGAAACTTGTAGCAGGAGACGGTATTAATCAGGGGGAGGTAATTTCTCCTCTAATTTGGAGAATATTTTACGATCCACTTTTGGTTAAAATACAAAACCAGCAGGATATTGGATATAATCTGGTGGTTTATTGGTCGATAGATCTTTGTACTAATAGATACAAGGCCCAGCATATATGTGTACTGGTTATAGTATATGCCGATGACACAACCTTTATCGCACAAAATTGAGCAGAGATAGAGAAAGTCTGAAGATCGCAACAGAATTTTACAACCTGAACGACATTAAAATTAACAGTAAAAACTTGGGGTTGCTAGTTGCAGGAACAAGAAGCAAAAAGCCAAGATCCATCAAATATGGAACAACAAGAAGAAAAAAGATAATGGAAAAGAAAAGAAATAAATCCACACGGTTTCTGGGCATTTGGCTATCTAATAGCAACAACCACCATCATACAACTAATCTTGTCAAGAAAGAAGTCAACACTGTCATAAAGGTGATTAACAAAAAGTGCACATCCTTGGCACAATTGGTTTATATTAACAATCGTGTACTCATTCCCCGGCTTGAGTACAGATTGCAACATTGTGTTTTAAAGAGGAACTAGTATGATAGATTACAGAGCCCAATTATGATAGTGATAAAGAATAAGGATGATAGGGTTCCTCAAATTCAAATCAAATCAAATATCAGATCAATTTGAATTTGATCAAATCAAATTGACTCTAATTTGAATTTGATTTGATTCAAATATTTGAATTTGAATTTGATTTGAATTTGAATTTTTAAAAGTAATTTTCAAATCAAATCAAATATTTGTCAAATCAAATCAAATATTTGTCAAATCAAATCAAATTTGGACATATTTGAATTTGATCAAATCAAATATAGTCAAATTTGAATTTGAATTTGATCAAATATTTGATTCAAATATTTGAAGATCAAATCAAATTGCGGAACCCTAAAGGCTAACATGGTCTCAACAGCTTTAAACTCAATCTTTTCGCACTAAAATCTAGTAGGCCTAAGAACACTTTGGCAAAACCAAATAGCATATCATATCACGGAGCTAAGAAAGCATCTAAATAGCAAAAGGAACTTGGGCAAGGCAACTTGGCTAAAGCGCAGCTTGGTTGCAAAAGTGGATCGTGCATCACAACTTTGGAACTACCAAGACTAGAAGCAATTAGACTTAGACACAATCTTGCATATAAAATTTTAACAGAAGCGAGAAAAATAAACCTAAACTTATACTCAAAAGAAATGAAGAAGAGCTTACAGCTAGCAGAAAAAGGAACAGAAATTGTGAGTTCACTAAGCCAAAAGGCTTTAACTAGCTTCTGTCGTGAAAAGAACATGGTGTTTTTTTTTTTAAACAGCTAATTGACTACTTGGGAGCAGTGTTAATTTTTCAATTAAAATCTACTATGCGGATACCACACAATTCATAAACTTTTCTGTGCGGCAAATACTGAGAAAATGCTTGCAACTGTGCGCGCTGCTTATAAAATGACAATTATTTCTGTGCGGCATTCGCACATCTACTGAAAAAAGTTGTGCGCAAATTTTTGTTTCTGTGCGCTGCGCACAGTGCGCATAGTGAAAATAATCACTGCTTGGGAGGCCTGCTAGGTACATGAAAACAAATTAAAAAAAGTAAGAAGCAGAATGCAGCAAAAAGAAAACCAGCATAGTTTGTAAAAATTGAAAAGCTAGTTTTGTTGAATACCAGTAGCAAAAGATTAAAGGTACCATTTGAAATAGTGGGGTTCAACACGCTCAGCCCTATTATCTCATTGTCCAAAGTAAATAAAGACAAGAGAGTAAAAGACTGAGTCCTCATAAATACAAAAGAAGGGCATGAAATAGAAAGAGTGGTTCAGAAAAATTATAAAAGACACCTTTTAATCGAGCATTGGCAGGCTGGAAAAAAAGATATAACAATAGCCTTGTAATCACCAGATGTAAGGGTTGTTATCTTAACCTGGTAGAAGAAGAAAACTATGGAAACTTCCGCTTGATTAAAAAAGAACAAAGAATCAAGAATATCGCATTTGATGCAAGACTAGTCGAAATAGAACATTTGAATGACCATAAGCAGCATCTCACTACCCCACTAAGTTTCTTCAAAAAAGTTATATTGAGTGATAGAAAAAAAATAGATACTGCAAACTTTGAAGCAAATAAGCAGCAATTCAAGAATATCATAGTTTATATACTAGAAAAAGAATTGATCGAAAGCTCTCTTGAAAGCTTAGAAGCTATGAAGAAGCTCAACAAAATTGCACAAGGCCTTGCATTTCAAAAATCAATATGCTTCTATATGAACAGCTAACTAATAAATAGTGAAGAAGATTCAGAAAAAGAAGAATGGGCCTTGGTTGGGTAGCTATAAAAAGCAAAAGAGAGAAAGCACCCAGACAGGTGATTGCAAGGTTCCAAAGTGCAATCAGAAACTGGCCCTCTTCTACTAGAGCAAAGCTTGTGGCTATATGGTCAGCTCTGCTCGTAGCTCCAATGAGAGCAGCAGTAACCATATGCACAGATAGTGCAGCGGCAATCCAGAGAATTCGAGCAAGCATGACAAAAGGGAAAAATAGTGAAATTCTCAAAAGAAAAAATTTGTGCCTACTGGAATATATAAACAGACTGTTGCGAATAAAGGAGCTAAAGCTAAGATTAAGAACATAATAAAATCTCTGAAACGATAAAGCAGACAAATTAGCTAAAGAGAGTGTATTAGTGAAAGAATTTTGGTGCCCAAATGGTTATGGAACAAAGGAGCATGCACCGAGCTAAAATAGAAGAACATCAGAGTTGACGATGGAACAAAAAGTTTTATTATACAGCTCACAGAAGTTAGCATAGATGTGAAGTGATCAGGTTGAAAAGTATAACAAAATGGGTAATGTGGAGGAAAAAAAGACAAAGTAGTCCGGAAAGAGGTTTGTAGGGATATCGAAAGAGTTAAGAGCCAGTAATATAATAGTAGTTTAGAAAATAAAAATTAGATTTTTGGGGTTAAATATTTAAATAATTTGTTACCAATGCTGCAAGTATTAAATAGAAGGAAGAGTAGTATATATAGTGATGATATTTGTATTATTTGTTGGAGAGAATCAAAAACTTTGGACCACTTAGCTGAATGCTCAGTGTTATAGCCGCTTTGGGTCACTTTTGAAAAAGAGATAAGCGAGCTTATTAAGAAACTAGCAGAGCTGAATAACAAGCAACTGAACTCAGCGACCGTAAGGAATACTGTTTTCGAAGTACAGCCAAAGGAGAAAATTGCTGTAAGAAAAGAGCTAATGTGCGGTCTGGTGACCAAGTTGGTTATAGAGGCAATAGATAGCATGACTGGCTATACAAGCAGAACATCGAAGTATATACAGGCTATAGTCAAACAGTTCAAAAAACAGTTCCACAAGCACATTTGGAGCTTCAGCTACAAACTATTGGTAGACTGGGAAAAGGTCAGAGGTATATCGAAAAAGGACAAAAGACATAAAAAAAGAAGTAGCGATGAGTCAGAGAAGAAAATCACACTTGGAAAGAAGAACAAAAGACCTTGTAGGAGAATGGAGACGGAAAGTAGTCAAAAATAAAAACTAAAGAAAAAGAAAGAGAAAGAGGAGATTGTGAAAACAAAAGAAAGTATAGTTAAGAATTGGATAGTATGGGAAAGAAACCAGCTTGGTCTTCTTTGCTCAAGGTTAGACAATTAAACGAATAAGCATTCTTGACAAGGCATATAATGGCCGGTTAATGATCATCAGAGGCTAATTATACAAATTACAAAATTCTTAGCAAGTTAAGAATCTGAAGTGAAACAGAAAGTTGGTTTGGCAGGTCGCATTGGGCATTAGCTTGGTGAGTTATTATTAGATAGAACAGTAGACAAGTAGAATATACACTAGTATAATTTACTTTGTAGTTCAATTAATTAATAAAGATAAGACTGCTTAAAATAAAAAATATAAAAAATGATATATATCAATTATAGATATATATCGATTTATCCAATTAATTGATATATAACGATATTTTATAATCGATTTAAACCGATTAACTGTTATATATCAATTAATATCTATATATATAATTTGCTAATGATATTTCGCATATTTTCAAAAATTTTAAAAATTTTCGCATTATTAAATTAGGATTTTAAAAAATGGTGCACCTGCACTACGGTGCACCCCCGGATCACCCTGGATCACATGATTGACAGTGCACTCCGAATCTCATGATCAATGTGATCAACGTTATAAATTATTAAAAATTTTACTATGCAAGAATTATATTTTATAGCGATTTATAGCGATAAATTTATTATACTTGCACAGTATGATACAACAATTATATTATATTACAAATCACATCAACAACATGATTGCGATTACTAAAAAAACCACCTAATATACTCTTCTATCTTAACATTAACACAAACCTAACAGCAAAAACAAAGCTTCTTATACACCACTTCGTTATACTTAGTATAGCTTGTGTTGCTTCGCTTAACGCTCAGCAACACAAACAGGGCTCACTTCGTTCACCCTGTAGTCGCTTCGCTCACTTTCCTACACACTTGATACAACTACAACTATTTATTCTAGCATACTCTAACCCTAACCCTAGCCCAACCTAATGACTTAACAAGGTTTCACGTTAACACCAATGCAAATAAATATACTAATGATAAAGTTAAAATGATGGTCTAATCAAGTTCATCTAAAAAAAAAAAGAAACATTAATAACATGTTAACAAGCTAAAAATCAATCCAAAAAAAAAACAAAATTAAAATTATACGTCCCTGGAAGTCACAAACATAATATCCTACAGTTCCCAAAAGTGTCAATAATGTATCCACAGGCAAAAAACAACCCAAAAAAAAACTCAAAACCGATGGAGCTACGAAGCATGCAAAATATTCAAAGCTACATGACGACAAGCCAACATATTCATCAGCAACGAGAAGCAAATAGCGCTACAGATCAATGACGAAACTATTACCAACAACGCACCAGCATAACGAAATACAAACAAAGCAAGATAGGAAAAAAAAACCAACTCGAAAATTGATATTGCATCTACCCAAAAAGAGTAAAAAGTATTAGTTAGTTAAAGACAAAAGAAGAAAAAACAAATGAAGCATATACCCTAAATAGTACTTACCCAAACCGAAAGCTTAATTACACAAGCAGAAAACAAGTGAAAACATTAGAAAAGAAAAGGTATTAGTTGAACATGCTTTTAAAAAAACAAAAGCAACATACAGTTAATAGTATCTACTGGAAGGCTAATTGCAAAGCCCAATACAATATTACATCTAGCAAAGAGAAAAAACGGCGCTGACAATAGTGGCATTAGCTAAAACACCAGTAATAGCGACACTAATAACAATGAAGCCAAAAACAAACGACGATAGAAACGACGATATCACCAGTAACGACGATACCAGAAACGGTGAAATCCTGTTGCCTAAAAAAAAGAAAGTAACTTTTAGTCATGTCAGAAAAAAAATTGCAGAAAAAAAAAAGTTGATGATCATTATTAATCATTATCTGTTTATATCCATGTGATTAGGCGTGCACCATAGTGCAGAGCAGTGTTGGACTATGACCTTTTATGACCTATATGACCTTTATGACTAGTCATAATTTATTTGGTCATAAAAAGGGGGATTATGACCTTATGACCTAAGGTAAAAAAAATTAACCAATTAAAAAGCAATATTTATATTAGCTAATTGATTATAGTTTTTTTGATAATAATTGAGAAAAGTTTCTAAAATTCTAAATTATCTATCAATTTATATTTTCAATTTGTCTAACTTAAATTCTGTTTAATAAAAAATCATCAGAAAAATATTAGTATATGTCATGCCACAATTTTGTTCTCAGGAATGGAGTAATATTGCAGTATTGAAGATTTCATATAGTATATCATTATATTGTAAATTAAATAGTATATGTATATACACAAAATCTTGCATCTTATTGAATAGATGCATATAGCGAAGCAGGGTATAAATACATAAATACATATAGGAACTTTACATATTTTGTATTGCATAAAATTTTTAGAAGAAAATATTAAAAGAATTTTTACAACCTTAATTTGCTCTTGGAAACTTATACTGTTATTCTCACATTCATATGACATAAAATGTAAGTACGTGTACATATACTAATTCTTGTAACAGATTATACTAAAATTAGATTATATTATAATGAAATTTTAACTTATTTTATGTCTGATTTTTAAAATTTTTTGGGCCTTTTTGTTAGTTTTTTTATACTTAAGATAGGGCTTATATTTTTAAATTGAAATCCCTAAATTTTACAATGATCTGATTTCATTATTATTTTTTTTTTTTTAATCTTTGGCAGCCTCACTGACAAGTATTTATTAGGATTCTTAAGATATGACGTACTATACACAGTAATGAGAATACAACTAGCCACACATACACTTTTGGTGTCTAATTTAAGTGGTGCGCCCTAAGGTTCCACACTAGTTGCTATACCTGCAACCCAACTACGGGAATTGCCTAATTTAAATTCTCTGATTATCCGCTAAGCCCATCAATCCCCTAATACTTAACCTTCGACATTACCCGGCATAACACCTCTTTTGGGTGAATTCCCAGATATGACCTACCACACTATGCCAAACCAACCGGTTTGACATAGAATTTTACCAGAACGATACATGTCCCACCCAATTAATCGTACGGTTTCTTTCAGCGATCGATGCTACAACTTTATCCATATACTCGCAGTCCGGATTTCCGTGAACCACTGATGTCACCTACTACAACCCTCGTAAGGTTCGTCGTTTGACCCGGTACCCACCTCTTCCAGTAGCACCATCGTAGCCGTCCATCTACCTTCTTACTCGGGATTTGCCAAGGGGTTTCTGTTTTTCCAGTTTCCTGGATTTGTCGGTGTAATAATACACCAATTCGCTCGAAAGCTTCCATTCAAGATGGTGAAACCAAGATTACATGTATTTTTACCCAACCGATCTTGAGCCACAGTCACTATAACATAGGGCTATTTTTCAAAATGTCACCAGTGGGATTCGAACTTTTGACCTGTCACTTGGAGGGGTGACAACCTGGAAACTTCTCTAAGTCGGCACACCCCTTTTCTGATTTCATTATGATTTGCAGCATTGACTTTATATATATATATATATTGCGAATTTTGATAAATATACTTTTTTGAGTAAATTGTATGTAAAACTGCTAGTACTACAGCACATAAACCTTGCACTTTTGAATTGCTGATTATTTTTTGGAGATTTTTAGAAGCCACATAACTATTTGTATTAAGGGTAGGCTTTCTTATGTAGTTTGTATAACCCACAGATGGGCAAATACTGTCATGTGATTGGTCACAAGATTTTTTGCAACCAATCACATAACAGTATTTGCCCATCTGTGGGTTATACAAACCACATAAGAAAGCCTACCCTTAATCGACTAAGATGATTGTATATTTCATACTTGTATATAATTTGCTTGTATAACAAATGGTATAGAGAATAATATACATACTAATCAAAATATATATATATTAAAACCTAAATATAATATGTATAATTATTTTAAGAATTTGAGTCACAAACTAAAGCAATTTATATTTAAAATATAGTAATTTTATATACTAGTTATATGACCAGGTCATAATTGGTCATATGACTAATGGTCATATTGGTCATAAAAATAAGCCATAATTTATATGACCAAATCTTATATGACTACCATTATATAAGTAGTCATATAAAAAATATAATATGGCCACATTTTTTGGCCAACACTGTTGCAGGGTGCACCAAATTATAAATTTCATTAAATTATATATTTTTATTTAGAAAATTACTACGAATTACCACTAGTAATCATCACCGGTGATCTACAATACATAAAACAAAATAAACAAAACAAACTAAATAAAATTTAAATCTCTTTAAAATTAGAGTAAGAGTAAAGATTAAAGATTAGGATAGGGCTTTGTATATGGTAAAATTTAGCAAAGAATTTTTTTTGCATAAAAAAAAGTAGTTTTATAGGCAAAATTTTAGGTTAGAAGCAATTTTAGCAATTTTTAAAAAATTCGTTGTTTTGTTATACAAAAATTGATCTACATGTTATACCTGATCCTAAATTTTAATTGGTAAATTGAATACTGGTGATGATCAATAGTAGTGATAAATAGCAAACTTCTTTTATTTATTATTTTTTTTATTTATTATTATTATATATATTATATTTTAAATATTTTTAATTAATATTACATATTTTATTATATATTATATTCTTACTAGTATAAAACCCATTGTGTTGCTCCAGAATTATTATTTTATATAATATATATAAGTATTATTAAAATATAAAGTTAAAATACTATTAACTTTAAATAGTTATTACTTTAATATATTCAAATTTTATTTAATCTATAAATAAGTAGCAAATGTAAAATCTTTATGGATATAAAGCAAAATATTTATAGTATTTTATTTAGGGTTTTAAAATTTAGTACACCTGCACTATAGTGCACCCCTTGATGTATCTCAAAATTTTACTAGGATAACCAGGACCCCAAACAATATATATAGGGGTTACATTGAAATTTTGGCTAAAAAGGTTACTTTTTTACAAAAATGTTATATTTGAAAGGTGGATATTGGCCAAAAGGTTACATTTAAAAGTGGATAAAAGCTTTTAATGTTATATTATTAAAAGTGGATAAAATTAATAAGTTTTAAATAGGCTATATTTAAAATTTTTTTTTAAAAAAAATTTTTTAAAAAAGTATTGTTATATTTGAAAATTGGTTAAATTTTATTAAATATTAAAGCTTATATGTAAAATATGGTTAATTAGCTCTGATAAAAAGTGGATAAAAATTTTAAAAAATTTATATTAAAGCTAATGTAACCTCTATATGTATTGTTCGGGGTCCTGGATAACCCTGTTGTGTTATTAACAAAAATGCATCTCTCATGATTTTACTAATACATATATTTTAAAACTTTAATTCTAACCCTAACCCTAATCCTAACCCTAATTATTGTTTGTATTTGTTACTATAGAGTGCACTACATTGCAGGATGCATTAAATTATTAAACCCTTTTATTTATTTGTATATATAATATACTATATTTTAGCAAAATAATTGTATTATTACAAAAGTAAAAAGTTTTAGTTAATTTTTATTAATTTTGAAAATTTATTTTTTAATATATATGTGTTTTTGTTTTATTTATTCATGAAAGATTAAATTTATATAAAACAAACGAAATATTATGTTCGTAGTACGTTAAAACATTTAATAAAGAACTTGGCACAGAAAACTGACATACAAAAGCTTGTATAAACTAATACACTATTTGTTTTTTTACGCTGAATTTGAACTACCAATCAGATTATAGTTTTGTCTCATATTGTTTGTTTTCTTAGTGTTTATCTCATATTGTTTATTTCACATACCAATACCATTTATCTACACTATTTTATCTTATTATATAGATTATTATACATTCTTTACAGTATTATTTTTATATTATTACATATTATTTTAACTATTTTTTGCATTTCATCGCATCTAATTCTATTTCTATACAAAAAACTAGCCCTATACACTTATTTTCGCTCATCCCATAGTTAGTTATTATCTTTGCTTTTTTGTTTCTAATATCTGCACTTTGGCTATTTTTTTTGGTTTGGCTATACTTTCGTTTCATATCCTTTTTCTAAATATTTCCTAAAAATAGTAAAGAAGTGAAAAAAATAAAAAAAAAACCATTTCTCAGAAGTATTGGTGTTCTTGCAAATTGTCGGAGAAATTTTGTAAAGTGCTGGAAAAGTCACAAAATTTCAAAAAAGTTAGAAATAAATAAAATAAAATAAAAATTAAAAAAATAAGTAAAAAAAAACAACTGAAAAACAAAAAATATAAACAAACTAATAAAAAAAAATAAATAAAGCCCAAATCTTCATTTCTCTGAAATAAGAGTTTGCATTCTTGCAAATTCAGAAATTGCCAAAGCCGGGCTAATGTTCTTGCAAAATGCCAAAAAAGTCGAAAAGTATCGAAAAAGTCTGGGTTGGTTTCTTGAAAGTGCTAGGAAGTAAGAGTTCTTTCTGTTTTTGCAAAGTGTCGAAATAAAATAAATTAATTGATGATTTGCAAGTAAATGAGAACTTAATACTGAGAGAATTTTTATAGTAAAATATAGAAAGAAATATTAAGTTAGAAACATGATTCCTATCCCTTAGTTTGTACTAGTTCGCAGGCAAATTTGCCTGTAAAATTACTATAAATATATATACCTCTGATCTATTTTTTCAATCATTTAAAATATTTAAATAAAATTTGGTATTATAATATTTAAGAACAAGGATTATATTTTTGAATTATTTAAATTTATATTATAAGACAAATAGTTTATTTTGCTTATAAGCTTAAAATATTAAATTTTAAAGAAATTTTTTAACTAAAAAAATATTTTACAATATCTTGGCGAATTCTTTAAATATTGGTTTTAAAAATATAGTTTCTAATACAATATTGTAGTTTATATAAAGGATGACATCTTTCATTATTTGACTTTATATAGTTTACTTGTAAAAATTGAGACTTGTATTAGAAGTGAAAAATTTTTTTTATAGACAGGAACATATAAAATTTGAGAAAACCTAAAGAAAAAATTCTATAGTTAAAGTTCCAAAACAAAAACTTTAAACTTTTATTACACCAAAGTTTTTTAATAATTTTAAAAAAATTTTATAATAAAGTTGATAAAACAGAACTAATATTATTTTTTACTTAGAAAGTATATAGCTAACATTAATATTTAAGGTTTTATTTAAAAGGTTTAAAATTTTAAAATTTTCGCAGGCAAATATGCCTGATAACAAATTAAGGGATAGTATTATAAAAATTTTTAGCCTTAAATTGCTTATAACCTTTTATCTATTTAACTACTGGTAATTTTACTGATTTTACTATTATTAGAATCACAAAAACTAGCTCTACAACTTTTATTAGAAGCTTATAGAATATTAACTTAATAAAAAATTAACTTTATTTAGTCAGGAATTGTGATTTTAGATATTTTATATTTGTCGCTTTTGTTTTTTTAAATATAATTTTTCTTTTTTTCGTGGATTATCAATCTGAACTTTTTCAACACTTTGCGACTTTTCTGGTACTTTACAAGAATACTAGTTTTCAATTAATATAAAATAAACCAAAAAAAAACAAAAACAAAAAACATGAAATGAAAAAATAAATAAAGCGAAGCCTTGCAAGAACTTGCAAAAACTTGCAAAAACTTGCAAAAACTTGTAAATACTTGGGAAAACTTGCATACATTTTTCTAAAGAAGCATTCCTAAAAATTTATAAATTGCTGGGGAAATTAGTTGTGTGTTCTTGCAAAGTTTCAGAAGTATGAGTAGGCATGTGCAAAGTGCCAAAAAGTTGTTGGTTTTCTTGCAAAGGGCTGGTGTTTTTGTAAAATACAAAAAAAATTAAAAATAAATAAATAAAAAAAAACAAAACGAAAGCAAAAAAAAGCAAAAACAAAAAAAAACCAAAAATAAAAAAACACAACAAAATAAAAAACAATATGAATAGAAGATCTAATTTATAAACAAAAGATCTAATCTGTTCTTGTAATACAGATTTGCAAATTAATTTTGAATATATTCGAAGTATTTTGAAAATATAGTCCAATGTGTCCTTGTATAACAAATGTTACATATTTACTGATCCAGCAAGTCTGCTCAAAAAATATTTTGAATTCACTATCGAAAATATTTTTGAAATATTTTGAAATATATTGCGAAATGTTTCGAAATATATTGCATATGCAAAATCTTTTGAAAGATTTTACAGATTCGCAAAATCTTTTGAAAGATTGCACTACTATAAATTTGCTAATAAAATTACTTGTATTACCACAATAGTTAGTAAGTATTGTAAACTAGAATTTTTTACAGTAAATCACTATAGAAATAATACTCATTCCAATACAAAACTTATTCATATCTGAATTACTTGTATTATCACAATAGTTAGTAAGTACAGTAAACTAGAATTTTTTATAGTAAATCACTACAAAAATTATATTCATTTTAATTTAAAACTAATATAACTATATCTAATTACTTGTATTACTATAGCAAGTAAGTACAGTAAACTAGAATTTTTTATAGTAAATCACTATAAAAATTATGTTTATTCAATACAAAACAAACTTAACCATATCTAAATCACTTGTACTACTATAGTTTGTAAATACAGTAAACCCGAATATTTTACATTAAATCACTATAGAAATTATGTTTATTTTAATACAAAGCTAATATAACTATATCTAAATCACTTGTATCAGGACCCCGAAATATACTTAGATAGGTTAGGTTAATTATAGGGTTACTAAAAAAGGAAAGATCTGCAAAAAACTTAAAAATAAGCAAAAAAATACTATAAATAGAAAAGATTTGCATAAAAAATCTCAAAAATAAGCAAACTCATACCTATTTCGGGGTCTTGTATCACTATAGCATGTAAGTACATAAACCAGAATTTTTTATAGTAAATCACTATTCATTCCAATACAAAACTAATATACAGTAACAAATAACCATATCTAAATTACTTGTATCACCACAATAGTTGGTAAGAATTTTTTATAGAAATCACATTCATTCACAAAACTAATATAATTATATCTAAATCACTTGTATTACCACAATAGTCTGTAAGAATTTTTTATAGTAAATCACTATAAAAATCAATGTTCATTCTAATACTATACCTAAATTACTTGTATTACTATAATAAGTAAGTACATAAGTTAGAATGTTTTATAATAAATCATTATAGCAGTTATCTCATTTCAATACAAAACTAACATAACCATACCATATCTAATTATTATAGTAAACCAGAATTTTTTATAGTAAATCACTATAGAATCATATTCATTTCAATTTAAAACTAACATAACCATATCTAATTACTTGTATCACTATAGTGAGTAAGTACAGTAAACCAGAATTTTTTATAGACTATAGAATTGTGCTCATTCCAATACAAAACCAACATAACCATATCTAAATTACTTGTATCACTATAGCCCATAAGTACAATAAACCAAAATTTTTTTATATTAAATTACTATAGAAATCATGTTTATTCCAATACAAAACTAACATAACCATATCTAATCACTTGTATAACTATAGCCCATAAGTATAGTAATCCAGAATTTTTACAATAAATTACTATAGAATCATATTTATTTCAATACAAACCAACATAACTATATCTTAATCACTTGTATTAACAGGCTGTAGAATTTTTTACAGTAAATCACTATAGAAATCACGTTCATTCCAATACAAACTAACATAACTATATTTAAATCACTTGTATTACTATAGCAAGTATATATAGTAAGCCAGAATGTTTTACAATAAATCACTATAGGAATCATATTCATTCCAATACAAAACTAACATAACTATATCTAAATCACTTGTATTACTACAATAGTTATTAAGATTTTTTACAGTAAATCACTATAGAAATCATGTTCATTTCAATACAAAACTAATATAACCATATCTAAATCACTTGTATCACTACAATAGTCAGTAAGAATTTTTTACAGTAAATCACTATAGAAATCATATTCATTCCAATACAAAACTAACGTAACCATATCTAAATTACTTGTATTAACACACTAGTCAGTAAAAATTTTTGCAGTAAATCACTATAGAATTCACATATCATTCTAATACAAAACTAACATAACCATATCTATATTTGTATCACTATAGTGAGTAAGTACAGTAATCCAGAATTTTTTACAGTAAATCATTATGTTCATTTCAATGCAAAACTAATGTAACTATATCTAAATCACTTGTATTACCACAATAGTTAGTAAGTATAGTAAACCAGAATTTTTTTATAGTAAATCACTATAGGAATCATATTTATTTCAATACAAAACTATATTTAAATCACTTGTATTACCACAATAGTTAGTAAGAATTTTTTACAATAAATCATATACAAAACTAACATAGCCATATCTAAATTACTTGTATTATCACAATAGTTAGTAAGAAATTTTTTACAGTAAATTACTATAGAAATCAGATTTATTTCAATACAAAACTAATATGACTATATTTAAATTACTTGTATCACAATAGCCTGTAAAAATTTTTACAGTAAATCACTACAGAAGTTACAGTCATCCCAATACAAAACTAATATAGCCATATCAAAATCATTTGTATCACTACAATAGTTAGTAAAAATTTTTACAGTAGATCACTATAGAATTCATATTTATTTCAATACAAAACTGACATAACTATATCTTAATTACTATAGCAAGTAAGGTACAGTGAACCACGTTTATTTTTTTAACAAAATTTAGCCATATCTAAATTACTTGTATTACTATAGCTTATAAATAAAATAAACTAGTTTTTTTTATACCCACTTAATACAAAACTAACATAACCATATTTAAATTACTTGTATCCCACAATAGTCAGCAAGAATTTTTTACAGTAAATCACTATAGAAATCATGTTCATTTCAATACAAAGCTAATATAAGATTTCAAAATATATATAGATGGGTCAGGTTAATAGCTAGATTAATTATAAAATTATCAAAAATAAAAAGATTTGCAGAAAAAACCTTAAAAATAAGCAAAAAAATTACTATAAAAAAAAAATCTGTATAAAAAACACCAAAAATAAGCAAACTAAATCTGACCTATCTATGTATATTTCAGAGTTCTGCTAATATAACTATATTTAAATCAATTGTTTCACTATAGCTCATAAGTTTAGTAAACAAATTTTTTACAGTAAATTACTATAAAAATCACGATCATTTCAATACAAAACCTAACTATATCTAAATCACTTGTATTACTATAGCACGTAAGTATAGTAAACTAGGGTTTTTTTATAGTAAATTACTATAAAAATTATGTTCATTCTAATACAAAACTAACTTATTTATATCTAAATTACTTGTATCAATACAATAGCTTGTAAGATTTTTTACAGTAAATCACTATAAAAATTACTTCATTTTAATACAAAACTAATATAACTATATCTAAATTACTTGTATCACTATAGTGAGTAAGTACAGTAAACCAAAATTTTTTACAATAAATCACTATAAAAATCACGTTCATTCTAGTACAAAACTAACATAGCTATATATAAATCACATGTATCTTTACAATAGTTGATAAGAATTTTTTATAGTAAACCAATAGAAATCACATTCATTTCAATACAAAATATATCTATATCTAAATCACTTGTATTATTATAGAGAATAAGTACAATAAACCAGAATTTTTATAGTAAGTCACTATAAAAATTATAGAAACCCAAAATATACATAGATAGGTCAGGTATGAGTTTGCTTATTTTTGAGGTTTTTTATGCACATCTTTTTTATTTATAGGGGTTGTCTAAAGCCAGATATGTTCATATGATAGAAAGCCAATCAAATCGTAAAATTTGATCTTTACGGATCAGCACGACAAGACAAAAACAAAGAAAAAAAGTGAAAACTACTGAAAATACAAAAAACAAGTAGAGTGTGGCAACTTAGAGAAGTTGGTAAGTTGTCACCCCCAAGTGGCAGGTCTAGGGTTCAAATCCCACTGACGACGCTTTGAAAAAATAGACCTGTGTTTCGGTAACTGTTTCCTGTCGATCGGTTGGGTACATTATCTGTAGTCTTTGGTTACCATCTCAAATGGGAGCTTTCGGGCGAAATTGTGTCTCGTAATACAGACAAATACAAGAAACTAGGGAAACAGAAACCCATTTGGCAAGACCCGAGTAAGGAAGTAGCAAAGATCTTTGACAGTGTTACCAAAACCAGAATATTGGACCAGAGCTGAAGTCCAGACGTCGACCTCAGTGACAAGGTCTACCAACCTGGCTGCCGGATCGGGTACCAGAAGAAAAGGACCTATGTTATAGAAGTAGGTACTAGGGGGAGAAAAACCATGATGGCACCTAATGCCGGGTAGATCAACCCTTCCGGGCCAACTGGATTGGAAGTCTGAGAAAACCGGTGAAGGACCAGTAGGAAAGTGATAGTGGGTACCGGGGTTGGAGCGAACCTTACAAGGGCAGATATAGGTATTGGTAAGAGGACAGGGGTAAGCAAGTGTTGGCCTCAGTCATAGCGATAAATACCGAAGTGTAGGTGAATATCTGATATGGGACAGGTACCGCTCTACCAAGTCTCCTGTCGAGGATAACAGAACCGGGAATACCCGGCTAGGTCCTAAGGCAATGGATAAGTATCTGGAACTTGCTGACTGACTTATGTAACGGGCCTGTTCCAGTGATACAAGATGGGTTGGCAGGCGGAACATGGATTAGAGGGTTTAAATAGGCAATTCCCGTAGTTGGGTTGCAGGTATAGTAGCCAGTGTGGAGCCCTTGGGCAGACCATTTAAATTAGACACCAAAAGTGTACGTGTGGCTAGATGTATCATCGTCTATAGAAACATGGATCAGAGGGTTTAAATAGACAATTCCTGTAGTTGGGTTTCAGGTATGGCAGCTAGTGTGGAACCCTTGGACGGACCACTTAAATTAGACACCAAAAGTGTATGTGTGGCTAGATGTATTCTCATCTATGTAACAAATGCCAGTATTTCCCTTAGAGAATACCGACGGCCCTAATATCTTGAATAAAATTTCTAAGTCCCAAGATGGATACTTTAAAAAAAAAAAACAAAAAACAAAAAACAAGTGTCTAAACCTGTCTAGAAGCATTAATAAAAAATGTCGGGAAGACAATTTTATTTATAAGTTAAGCCCTAACCCTAACCTCTAACTAACCCTTACCCTAATTTTAATTAAATAATCAAAAACATATAAACGAACCTGGCTTTAGCCATTTTTTATTTATAGTAATTTTTTGCTTATTTTTAAAGTTTTTTGCAAATTTTTCCTTTTTTAGGGAACCGTTAAAGCCAGGTACCATCACGTGATCCGACGGTCATCGGCCTGACTATCCAGAAGCCGAAGATATTATATAAGAAGACGACAGCCAATTAAATTCAAGAAATTTCTTGATATAAAAATAGATTACGTTTAACAAGATTATGTTTGATAATCAACAATAATCAACAAGCGAAACTTTCGCTAGACAAATGTGTTTGTGACGGGAATGTACAACTTCCTACAAACCTTCATAAAAAAAAA
>QKWP01000366.1:172914-214306 GCA_003550325.1 Gigaspora rosea | reverse complement strand
TTGAATTAACCAAACAGGGCTGTCTTTCCGTTAGAATCACCTGATGTGATTTTCAGGTGATTGCTTTATCACGTGATAAAATTGGCTCCGGAGGCCGGCTGGCAGGACGCCGATGATCGCCAGATCACGTGATTGTACCTGGCTTTAACGGATCCCCTTTTTTAGTAATCCTATAATTAATTTGACCTATCTATGTATATTTTGGGGTCCTAAAATTACATTCATTTTAATACAAACCTAACATAAACTTATCTAAATCACTTGTGTAACTATAGCAAGTAAGTATAGTAAACCAGAATTTTTTATAGTAAAAATCACATTCATTCCAATAAAAACCACATAACCTATAACAAAATCACATATATTACTACAATAGTCAGTAAGAATTTTGTACATGAAAGGGATGAATTAATATTTGGGTGATCAAATATAATAGATTAACAGTAAATCACTAGAAATTATACTTATTCTGATACAAAACTAACATAATATATCACTATAGTAAGTAAGTACAATACCGGTAAACCAGAATTTTTTACAGTAAATCACTAGAAATTACATTCATTCCAATACAAAATTAAAATAAGGGCCGTGACATATATTACGTAATATCATTTTATTAGGGGGTACCCCCCATAAGACCAATTAGCCAATCAAATTGTATAATTAGTCTTATGTAAAAATTTTTTTGACTCCCCCTAGGATATTACATAATATTTGTCACTGCCCTAACTATATCTAAATTACTATAGTTCGTAAGTCAGAATTTTTTACATTAAATTAGGGCAGTAACAGATATTATGTAATATCCTAGGGGGGTTAAAAATTTTTTTACATAAGACTAATTATATAATTTGATTGGCTAATTGGTCTTATGTAGGGGTAGTTCTATGATAAAATGATATTATATAATATATGTCACGGCCCTTACTATAAATCATATTTATTTCAATACAAAACTAATATAACCATATCTAAATCACTTGTATTACTATAACCTATAAGTACAGTAAACTAGAAATAGAATTCTTTACAGTAAATCACTATAGAAATTTTGTTTATTCCAATACAAAACTAATATAACCATATCTAAATCACTTGTATCACCATAGTTTGTAAGTGCAAAAACCAAAATTTTTTATAGTAAATTACTATTTATTCCAATACAAAACTAATGTAACAGATAACCATATTTAAATCACTTGTATTACTATAGTAGATAGATATAGTAAACCAGAATTTTTTACAGTAAATTACTATAGAAATCACATTCACTCCAATACAAAACTAAATATAACCACATCTAAATTACTTGTATCATCACAATAGTTGGAAGTGAATTAGTAGAAAGAGTCAAATTTTTTTTAAATAAAAGTTTTCTTGACTTTAAGCTTAAATATCTTAATAACTATTTTAATAAATTTAATAATTTTTTTTTATTTTAATTCTATATAATTCCAAAATTAAAATAAAAAATTTTTTAGCAAATTTGATTAAATAGTTGTTAAATATTTTAATTTAAAAATTAAAAAAATTTTATTAAAAAAGATTTGTCCCTTTTCTACTAACTCACTCCAGTTAGTAAATACAGTAAACCAGAATTTTTTACAGTAAATTGTTATAAAAATCATATTTATTCCAATACAAAACTAACATAACCATATCTGAATTACTTCACTATAGTAGGTAAGTACAGTAAACCAGAATTTTTACAGTAAATTACTATAGAAATCATGTTCATTCCAATACAAAACTAACATAGCTATATTTAAATCACTTGTATTACTATAGCAGGTAAGTACAGTAAACCAGAATTTTTTACAGTAAATCACTAAAGAATCATGTTTATTCTAATACAAAACTAACATAACTATATCTATGGTAAATCACTTGTATCACTATAGCGAGTAAGTATAGTAAACCAGAATTTTTTACAGTAATTGCTATAAAAACATGTTGATTCCAATACAAAACTAATATAACCATATTTAAATCACTTGTATCTTCACAATAGTAAGTAAGTACAGTAAAACAAATTTTTTTATAGTAAATCATTATAAAAATCACATAACTATATTTAAATCACTTGTATCACTATAGTAAGTACAGTAAACAGATTCTTTTATAGTAAATTACTATAGAAATCACGTTCACTCCAATACAAAACTAACATTCATTTTAATACAAAACTAATATAATATAACTATATCTAAATCACCTGTATTATTATAGTAACCCAGAATTTTTTACAGTAAATCACTATAGATATTATGTTCATTCCATACAAAACCAATATAACCATATCTAAATCACTTGTACCACTATAGCAAGTAAGTACAGTAAATCACTATAGAAATCATGTTTATTTTATCTAAATTACTTGTATCACTAAGCAAGTAAGCACAATAAAAACTAGAGTATTTAGCTATTTCTAGTATTTAAAATAGCACAAGAGTCTTATAATTTATAGTTATTGTATAGGTGATTTTCAAAAAATATTCACGATATTGTAAACTAATCCTATACAATAACGGTATTATTGTATAGTGGTTTGACGATTGAAAGTCCGATTTAGTTTCAGATATACAATATGGAAAAAAATTGGACATTCATATCATAAGAAACTATACAATAATAAACTATATAACCAAATTCAACTAGAATTATTCTATATATTTATGGAATAAAAATAAGAAAAAATTTATCAAGTTTAGTTTGATCGTTTTCATGATATTACTATGGTGCTCCAAGTTACTTCTTATCAAATGTGCCAAATTTGGCTAGATATATTCAAGGTATGCCAAATTTGGCTAAATATATTCAAGATGCGCCAAATTTAGATTTGGCTAGATATAAAAATTTGTAACCCAGCCTAAATTATCTGCTATTATAGCCCAAATACTGTAGGTCATGTAATATAAATGATTTTTGTAAATTAGAAGTACAAAATCATCTCGCTATTGGTGTTACATAGTCATCTGTATAGTAATTACGTACATACATATGTGCATTCATATTTAATAACTGCACAACTAGAGATAAGAATCGATTTAATCATTAATCAAACTCTGTTTATTGATCTAACTAATATATATATGTGACCGATTTATTAACACTAAACATAGTATATATACAGTATGTTATGAAGAGCAAAAATTATTATAGGATAAAGATATTCAGACTGATTTAATTGATGCTAATGCTATTAGTTTGGTCTTACAAAGATCTAGAACTAGTCAAGAACTGATTTATCGTTTTCATGCCAATTTTATGTAGATCGAATATATGTGACGTCAATTTTGATATAAATTATACGTAACAAAAAGGCGCCAATTTTATAGCTCACATAATAAATTGTATAAATTTAAAAAATTTTAATGTCATATAATTTCGATATTTGAACTTTTAAAAAATTTTAACTGATAAGTTTGATAGAGCTAAAGATAAAAATTTATTTTTATCACTAGGTAAATGCATAGCATTGTTTGTCTGAAGCTAAATATTTATATAAATTTAATATTTAAAAAGTTTGCTATTTACTAGATAAAAGCATAGCATTGTTTGTCCAAAACTCAATTTTATTTCTTGTACTATAAATTTTATATATGTTCTAATTTATGGAATTAATAATAACTTTTAATCCACTAGTACGTTTGGATGATTTAACTATCAAAATGTTCGTCTCGATGAGACAATTCTAAAAGACCAAAATCATTAAAATCCAATCACAGGATCCCAAAATCGTTCATTACTAAGTAAATTTCTTTACTATTGAATAACTTTTGATCTACCAAGTTGTTTTGGATGATTTAACTGCCAAAATGTTCTTCTCAGTGAAAAGATTCTAACAAGACCAAAATTGTTAAATTCCAATCACAGAATCCAAAGATCAATAAAGATTTATCAATTATTTAATCAAATTGATTTATATATAAAAATTAATTTGATTAAATAATTGATAAATCTTTATCAATCTTTGTATCCTGTAACTGGAACTTTATGATTTTGGGCTTGTTAGAATCGTCTTAATGAAACAAACATTTTGGTGGTTAAATCATCCAAAACAGCCTAGTAGATCAAAAGTTATTCAATAGTAAAGAAATTTACTTAGTGATGAACAAACTTGAGATTCTGTGATTGGATTTTAACGATTTTAGGCTTGTTAGAATCGCTTTTTGAGACGAACATTTTGATAGTTAAATTATCCAAAACGGACTGGTAGATCAAAAGTTATTATCAATTTCATAAATTGGCCAATTAAAAATAATTTAAAAATCATATGAATGAACAGACAGAAAGTGCAAAGTTGCGTTTTGATATTTTAATATGTGATGCATCAAGAAAGTAACTTTTGCATCATGATATGAAGAAACTGAAGGTCCTTCGCTTCGCTTCAGACAATTATTTATTAAATAAATCTTTAGATTTTATAGTTATAAGATTTTAAAAAAGCAATCAGAATTTGATAAGAAGTAACTTGGAGCACTATAGTACTATTTTAGATACTAGAAATAGCTAGACACTCTTTATTATTGAATATAACCATGAATTAAACTTTGATCAGATAATTGAATAATGACAGAATAGCAAAGTAGCAGTATGCTATTCCGATATTATTTGATTATCTAATTAGGTTTAATCCATGATTATTGTTCACTTTGTAGGAGCCCTAATTTTTACCAAGTCATTTGTAAATGCTGCTTCTAATTGAACAAATAGGCTACGCTACTCCTTAACAAAAAAAATTTTTTACAAAATTTAGTATAGTATATATACTATTAGCCCTTTAGAGCGCTGACATTTATTACTTAATATCTATTTACTATAGGGGCTTACTCCCCCACCTCTAGGTAAGATCTATAAATAGAATTTTAGCCAATCAAATTTAACTAAGGTAAGATTTTTTTTGACCCTCTTACACCCTAAAATATTACCTAATAAATGTCAGAGCCCTTATACTGTTTAACAATATTAACAATACTTAATTATTTGTTGACTAAAAGCAGATTTTTTTTGTTCAATGTGAACTAGTATAAAATGAGTAAATCCCAAATTAGAAATATCGATAGTCATATAGTATGAAAACCCTTAAATTAACAAGTGAAATTGATAATTTTTAAACTGTTATAAAAAAATAACTAGTATAGCTAGGACAATTTTTTTTTGATAAAAATATAAAGGAAGACTTTAAGAATAAAGCTATAGAATTTGGTTTTTAATTTATTAAGTTTTTATTAATAAATATAAAATTTGGCCACTATAATTTTGGCCAGAATTACTATAATGCTGGCCAGAATTAGCAGAATTATAAAAAAATTTTTAAAAAAATTTTTAAAAAAGCCAAAAATTTTTTTTTATACTAAGGTAAGCATGGGTATTATGGCGCAGTACCAATTATGGTGCACATGTGATATCTTGTGATCCAATGATCAGAATCAGATAATTTTGCTACCATTTGATTCATTATAATGAGATGAATCGAATAGTAGAAAATCACCTGATTCTGATCACTGGATTACAAGATATTGATACTTAATTAAAATAAGTAAACTTTTTAATTTTAAGGTTTTAATAAAACCTAATCATAGTATGTTAATAGTACCTTTTTTTATTAAGTAAATCGACCTTCATCATTAATACAATTTTGTTTGCCATTACAAATTCTACTTACCTTTAAATTTTCATAAAAATTAGATAATTTTTTATTAAGTTATTTGTAAAAAGTATACTTGCGCCATAATATGCTCTTTTGGTACAAAAACGTATTTTATAAAAATCAATTAATAAAAAACTACCTAATTTTTATGAAAAATTATTTTTTTTTATTTTAGAATATAGCTCCTGCCCCAAACTTTATTAATACTTAAGTAGATTGACATTTGGTAGTGCCGTAAGTAGTGATTTGACCTGGTTGGTCTATAATCGGGTACCCGAACCGAACTGAAAGAAATCCAGTTAACTGATTGAATAAAATGCTTAATCGGTTAATCTGATATAATCGGTTGATAGTCAAATAACTAGTTAATCAGACATAATCGGGTATACGGTTAACCGATTACAAAAATGGTAACAAGGTTCGTATGGTAGCAGGGAGTTAAATAATACGCTTTTGCTCCAATTATTTTTTAATACAACTTACTAAACGTTCGCTCAAATTACTTACTGATCTTCGATCAACGATTGCAATTGATTCATTACCCGGATTGTAACTCAGTAACATAAGTTGATAATTTTTCTGTAATTGCAGAAATTCGGTAAATTTTGTGGTGCATTTGCTAAATTTACTGAATTTGCTGAATTTGCTGAATTCTCAATTAAATATTTGTATTTTTATTGTTAATGATTTTGGATTTGCCATTGCTGGCCTAAAACAATACTTGACATTTGTCATGTTAAAGTTCTATTTTCTATTAAGTTTTTTAATATATTTTTTTTGCAAAATTACATGAATTATTGGTAAACTTTTAAATTATGTTCAGGTTGACCCAGCTAAGCCGAATAACTCGGGTTAACTAAATTAACCAATTAGAAATTCTTATCCAGTTGCTTGATAATTTGGTCAACCGAATTAACCGATTAGAAATTCTGGCCGGTTGCTGGATAACTCGGGTCAACTGAGTTAACTGAAATAATCCCGGTTAACCTGATTAGAATTGGGTAAACCGGCTCGAGTAACTGATTGATGATTTTGTTCTCGGGTCAAAACACTAGCCATAAGTACATACATATTATATACAAGTATTGAGACTAGGACTTCAGGCTATAAATCTTTTATCCATGGCTAAAACCCACTAGAGCCTTCTATATTCCTATTTATATAGTTGACCTGGATTTGTACGTCCCTTTTCAACCAACAATCAATATCCATATGTCCGCCACTTTACCCACATTTCCTAATTCATCACTTCCAATTTGGTATATATTGTCATGGTCAGGTAGGTGCTTTATGCTTCCAATTTGGTGTACACGAAATCTGGTTATCCAAAAAATCTCTTACTGGCATACTTCTCGGGGTTCGTATCTCAAGCCATGCAGCTGCCTCTACCACATTGGGTAAGTATTTTAAGCCTGCATACTACCGCAACCAGCCGGTTTCCTGCAATTTGAGGACCCAAAATTTAACGTTTTGAATTTGGAAATGTGCAAATGACTGTACTTCCCGCTATAGTGGCGAGGTATTTGGGCATGTTTCGCAAATGCTTCCAGTGCCAAATATAGTTGGGTGTCATCATGAGACTAGGAAGAACCCAATTACCACTGCATGCACTTGTACCAGCATATACCTGTATTGGTAATTCCAAATCTTCTTAACGTCTGAAGATTCCTATATAGGTACACCCAGAGCTCTATTGGGTTTTAACATGTACACGTCTCCATGCTTCTGCTTCTTATTGGCTGATTAGTTTTATCTGCCCTTGCAAAGTTCACTAAACCCTAGTACCTGGTCAGTCACTCTTTGGATCCTTTTCTCCAGTTATTCTAGACTACCAATCCAGTTGGACCGGAAGGATCGGTCCACTAGGTTTTAGGTGCTAAGGTCCCCCTTTCCTTGGTTCATGTTTCTATAACACATAACCTTTTCCTCCGGTGTGACTCCAGCAGCCAGGTTGGTAGGCCCTCTTTGCTATAGGGGCTCTTGTCTGTTCAGATTTCTCAGTCAGTCACTGTTAAGATCCTTTTCCCTAGTACTGTCGAAAGTCCAGCTACCTCTCCACTCGGGGCTTGCCAAACGGGTTTCAATTGGTTTGGTCCCTTGGATTTGTCTGTGTAACTTACACAACTATGCCAAAGCTCCCATTCAAGATAGTGGTACCAAGGTTATAGGTAATATACTTGACCAATCAATAACAAATGTTACCGTAACACAGGCCTATTTTCCAATTCATCTCAAGTGAGATTTGAACTCTAGATCTGCTGCTTGGGGGTGACAACCAG
This sequence comes from Gigaspora rosea, assembly GCA_003550325.1. NCBI lineage: Eukaryota > Fungi > Glomeromycota > Glomeromycetes > Diversisporales > Gigasporaceae > Gigaspora > Gigaspora rosea. Next base: position 206,371 of record QKWP01000366.1, on the reverse strand, counting down.
ACAGCTTCTCTATGTCACTACACCCTATTTTTATGAAAATTTAGAAATAAGTAGAACATATAATGATTAATAAAATTGTCTTATTAATGAAGGTTGATTTACTTAATAAAAAATTTGCTAACAACGCATTAAAGTTATTTTTTTAGTCTTTTAAATTTTAATCTTTTATTGCTAGTAAATTGTAGTGTAATGATATAATTCTGGTACTATTCAGCTCGTCTCACTGAGACAATTCGAATAGTACCAAAATTGTTCAATTCTGATTACTAGATCACAAGATATCACATGTGTGCCATAATTGGTACATGTATAATAATTTGTTGATTTTTTAGCTTTTATTTTAATTTGCAATATTGTGTGATCTAGTGATCAGAATCAAATGATTTTGGTATCATTCGATTTGTCTCGATGTGACAAATCGAATGATAGCAAAATCGTTTGATTTTGATCATTAGATCATGTGATAATCGCCATTAAAATTACTTGCAACAAATTACTATACTTACTTTATATTTTTTTTTTTTTTTTATTTGCAAAATTTTTTGCAATTTTATTGGCTCCGACCTAATCCGACCCAACCCAAAATTTTGCTGCATATATAGGACTAGTTGATTTAAAGGTTCTTACTGTAGCTCTTAATTATTATTATTATAATTATTATTTTTTAATATTAAGGTTTAAATAATGGTGTAGCAATATAGAGAAGCTATCTGGTTGTTACCTCCCAAGTGGCAGGTCTAGAGTTCAAATTCAACTGGAAACAAATTAAAAATAGGGCTGTGTTACAGTAATATTTGTTTATTGATCGGTCGGGTATATTACTTGTAACCTAGGTTTGAATGAGAGCTTTGGTGTAGTTGTATAAGTTTCACAGACAAATTCAAGAGACCAGAGCAATTGAAATCTGTTTGGCAAGTCCCGAGTGGAAAAGTAGCTAGACTTTTAATGGTACCAGTAAAAATAATCTTAGCAGTGACTGACCAAGAAAACTGGACGGGCAAGAGCCCCTATAACAAAGGGGGCCTAACAACCTGGCTGCCAGAGACGCATTGAAGGAAAAGGGCATGTGTTATAGAAGCATGAACCAAGAAAAAAGAGACCATAGGCACTTAAAGCCTGGCTGACCAATCCTTCTGGGCCAACTGGATTAGTAGTTTGGAATGACTAGAGAAAAGGATTCGAAGAGTGACTAACCAGGTGCTGAGGTTTAGTGAACTTTACAAGGGCAGACAAAACTTAATAGCCAATAAAAAGTAGAATATGGAGGCATGTATATGTCAAGACCCAACAGAGCTCTGGGCATACCCATATGGGAGTCTTAGAATGTTAAGAGGATCTGAGACCACTAATACAGATATATACTAGTATAAGTGCATGCAGTAGTAAACTGGGTTCTCTCTAGCCTCATAATGCCATCCAACTATATTTGGCACTGGAAGCATTTGCAAAACATGCCCAGAGACCTCGTCACTATAGCAGGAGGCAGTGTTGTACATAGACATTGTCCCACCAATTTTACACAGACACAGACAGTTTACGATAGGACATCCGGGACATGTTCGCAATAATGTCCCAACATGATATTGTTTACCACTAATTTTTAACTTTGTCCCTACTATGTTCGGGACATGTCCGCTGGGTAAAAACATCAAATTGTGGAATTATACAGACCCTTGGTTTGCGTTTTGTAAAAAATGATAATAATTTACAATGAATACAATGAATTTTATTAATTAGTGATTGCGTGTTGATTCACCGAATGCCTGGGACAAAAAAATTCTGGGCAGACATGTTCCGGATGTCCCGTCCCAGACTGTTTGCTGTTTGTGTCTGTGTTCTATGACAACACTAGTGGGAGGTACAGTTGTTCGCACATTTCTAAATTCGGAATATTAAATCCTGGGTCCCCAAGTTGCAGGAAAATCAGCTGGTTGTGGCAGTATGCAGACTTGAAATACTTACCCAATTGGGTAGAGGCAGCTGCATTGCTTGAGATACAAACCCCTGAGAAGTATACCAGTACGGGATTTTCTGAGTATACCAGATTTCAGGTACACCAATTTGGAAGCATAAAGCACACATGTTATGTGTCACTTCACAATTCATGTCAATTTTAAAATGACACATGTTGATTTAAAATTGCAAATTGAAATATATCAAATAATAATTAATATTTTTACTCCGGCTCTGACCCTTCCGACCCAGTCATGTACAATGTAATACAAACAGAGATCACATGACTTTTGGGTTCTTGCACTTTGACCAATGGCTAGGTTATACAAAATTCCAGTCACGTGATCCATGCAACAATTATTGCCCAATCAAAATTTGAACCTGAAGTAGATACAAAATAAGCTACTCATGATTGACAATAGTTGCTACATAGTAAAGTCCAAATTCTACTATGCAAATCGATTAAAATCGATTAATTAACCTTATTTGGAAGAACAAAATACACGTAAAGTAAAATTTTTTAGCTTTTACATTTGATGAAAAAATTAAAATTTTTTTAATAAAATATATTCAGCGAACGTAAAAGTTAAAAGTCAAATAATAAAATGTTCATCAATCTCGCTAAAAATTTTACTATATGTGTATTTTGTTCTTCTAAATAAGGTTATTTAATCAATTTTAATCGATTTGCATAGTAAAATTTGGACTTTACTATGTAGCAACTACTTGCGATCGCTAAAAAACCAAAGAGGTTTTTTAACGATCGCAAGTAGTTGCTACATAGTAAAGCCCAAATTTAACTATACTAATCGATTAAAATTGATTAAATAATCTTATTTTTGGAAGAAAAAAAATACATATACAGTAAAATTTTTAGCAAGATTGGTAAACATTTTATTATTTGATGTTTAACTTTTACGTTTGATAAAAAAATTAAAATTTTTTTTTAATAAAATATATTCGACGAACGTAAAAGCTAAAAGTCAAATAATAAAATGTTCATCAATCTCACTAAAAATTTTACTGTATGTGATTTGTTCTTCTAAATAAGGTTACTTATTCAATTTTAATCGATTTGTATAGTAAGATTTGGGCTTTACTATATAGCAACTACTTGCAATCGTTAAAAAACCTCTTTGGTTTTTTAGTGATCACAAGTAGTTGCTACATAGTAAAGTCCAAATTTTACTATACAAATCGATTAAAATCGATTAAGTATCCTTATTTGGAAGAACAAATACACATATAGTAAAAATTTTAGTGAGATTGATAATATTTTATTATTTGACTTTTAACTTTTACGTTCGTCGAATATATTTTATTAAAAAAAATTTTAATTTTTTTATTGAACGTAAAAGTTAAAATAATAAAATGTTCACCAATCTTGCTAAAAATTTTACTGTATGTGTATTTTTTCTTCCAAATAAGGTTACTTAATCGATTTTAATCGATTTGCATAGTAAAATTTGGGCTTTACTATGTAGCAACTACTTGCAATCATTAAAAAACCTCTTTGGTTTTTTAGCGATCGCAAGTAGTTGCTACATAGTAAAGTCCAAATTTTATTATGCAAATCGATTAAAATCGATTAAGTAACCTTATTTACACATACAGTAAAATTTTTAGCGAGATTGATGAATATTTTATTATTTGACTTTTAACTTTTACGTTCGCTGAATGTATTTTATTAAAAAAATTTTAATTTTTTCATCAAATGTAAAAGCTAAAAGTCAAATAATAAAATGTTCACCAATCTTGCTAAAATTTTACTGTACATGTATTTTGTTCTTTCAAATAAGGCTATTTAATTGATATTAATTGATTTGCATAGTAGAATTTGGACTTTACTATGTAGCGACTATTGTTAATCGTGAGTAGCTTATTTTGTATTTACTTCAGGTTCAAATTTTGATTGGGTGATGATTGTTGTACAGATTACGTGACTAGAATTTTGTATATCCTAGCCATTGGTCAAAGTGCAAGAACCCAAAGTCATATGATCTCTATTTGTATTACGTTGTACATAAGTGGGTCGGAAGGGTCGGAGTTAGAGTGAAAATATTAATTATTATTTGACATATGTCAATTTGCAATTTTTTGATCATCTTAAATTGACATACGTTATTTTAAAATTGATATAAATTGTAAAGTGATATATAACACATACACCAAATTAGAAGTAATGATATTAGGTAATATAGGTAAAGTGGCGGACATGTGGATACTAATTGTTGGTTGAAAAGAGATATATAAATCCAGGTCAAATCCTTGTCTATAGGATCAGAGGGTTTAAATAGGCAATTCCCGTAGTTGGGTTACAGGTATGGCAGCTAGTATGGAACCCTTGGGCGGACCACTTAAATTAGATACCAAAAGTGTACGTGTGGCTAGATATATCCTCATCTATGTAACAAATGCTGGTATTCCCTTTAGAGATTACCGATAGCCCTAATATCTTGAATAAAATTCCTAAGTCCCAAGACGGGCACTTTAATTATAAAAAAAAAAATAAAAAATAAAAAAAATAAATCCAGGTCAACTATATAAATAGAAACATGAAAGGCTCTGGTGGGTTTTAGCCGTAGATAAAAGGTTTTGTAGCCTGAAGTCCTAGTCTCAATACTTGTATATAATATATATGCAGTGATGTACATTGGACAAAATTGGACGCTTGGACACCTTTGGATTGGACGTCCAATCCAAATATCCAATCATAATTCTTGGACCTAAATCTTTGGATCTTGCTCTAATCCATAAATTTGATTGGTTAAAATTAAATAATACTAACGTAGTAGTTTGTCCATCAAATGTAATACAAATATTGTCTAATCAGATATAACGAAAGTCATGTGATGTCCAAAGTCCAATTGGATATTAGACATATAGTAAAGTCCAAATCCAAACATCCAACATCCAATTTTTGTTGTTGGACCATTGGACATAACATCACTGTATATATGTATTTATGGTACCGCCATATGTCAATTTACTTAAGTATTAATAAAGTTTGGGCAGGAGCTATACTCCTAATATTAAAAAAAATATATTAAGGTTTAAAAAAGAATTTTATAATTGGACAAGTAACAATCACGATAATGATCAATTAATTTAACAAATACAACTTAAGTCATTGAGGTTTAAAGATATCATTGAATAGATACCCTTTAGTAAATTTACAAATAAAGTACCTTGCTAAAGGAGGCTTTGGCACCGTTTTTAAAGCAGTATGAATTGACAGATATATTATAGAATTTGATTAACAACAAAATGTATGAAAATGAAAAGCACAAATAGATGTTTGTTTAAAGGGTTTTGATAATTCTAAAGATATTAAACAAGAATTTTTAAAAGAAGTAAGCATTATAATTTATTATTAAAGTGTAATAATCTTATTTATTCTAAATAATATTTTAGGTTAAAAATCAACATAGACATGGGGGCAATTCAGCAATTGTGATTTATGGAATAACCAGGAACTCAAAAGATGGTAGCTACATGATAGTTATAGAGTATGCAAAGCAGGGAAGTTTTAGAAAATTGTTAGATAGTAAATATAGTGAATTAAATTGGGCTTCTAAAATAGCCAACTTATATTATATAGCTAGTGGGCTTAATACAATTCACAAAGTCGACCTAGTGCATAAAGATTTACATTCTGGAAATATAGTTAATCAAAATATGTTTAGTTCTTATATTACTAAATTTGGTTTATGTAAGCCAGTATACGAAGACTCAAGTTATAAAGTGCTTTTGGTGTGCTTCCCTATATTGCTCCAGAGGTATTATATACAAATAGAAAGGAATACACTTAAGACTTAGATATTTATTCTTTTGGAATAATTATGTCAGAAGTTTTTACTGGATATCCTCCATATCATAATATTTCACATGATAATGAACTAGCAATTCAAATTTGTTGTGGCCTTAGACCTAAAATTAGATGCAAACTTCCTCAATTACTTTTGGATCTGATGAATAAATGCTTAGACATAGAACCTCAAAACAGACCAACTGCTAAAGAATTATTCACTACACTGAATTCTTTTTTTACAAATCTTGAAAGATGAAAAAACTGAATTATATAAGCAAATTAAGGATTTAGACAAAATTTTCTTATCATATGATCAAGTCAAATCGACACAATTTGAATATCAGACATACCCACAAGCTATTTATACAAGTCGATTGTTGAATCTTTCAAAGCTCCTTAAGCCAGATAATAACAAAAAAATGACTGAATCTGTCAATATAGTAAATGCAGATAATGATATTTATCTTTTCAGATTGAATTCAAAATGGAATTTTTAGTATATTTATATATATATATTTTTTATATATTTTAGCAAGTCAACCCAGTCAATGCATTAATTTTGAAATTTTCGATAGTAAGTAATATTTGATTTACTTATAACTAACTAAATTTATTGTTTATTTTTATATTGTTATTTAGATTATTAAATCAAGTAAAAGGAAGTTATTGAATTGGGAGCACTCTATTTATTCTTTCTGTTCTACAATAATTTAGCAATTGTTATATATCTTCATGTATGTACGAGCCTAAAGTGAGAAAAGATATAACCCAACTTTGCTAACAATTGTCTTGCAGACAAAGTTGACCGATTTAAGTTAGGATTGGCCTGACTTTTAGTTTAGTGCTGGCTAGATGCTAATTGTTGGCGAAATGGTGGTTAGCAAGTTCTATTAAAGATATTATATAATAAAAATTACTAAATTTAAACACTTATATAAATTTATTAAACGAATATTGAAATAATAAATATTAAAATTACCTTTATTACTGTTGTTGGTGACTAGGCTTGTTAATTTAAATGATATACGGATAAAGAAAGCTATAAAATTAAAATCTAAACATTAAGGCTCCGAACCTCAACAGTTCCTATTCCCTAGTATAATCAAAAATTATGGTTTATATTGAAACTGTGATCAATATTTTATAATAAATTCTTAAGATAATATCTAGTTATAAAATAAGAATAAAGTGAAAATTAGCTTCTTTACATTTTCTAAATGAAATTTAAACACTATTTAGCCATAATCAAGAGACTATATTAAAAGATGAAAAAAAACTTCTAAGCAATTATTGGGTTCGAACGTAACTTGAAAGCGAATTTATTCAGTTTAGATCTTTAAATGGGTTGTGACAATTCAATCTATATTCAATAAATTGATAGATGAGAATAATTAATTAAAAGTTAAATGTATAGCAAAACAATCTTGGCATTGAATTTATGTAGATAATAACGTGAATTCCAAAGTCTTAAAACACATTTCAAAATTTTCAAAATAAGATACTTCCAAGGTTTTGGCGTCAAAAGAAAAAAATTGAAATAACAAATTTTTTTGTTATAATGAAGAATATTGCAAAGATACAAATGTTAGCTAAGGTGTGACGCCTTAGAGAAGTGGTCAAGGTGTCACCCCCAAGCGGCAGGTTGACAGTTCAAATCCCACTGGCGACGTTTTGGAGTTAAATCTGCGTTTGATGATTGTGGCTTATGAGTGGTTGGGCGCTAAACCTATAACCTTGGTTCCACCATCTTGAATGGGAGCCTGCGGGCGCAATGATGTATGTGCTACATCGCAAATCCAGGGAACCGGAAAAAACCCTCAAGAACCCGTTTGGCAAGACCTGAGTTAGGAGGCAGTGAAAATCGGTCCTTATGGTATGCGCCAGAGAAGGCGGATACTTCGATCGGAACGAACCTAATAAAGGGCAGGTAGCCTCGGTTACCAATCCGGGCAATGGTACATGTATGGGACATGGAATTTGTTCCGGTAGGCTCTTGTGCAAGGGTAAAGTAGCCCTTAGGTCGTCGATATCTAAAAGGGTTGTGGCCTACAATATCTGCATTAAATGTAGTGCGTCAGTAGTAATAGAAGGACCATGAACCAGAGGGTTTAAATAGACAATTCCCGTAGTTGGGTTGTAGGTATGGCAGCTAGTGTAGAACCTGCGGGCGGACTACTTAAATTAGGCACCAAAAGTGCACGTGTGGCTAGTTGTATCCTCATTCATGTAACAAATATTACGTCACTATAACTCATAATAAAATCCCGGCCATAGCACACGGCCTCTAAACTTAAAAAAAAAAAAAACAAATGTTAGCTTGAAAATGAAAACTAACTTTTTTCATAAAGCATATAGATCGTCATAAATTTTTATATGTCAGTAACCTTTAATTAAATTACTCTGAAAATTTTTTGATATTACACTCCGTTATCGTAATAAATTATATTTAAATTCGGTCTAAACTCGGGTTTTGAATTTCAAATCGGTTCCAAACTCTAATTGCAATCCGACGTTAAAATTTTCAATTAAGGAAAACTTAAGCTTAGTGAAAACAAGTTAACAGACTAAAAAAACAAAATTTCAAATCTATAATTTACAGTAAATTGTTAATAGTTAATGGTTATTACACGTCTTAACACTATGACTTTATAACGTTATTTTCACAGGAATTTTCACGGCCACTCTTCACTGCAAAATAAAAGTTTTTTTTTCTAATACGGTCTAAAAACCGATGAAAAAGGAAGTCTGCCGGAAAATATCAATCGTTAAAATATCCGTAAAAAGTCCTAGGTGAACAATTAAGAGCAGTGTTATAAATTTGATAAAAGACAAAATACTATCAAAAAATTATTGTTGAGGCAGATAGGACTGCGAAATTTATTTACAATAAATGCTTAGATAAACAAGTTTATAAAATGATTATTAAAAATTAAGGAATTTCAATAAAAAGCAAAATCATAAAAAATTCTTAAAAGTTTATAAATAAAATAAAAATCTTTTTAAAAAAAAAAAAGATATATAAATTAAAACAAAAAAAAAAATATGTAAATAATTTATTTCTATATAGTAAGAAAAATTGAAATCAATTTATTTTTAAAGCACACAAGATTAAAAAACTTTTGTCAAAAATTAATCGCAAAAATTAAGATTATAAGCAATATTTAATTAGACCATTGCTTTCCTCGATGCGATTAATTTACAATATTATGATCGTAATTGGTGCTCGAGCAAACTCCTTTATTATCATTTAACGATTATTTCAAAATTGATGAAATCAACAAAAGGTAAAAAAAAAAAAATATCTACCGTTAAACCTGGAAAATAAGCACATCTATAATAAAATTTTAAGTAAATAAGCACATTCATGGTGTAAAATACTTGTACGATATAAATTTGATTCTCTAAGGATTGATTAATCACAGGATTGATGTTATCGGTTTTCATATAACCTATGCTTATTTTTCGAGTTTTATGATATGGTTAATCAATCATTTAACTATCCTGCTGAAGTTTTACAGTACAATAATTTCAAGCTTTGTTTCGTCCTTTTCAGATTTTGCTATAAACCAATAAAGAAAAACAAAGCAACGACTCTAACAATTACAGATCTCCCTAAATGCAATCCTCATAAATGCAATCCACATGAATGAATAGTCTACAGCTGAAAAAACCTTTCTAAATACATGGCTCTTCTTTGTTCCAACATACTGCATATAATACTTGTAGATTTTTTATCTCCCTAAATGCAGAAATGCAATACCTCTCTAAATGCAAGATTTGCAAAATTTTTCATATAGGCCCTCGGCTATGCATTTAGAGAGGGTTGATTATATGGAATATCTTTTTTTTTATTTGCGACAAAGATTTTTAGATAAACAATAAAGAATGAAAGTACTTGAATGATTGATTTTTCAAGTCACTTGATCAATGCAAAATTTCAGTCAATAAGCGCAACTCTGAAAAAAAATGCCTCCATTTCCTGTAACATTGATTGATCGGTTAAACAATCTTTCTCTAAATTTAAATCTCTGATATCATGAAATAATAAACACATTTGATTCGTTAAATTTTATTTTTACTGATTAAAGTTTATGCATCAGAACGGTGAATAGTACGTACCATTTTTTTTTTTCATGTGGTTAGCGAGAGCACAGGTTTTTTCGATTGAATAGTGCAACGGGGGTACATTGAGTGTAACCCAGATTTGCGTGAGGAGAGCATCTTTCTGCGTTAATTTCCAATTAAATAATATAATTGGAAATTTTGCTTTGTATTCTCAACGCAAGAAGATGCTCTCCTCATGCAAATCTGGGTTACACTCGACGTACCCCCGACGCACTAATCAAGGCAGGGCGGCCGTTAAAAATCGAAAAAAACCTGTGCTGTTAGCGAGAACATTCCATTGAGAATATACATTATACTGTATCGATATTATTGTTTTCAAAATGACCTCATGTGTAAATTTCCAAGTGTCACATGGCTATGGCTATGCTTTTGTGCCACATTAACATAATAGATGTGATAATAATGAGAGTGGCGGATTTCAAAAACATACGATCACGAAAATGAACAATCGTTGAAAGTCGATTGTAATTGCTATTTGTTTGTACACGATGATGTCAAATAATTAGCCAATTTACAAATTGATATAATCAGCCATAATTATCTTTTGGTCATCTGCGAATAACTCATGATCAAATAACATGAGTTGACATCATTTCGTGTTATACGAAATTTTAATTCAGATTTTAGACATTATTATAAATGTTTGTACGAATTAAGGTCATTTGCTTGAGTTTAATCTTCTGATATGGTGTTATTCTATTTTCGGAGTATAATATCTTCGAAGAATTGATTTTTTCATATCTATAAATCTCATTATTATTTAATTAAGTTAATGTATAATGAAAATGTACAGTATAACTTTAATTTAAAAACCTTAAAAATTCGCCAGTGATTTTCATAGCCGATTACTCATTTTGGCTTTTATAGGAGTATCTTTGTTTATGGTTGAATAGTCATATCCGAGGCGCTGAAAATTCTTCAAATCATTGTACGTTCGTACGTAATAAATAATGATGTATATACCGCTGTTCTCATGCAACATACCCTGCTGCAAATCACAGTTTCTATTATCGCCTTTTTTCAAGTTAATGCATCTTACCATTATTTTCATAATGGTAGCATAAATGCAGGGTTCATAGGATTCACGAAATTCCTTATTAGAAACAGCGATAATGGGCGCTGACAGAAAGAGTTCAATATAGTCCCACTCCCTGATGGCCCTCCAGAACAATGGCAAGTTCTAAAATAATCAATATATATAATCGATTATTTTAGAACTTGTCATCGTTCTAGGGGCCATTGGAGAAGGGGCTATATTGAGCTCTTTTCTGTCAGTGCCCTAATTAAACATGGATTGTTTTAAATTTTTAGATTGCTCGCGGAGTATGTATGTAAATGAAAATTCTCTTTCTCACGAACAGATCCATAATATACTGTACTTGGATCTTTTAGTCAGAGCACTACATTAAGTATTTAATGCGATGCGGCCGATAACGAGAATTATTTTTAAAATATTTATTATCTGGCTATGAATTTTAATAAATCAGCTTCTGGGTCCTATTAAAATTCATAAAAATTAGCCATATTTGACTTGGTGTAACACGAGCTTCTGAGTGGTTGTCAATTATATAATTAATTTTAATTAGATAGTACTCAAGATATCTGATATTATCAAAAATTTGATTAATTTTATAAAATTTTTTATAAATTTTTATAATAAATTAAAAATTCAAATTATATAAAATTTTGGTTTTTTGCATATAATCATTGTCAAATAAATATAATACTATAATTTAATAGTTATATAATAGTTAAATGATTAAAAAAAAGTATATTGTGTAAGCTGCTAAATTATATTTATTTCTTATTAATAGTATTAAAAATTTTATTAAAATAAATAAGACAAATTTTATTAATTATTATTTTTCTATTGTTATTGTTATTTATTATATAGGGGTGAGTCAATAGAAAAGGGACAAATCATTTTTAATAAAATTTTGTAATTTCTAAATTAAAATATCTTGACAACTACTTAACCAATTTTGATAAAAAATTTTTTTATTCTAATCTTAATATTATCTAGAATTAAATTAAAAAATATTAGATTTAATAAGATAGTTGATAAAATATTTAAGCTCAAAGTTGAGAAACCTTTTACTTAGAAAAATTTGCTTCTTTTTTATTGGCTCACTCCCATATTCTTTGCCCAGAGTGAATTTTAAATTCTATTGAGTAACTAATAAAAAAATATTTCTTTTGCAATTTTATTCTAACTTTATACAAACCTCTATAGTAGACATAAGGGTTTCTAAATTAAAGTTTTTAAATTTTTGGTTTTTTTTTATTTAAACAAATATAATTAAAAAAAACTAATATTATAAATTAAATGATCATATTTTTAAACTATTTACATATAAAAATAAAAAACTTTAACCAATTATCTAATATTCCTTATTGTTTCTAAATAAATCTTTTTAAAAATTTAAGAAAGATAACTCAACAACATCTTGATCAAAGTTTTTATAAACTTACAAAATTTATTTAGATTAAGCTTTTGTTGAGTTAATATAAGGTTTGAGAGCATATTCTTTTGTCCAGAAAGTATTAAATAAATTGGTATTAAGATTTTTAGGGGCTGTTCATTGATCAAAGTGGGTTTGAATTTGGGCTTTAATAGCATCAGGATCTGTGATTACATCATTGTCATTTGTTGAGATATTTTTGTTTAAATATTTAAAAAACAATTTCATTGAAAAAAACTTGGTACGTTTCTACAAATCCACTCTCAATTTATTAAGGGAATTATTATTTTTACAATAGTTTGCTATTTCCACAATAGTAATTTGCTATTTCCACTATGATGACTAATATACAAGTTCGTTTACAACCCTAATTCTGGTTATGATCTACATATCTATGGTGAAAATCATAAATAACCTTAGTGAAATAGAGGCGCCCTTTATTAAACAATTTAATAAAAAATTATTTTATATATATAAAATATCATATACAAAAATAAATAAATAAATATATATATATATTAAATTATTAATCCCCGATCACTATATCAAGGATTAACGAATAATACCCTGAATAATCGGAAACTTCGTTTCTGTTAATTCCCAATAAACCAGGTATTATTATTACTAATTTATTATATAATATAAAAATGAGTTAATATATTTTTGTAGTCATAGGCAGAGTTGGCACAGCTGTTGGCACATTTATCCATTGAGGTAAATGGAGAACAACTCCATTGACATTGCCCGATTGCTTCATTGAGAATAATTTCCGAATGGAGCCAATAGAAAGCCAACAACTTTAGATTATCAGTATATGGGTTAGAAATTAGAACTATATCTGATATTCTCTATTAGCGTTTTTCTATTGCCTCCATTTGGTTCTCTATTGGCACCATTGGGTTCTCTGTTGGCACCATTTGGTTCTATCCATTGGTAATTTTTCTCAATGGAGTACAACCTGACCATAGGCTAAGATCAGGTGTAACGTTACTATTAAACCAAAAATTTTTTTTTCATAAAAAATAAAACTTCACGATTAAGGTTAGGGTTAGCGTGAAGTTAGAGTTAGTACAAGGCATAGTTTAAACCAACATTTAACAAAGAATTTTTTTTTTGTTAGAACGTAGAAGATGGTTTCATAGTCAAAATTTTGTGTTATTAACAAAGATTTTTTTTATTAATAAAAAATAATTTGGGTTTGGTTTCGCGTTACATCAGATATTTGATTTGCTTATGGAATGCAGCTACAGGTAACCATGGTTACAAATAAAATTAGTTTTAGAATTAAAGCTTAAATTTTGCAAAAAAAAAGGTTAGAATTAAGACTTAAAAGTTCACAAAAAAGAAAAACAAAAAGAAAATTTTGTTAAAATCAGCTACTTTATAGTTAATAATCATATCTTATACACATTCAAACGCATTTTTTTTTAAAAAAAAATAGTAATAAAATTTGTAGGCTAGTCTAAATCGAATATTGTTAACACAAGTCATTGCAAATCGGGCCAATCTTGGAAAACTGCAATAAATTGACATATAGAGACCTGGAATAATTATAATGTGGCTTTCAAAAAAGCAAACAAACGTACATGTTTCATCTCCGTATGAAATGCCATTTTTGTATGCTTGTGCATATGTTTATGTTTTTCGGTGACCGAGACTGTTTTTATACTGTTTAATAATAACATCTAACGACCAAGCTGAGTAAGTACGTACGTAATTATGTACGTAAGTACGTATGTAAAATGACTTTGTGCAATAATACTGTACAATATATATCTCTCCCTAGAATTTTCCTAGGATCTATAGGGGTAAAATTAATATATGCATACTGAGGGAATGTATGTACAGTACATACGTACGTACGTACGTACGTACGTACGCATGCACGCATAAAAAAAAAAAAAAAAAAAAAAAAAAAAAATCATACAGTATTATCGGTTTTTTTTTTTATTTTATTTGAAATTATATTTTTCAACTTTGTCACTCATTGACTAAATGATATAATACCAATCAAATAAATTCGTTTTTAGTGTTCGTCATTAAAACACTTGCCTAAATGTGAATTGATTGTAATTGTTTATCATATCAAAATAAGTAGCACAGTACGACCCGTGCAGTCGGCCTTTATTTGAATACAATAAATCAATATATTATTTTTATTGTAACTTAATGGATATTGAAATCTATAAAAGATCGCATCTCCTACCTTTCCTTTTTCTAACATTCAAAACTTTTAAATTTCTAAACATATTTAATTCTTTTAAAGATAAAAAAGCTATCCTGCATATTCATCTACTGTATATTCTCACATACATTCTTCCTATATATATATATTCGTTCTTTTTTTTATTAATATTCCAAAAAAAAAAAAAACCAAAACAAAAATGACTGCACAAGTTGACAGTAGAGAACCTACAAATTTTTTTGCTACCGATAGAACCTTTTATACCATTACCAGAGCTGCTTCAAAAAAAATATCAAAAATTCGTCGTCGTATTTCTGGTCGTAATTCCGTTCGTAATCCTGGTGCCAATTCTTTAACATCCGATTCTGAATACATAACATCATCCAATAATGCACAACAGAAAGAAAAAGTCAATTTATTCCAACAAGAAGATTTATATTTTGCAGGACAAAGTACAAATTATAAACAAGAATCGCCAAAGATGGAAAACGATTTATTAATAAACAATGAAGAAAGTTGTGACTTTGTTACTCAAGACTTGCATTCTACTGATTTAACGGACAAAGAAATTGAACAAAGCTCAACAAATGAACAACCTCTTAAAAGAAATTCTTCTTTAGGAAAAGTTAAGAATGCTGTAAAACGATTGGCTAGTATTAGTAGATATGAAAGAAAAAGGGATTCCGAAGCATATCATCAAGATGGGAAAACAAATCCTTTCGAATAATTAAGTTTAATTAACTTGCATTTTTTTTTTGTTTTGTAAATATGCTGATTTGAAATTTGTAACCCTTAAAATCTCATGTGATAATTTAATCCATATATGTATAAATATATTGAATATGCGTGAATAATATATTTTATTAATTAAATAAAAATTTAATTATATTTGTATTTTTAACTGATGCTTGTTCTTCATATTCATAACTTGATGTTTGTACCCGGTTTTATAATAAACCGGTTTCAAACTTTAAGCTGTTAAATGCATATATGCCAAGTCTCAATGAATCATACGATTTATATCTAATTTAGCAATCTAAATACACGTAATTAACTTAGTGACTTAATTCTAGACTAGAATTAAGAATTTATTTTGGTTCATCCGAAAGAAAATCTGATCATGCATGATATTATGATATTATCATTATATCAATGTGTATCTATTATATCGATACATTTTACTGTTATTTATTTCACCTTGAAATTTTTTTGTTTCTACGTAATCGTATAAATTTTTATAAGCACAGATATATAATATGATATCGAAATTTTGATATAATTTATATTATATAATATGTATATCAAAAATATAGCAATACAGCAATAGGGGTTTCATAATTTACAAATAAGGGACGTATTTTGAAAATAAAATAAGTAGGATTTTTTTAAATAGTATTTTTACTATGTTGAATTATATAAATCGGAAAAATGAAATAAGATTCTCTGATTTTAATCATGAAACCCCTAACGCTGATCAGCGTATCCATGTGAACTCAGTAAATTTCCTATTCTCGAAATGTGTATTAAAACAAAAAACGATTATGTAAACTCTGTTTAACTACTTCTGGATTATATTATTTATCGAATCTAAGAAATCATTGGATAAACTAAAATTAGAAGAATTATTCCATTTTTCAAATTAGTAGAATTTGGCACTTTGATTCTGCTATTTCACATTTCTCTTACTTAATCTTCCTTAATTCACATTCACCTCAGTATAATATCACATGTTTGTCTTCTGTTTTATGCGGTGTTTGAAATCTGGTGTTTATTTTTTATTATTCTCAAATTTGTGGACTGACTAACCTTTATTCCAACTTAAATTTTTGCACAATAAAATGATATGTAATACATATGTATTACATATGTGTTACATATGTATTACATATTTGTCAACTATTCATAAATATAATATATTCGAATAAAGAAATATTAGAAATATTCGAATATATATATATATTATAGATTTACAGTATATTAATTATGGATATTAATAAATATTCAGAATTATATGTTATGAATCTTCATAATTACAGTATTACAAATCTTTTACGAATCTTCATAATTGTCCGGAGCGTAGCGGAGGACGATCTATGGTGTAGTGATAGACCAGATTTTGTGTAATTCATCGGTTCCAGGGACGATGATTTTCTGCATTTCACGGAATTCCGCAGAATCACGGAATCAGTGGATAAACACGGAGTCCACCTAGTATTGTCATTGGACGTGTCCAATACTATGTTTTTTGTTCAACGTCCAAGATTGTTCAAAACTGTGAGTGCGTCAAAAATAGCACGGAATTGTCGCAGAAAGCAGGAATATGCACGGAAATATCACGGAATGTAGGGATTTATAGGTAAACGGTAGGTAAACAATCCCAAAAATATACGGTCCGAAAAGTCCCGATGTAGAAAATAAACGAACCATCACGGACGGAATTGACTATTTATCACCGCAGAAAATCATCGTCCCTGATCGGTTCTATTTTTAGCTAATAGCCAAAATAAATTCCTAGCTCCGGACATTAACAGTGTCTGTTTTTCTAGTAATTATGAATATTTATAATTATTGCAAATATTCATAGTTATTAAGACCCTTCATAATAATAATATGAAAGGGCGACAGAGATAGTTACGTTGTTGATGCAGATCTTATTTAGTTTACTATTTTAGATAGTGATCTGCATCAATAAAGTAACCATTTTCGCGGCGGGTTTCACTTTGTCGTATAATAATTACGAATATTCATAATGATATATGATTATGAATATTCGAATATTTCTAATATAAAAATATATTATTAAAATATGTATAAACTCAATTATTTTGTTATTTTTTTTTTTATTAGAATAGAAAAACACAATAATTTAAGATCCTATTGCTCTAATATTTTGCTCAAAGACCATCCGGGAATTATTAAGTACAACCTCCAAAGGATTTATATCCGTTACACAATTCATCAAAGATTTTATAAAGTACTTTTTTAAGAAAGCTCGCGTTTACTTGTCCTACTTTGAAATGTTCTCTGCAAAGATATATATGCAAGTATATAATTTATAAAACCGAATTACAAGTTCTAAAAAGTTAAAAAAACAATGATTCAAAAAAAGGTAATATGAGTTTGAATGTTGTATTAGGGCGTTGATATTAATTATGCAACTTCCCCCTCTAATACTGTAATATATTAATTAATTAAGATAAAATTTTTTGATCATCACCTTTTAAAAAATTACGTAAGTCCCTTATATAATCTTTGTTTTGTTATAACAATATCTATATTTTTATCGACACACAAATATTAGTGATGAATATGTGATGTTACAAAACCTCTATTAAAGTAACCGTTGCATTATTCTAGAAATCATGTAAGATCTGGGTTCTAGATTATATGTACGAAAATTGATATATGTTTCTGTAAATAATAAACAAAATAATGATATTTATTCTGAATTTTAAATTCATTGTATTTTTAATTTTTGTGTTCTTTTAAAAACTTTTGATTGGCTGAGTAACATGTGACAATAATTGTATTGTTCCTTAAATTTAGAAATATAACCATATTTTGATAATATTCAATTAATAATAATAAACATCCCTAAGTACAACCCAACGATCTTCTTAAATACAACAATCTTCTTAAATGCAACAATATTCTTAAATGTAACAATCTTCTTAAATACAACAATCTTCTTAAATACAACCTCCCTAAATACGATCTCCCTTAAGTACAGTACAACCTCCCTTAAGTACAACCTATCTAAATGCACGCATGACCCTATTTAGGTTCAACTAATATAATCTATGCACGCATGACTCTAGTCTCCCTAAATGCTATGCATGTTCGTCATCATGCACTTAAGCATTGAGACAGGACTAATCTCAAAAAAAGAAAAATGATCTGTGTGAACCTTAAGCTTAAAATTTAAGGTTCCAAATTTTAGAATTAATTATAACTTTTATAACTTTGTATATATGACGAAACAAAAACATCCAAGGGGTATTATAAAATATTTATTTATTTCAAATTATAATTTTAAGGAGGATACTATAATAGAAGTGAAATACTATTGTTAATAGTTAAATTATGTGTAAGTTCATATTTAACATTAATTAATCTAATTATATCCTGAAATTTTACAATTTTTTACGTTACAAACCAACTAAAAAAGGTGTTATTATTCTGAATAATCCACTATATCAAAAGATCACTATATCAAAAGATCACTATATCAAAAGATCACTATATCAAAAGATCACTATATCAAAAGATCACTATATCAACAGATCACTATATCAACAGATCACTATATCAAAAGATCACTATATCAACAGATCACTATATCAAAAGATCACTATATCAAGATCACGGGAGGATTAATTAAAAATACCCCATGTGAATAAGCGGAAACTTCGTTCCGCCGATCCCCAGCGGATCAGGATATTATTATTACAAATGTGGATAAATTTCTGGTTTCACTCCAAGCATTTTTAATAGGTTGAATCTTGTTACCAGTGTTTAAAATTTGATGCTCTCTGTGTTCTCAGACATTGCTCAATTTTTGAGAAATAAATTATTAAATTATGTTCTCTATTTGAGAACATTTAAAATTAATTTTTTTCTATTTAAATTACGACTGTTGTTATCATAAATTCTGGACAGCCAGCAATTTTTTCGATAACTGAGTTGGTAAGTTACTAAGTGGAATCATTACAACAATTCTCATAAATTCCGATATCGGTATTACTAGAAAAGCTGCGGCGTTTTGTGGGTTGGAAACCCTAATTCTTAGGCTTTATTTATTTAAAATTTTATAATTGCCTTTAGCTTTTAAAATTATATTAATAATAAATTTATAAAGAAAGCAAACTTTTGTTGTAAACACATATTTTGTCCTAATTTTTGTAATCTGTCAAAATAAAAGAGTACGAACTCTTGTTACAAATGTAAGACTTATTGCAAATTCCTTATTTCCAAGATTTATTACAGTTTGTGGCAATGTTAAGCCTTGTGACTTATGAATTGTAATTGCCCAAGCAAGGCATAGAGGAAACTACCTACAAAAGAGCAAGTTCCCGATTAAAGATTGGACCCGTTGAGAAAATCTTGACCCGGGTATTATTAGTTTACCAGGGTTATCCGGGTAAATTATTATATATCTCAGGTAGTTATACAGTAACCCGGGTCCAATCCCTAGGAAAATTGGGATTCCCAATTTTCTCTTTCAAGTATATTTATTGGGTCCAAGTAAATTTATTGGGTCTAATCGGTACTACATGATTATTGTTTGAGATAGAGCGTTGGATCTGTATAGTTGTCCACTTGAAGAAAAATTATAATAAGTAGCCAAGGCGGGGTTCTTCCTAGCTCATAAATAATATCAACAACCGTACCCATAACTCCATTTACCAATCCTTGATTTCTCCAGATATTAGAAGAAGAACACCGATTAATAAAAATAGATCAGGTTCAAGACCATTTGTGATTTTAGAAGGTGCATTTTTAGCACCAATGCCATTATGTACAGCTTTAATTTTAGCAATAAGTAAATTAGATTGTTTTAACTTGGAGATATTATACTCATCCACGTGGTCCCAAATCGTAAATAGCATTTTTAAATGAGGTTTCTTCTGTTAGTGATATACTAATATGCGAATCCTATTATTAAGCAATTGCCAGTCATTTTCCATAGATTTCCCATCCCGTAAACGCAGCAGGAGTTCAAAATACTTTCTGTTCTTTAGAATTTCCGGCTTGTCTCTGTACTGTCTCTAATCTGAATACTTTATTAAACTGGTAATTTATGGTTATCGTACGGGTTTGACGTAACAACTGCTTTTTTTGAAAGCTTATTCGCACGGGTATATATGAAAATAGGGATTGGAAATCGCCTAAAATTTTTCTTAATCGTTTAACCGTTTAACTGTTTAATTTGGCCGGCATTAAAATAATTCCGGCTCATGATCAACATAATTCTGCTCGGAACTATAGAGTAAGTTTTAAACGGTCAATCCCTATATGAAAATATTTACTCGTGCGAATGAGCTATTTTTCATAAAAGGCAAAACTGAATTTAGCTTTACTTTCGTTAAATGAAGACTAACATTTTAGTCAGATGGTTTTAAAATTCTCAATTCTCATAGTTAGTAGTTTTTAAAATTCTTAAAATTCTTATAACAGAGCGAAGATTATATTTTGTCAGAAGTCGAATATTTTTAAAACTCTCATAGCTGGTGAAAAACTTTTAAAATTTTTATAGTTGGAAAAAGAATATATATTGGTCGATCGATTTTAAAGTTTTTTATAACCGTGCGAAGAATATATTCGGTTAGATTATTTTTAAACCTTTCATATCTGGCGAAGATTATATTTGGTAATTTTAAAAAAATTCTTATAACTGGGAGATTTTTTTTAAAATTTTTAATTGTTGGGCAAAGAATTAATGGGATTGTGGAAACACTTTAAAGTTCTTATAATCATGAATTCAAATTCGAAACTATTTTTTTTTTTCTAGTAAGGTTATTTAAATATGTTTATATAAAATAGTTCATCGAATTGATTCTACATGTTCAAGACTTTTTTTTTTTATCGAAACTGATCTACAAGTTGTTTCGAAATTTTTTTTCATGTTTGAGCTTCAAGCAAAAGGTTGGCAATGGATACTACATTATTCAACTATTTTTTCATTATCACAGAGGAGCAACGAACGACCCCATTAGGAATTGCATTCCTGATAATTTCAATCATTTACTTTATCTTTTGCATGACTGTCAGCGGTCAGGACCAAGTTAACGTTTTTTTGTTCGCCAGAAAGAGGAGGGGGGGTTGGAGTGGTTTTTTTCTTTTTTTCTCAATAATGGGTAATAATTGCTAACCAATGAGCCAATAGAGCCAATGGAGTTAGTTTTTAATTATTAAAAAAATATAATATATACTATATTATAGGCTGGTTGGCCTCCATTGGATCCATTCGCTGGAGTGATGCCAATGGAGTTATTCACCATTCACTCCAATGGATAAATGTGCCAACCCTGGCTTCAAGATCGTCAATAGTAAGTTGCAGCTCGATATTTAAAAAGAGAAAAAATAAAATCGGGATAATTTTTTTACAAACAAATAAAATTAAATTAGCACGGGTACGATAATATATTTATTATATGGATATCTGGGTGTAACTAATTTCACACGGGTTTATATCCAAACCGCACGGCCTTCAGCCGCGTAGTTTAAATGTAAACCCGTGTATATTTAGTTACACTCAGATATCCATAAATTATCCGACAAACTCATGAATTTATTTCTTTCTGTTATTTTTTCATGTGTTACAAAATGATCGAATTAAGACAATTCCCTACCAATCAGATCATAAAACGGTAATTTGCCCGGTTGAACCAAATTACCGTTTATAATGTTTACATATATAGTTAATAATATTTTTACCTTCGTTCGATTTGTGTTCTCTTTCGTTTACGACGAGCTTGTCTCTTTTCTGACTCGTTTTTTCTATATACTAATTGATGTTCCTGAGACATCAAACTCTTTCGTCGTCTTCTACCTTCATTTTTTATTGCAATTCGCTCAGGTGTGTAAGTTCTTTTTTTGCATTTTAAAATAGAATTTCCAATACGATAAAAAGCTTTCAATGTAATATTCAAATTTTGATTACTGTATAATTACGTATTTTATGACATATTTTATGATGGTATTTTAGAAATAAGCTTTGTAATAAGCTTTATACATTAAGTAACTAGCGTAATTTTTTTTTTTTTTGACATACAATATAGGTAATTTAATGAAATAAATATAAACTTTAAAAGTCTGCTACTTCATTTTGAACTAAGATTTTGGTATCCAGATATTAAACCTGATTTAGGTTCAATTTTTTGATCGCAACCTAAAATCTAAACCAGTTAAATGATAATACTAAAAAACACGACGTATTGTGGGTTGGAGCCCTAATGCTTAGGTCTTATAAATTTAAAATAATATTTGAATTTTATAAATTTCTATCATTTAAATAAAATTTAAAATAATATTTGAATTTTATAAATTTCTATCATTTAAAATTAAATTTAAATAATATTTAAATTTTATAAATTGCGATTATTTTTAAGTTATATTATAGTAAATTTACGTGTATAAGGATAGTAATCTTTGTTCTTTGTTGCAAGCATGAATTTTATCCCAACTTTTTTTACAATCTTTCAAAAGAAAAGGCACTATCGAAATGAAGGTCAGAAAGGGTACGAACCTGAACCTTGATACACCCATAAATGTAAGACCTGTTGCAAATTCCCTACTTCCAATATTTATCACAGCTTTCTCAGGCAAGACACAACGGAAACTGAATGCAAGGGCAAGTTCCCAATTTTACCTCCCAAGTGTACTTAATAGGTCGAATTGGTACTAATATAGATAGTGTTGGACCTGTATAGTTATCAATTTTGAATAAAATGATATAACCGAAAGAAAACATTCCTTACAAAACGATACTGTATAACCGAAAGAAAATATTCCTTACAAACGATATAACCGAAGGAAAACAATCCTTACAAATAGAGCAAGATTATGTTTGAGTTCAGCGACTGCGTCCCGAAACTTTTTGAGAAGATAATGATAAATTGACAGGCGGGTGACACATTCTCTAAATTCATGCTATCGTTATAATTTTAATAAATAATTGAAAATTATTTATTGCGTGCTATCGTAATAATTTTAATAAACCGTTCGAAATTTAGTTACAACAAAATCATACTTCTATTTAAGTTGTCTCCTTTATTTATCTGTTTGTCTTGATCGGTTTTCTCCTTGTCTATAATGACTATTATCAACCGTTAACTGACTTTTACGACGAGCTTGTCTTTTTTCTGATTCATTTTTCTATACGCTAGCTGCTATTCTTGAGCCATTGAACTCTTTCGGTTTCTTCTCGCTTCATTCTTTATGCTATTTGTTCGGGCGTATAGGTTTGTTTGTGTTTGTCATTTTGAAAAAGTCACCAAATCGAACAAAGTATACACTTGAGATACAATGATATTTTTTATTTTATTTAATAATATTTACTTATAATACAATGACATATTTATGACAAACAAGGATATCATTAAGTTATCAATAGTTAAAAATTTGTCTTTAAAATTTTTTTTCATTACTATGATACGCATTTTAAAGTAAATAGCTATATTTTAAGATTTCAGTATTCAAAAATGAACCTAATTAGGTTCAAGTTTTCGAATCTGATTTAGCGAAATAGGTAATTAGAATTTTATTATTAACACGTTGGTTGGTTCCTTTTACAAAGGCAAAACTACAACTTTTTTATAACTTTACAGGGACAAAAGAGCTCCTATTACTTTCATTACACAACTCTTAAAAGATTTACCGGATTCTCTTAAGGGAAGGGATTTTCTCTAACGTTCAATTCCTTTTCTACCTTTGAGGAATGTTACGACCCCCTAAACTGCGGTAATGATCGAAATTCTGAAAGTTGATTGTTATGAGGTCACGATGCTCTGATAACGCCAATTTCAGTAAGTTCACTTTCTCCGGTGACATTGATCAAATATGATATTTCAAAGAATATTCATCGTCATATAGTTAATTGGAATAAAATTTGAAAAGCTTTCCAGCTTGAGTATTAACCAAGACATTAGCAAGTTTTCTGTAAATTGAATTTTCTTCGAACAATTTTGTGTTGAAAACTTTCATTACTTTTAGAAAGACAAGTCTAACTTATTCAAATGACATTTGTGAACATAAAAAAAAAAAATCTTTGCACAAACTAAATAAATTGAGCTTGTTTTCTCGAAATATAGGTTTAGTTCCAATAATAAACGACGTTAAATCTATCTTGCTTACATAATAGTGAAAATTTGTGTACAAGGAGGTTTCGAAAAGATTAAAAACAACATTGATATATAGAGAATCTATAACATCAGTGTTTTACAAAAATATATCATCATATACAATGATGAAATTATTCTATCAATACTATGATTTTATATATCAAACATGTTGAAATCAAAAATTTATTTCAAAACTCTATATATAAATATGTTTTAATCACTATACAAAAAGTTTATGACCAGACAAAGTATGTAAAATATGCACTATTAATGTTAAAAAATTATTAAAAAAAAAAAAAAATACATAAAAATACATATCAATTATATGCATATTAATGTAGTTTCATATCCAAAATTTCTATACTTTATTCTATACAATATTTTTTATAAGAATAAATACTTAATAACAAGTCTTATTATTTTTTTTTCAAATAAAAGTCTGATATTGATTATAATACTGTATAAATGGATTAGTGAATAACGTAAGTCGTATAAATTCTTTTAATCGATAATATAATCAAAACAAATTACCTTAAGAACTCGCTTATATCGCCCATTGATTATTTTCTATAGCAACCAGTAATTTTATCTGGATAACCGGTTAATTTAATAATCCCCGGTCACTATATCAAGATCACGGGAGGATTATTATTACCTTACTATATAATATCCGGATAGAGGTTTTCCCAACGGGTACAAATGGCCACGGATAATTGTAAAATATATATTGTTTTTTATTGTAAAGGGTTAAGCGTGGAGAACACGGAAAATCACATGTGTGAAATTATTTAAGCTCATATAGTTAGTTATATGTAAGTATTAAAGACAAACGAATGTTATTTCCCTTTTTTTATTAATATAAATATGAAAAATAAATTTTTAAATTGAAATTATGAAATTTAAGTACTGTGCAATAATTACATCAATAGGATATAATGAGACAAACATGACGTACTCAAACTCTGCAAAAATAATGACTTTATATATAAATAACGTCCGGTTAACGCGTAAAAAAAAATTCAATGAATTTAACAAACTAAAAGCTTATAAAGAAATTTATTCTATAATTAGGTCATTGTTATTCAAAGAATTTGCTTTTATTGTATATATATAACCACAAAATTTACACAAAGTCGAATAAATAATCAAAAAAATAATGACTAAAAGTAATTTTCATCAAGAAACGTACAACAAAAAACGAAGGTATTAAAATGTCCATATTTAAATGTTTGGTATCGATGAATACAGTTATGTTATACGAATTTAGAAAATTTATAGAGAAAATATTATATACCCGACTTGTATTCGTAATGAAAAACAATTCAAAGGTCAATTGAATGTTCTTGTATCATTTAACAGTAAGTCACTCACTTTTAAATATTACACATATTGCGTTCAAAATAAAATTGAATAAATGGCATATTAATATTATAATAATAATATAATAATAATAATAATAATAATAATAATAATAATAATAATATTATTATTATTATTATTATTATTATTATTATTATGATTTTTATTATTATTATTATTATTATTATTATTATTATGATTTATTTATTTATTTTTTGCTTTTTTATCAAAGAACGCGATAAACCATGGCAATGGATGCCTTTAAGAAGTTTAAAGTATGGTCAACAATTATTGCGCAATTTCCGCATCTATAAAGCAAGACAAAGACGAAAGCAAGAATATACTAATTTGAAATCCAACGAGATGAATAGTATTGATAAAACTATGGTATGGGAAAATGAAATGAGGTTTAATCAAGAAACCTTCCAAAGTAATATTGATGAAGATGACAGAGTTAGTGATTTCGATAGAGATTTCTATCCAAACTATAATGAGCAAAGAGCTGATGATATGATCATTGATAAAGATTCCTGGTCAGAAAATGTCGAAATGAGTGATATTGAAAATGAGGTATAATAATAATTAATTAAGGTTGAATCTAAAGCAAAAGTTTTTAATATCAGTTATTTTGTACACATTAACAGGGAAATGAAAGACCTATAACAAATGTTGCAAGTAATGATCGGTTTATTATAGATGTTATGGTTCCTTTATACCAGAAACTTCTTAAAATCGTAGAAAACGGAAGCAATGATATGGATGGTATAACCTCTTTGTGCGGCAACGGAAAAATCGGTTTTTATCAAGATCAACAAAAACTTAACGGCGATTATAACAAATCAACATATTATTTGCACACTGAAGGAGATAACGAGTGGAATAATTTTAACATGAATTTTGATCATGCTGAGACTGATGGCATAAATAATTCAAATAATGTAATTATTCTTATTTATTTTATTTTATTTTTTTTGTATATGTTACTATAAGTACGTCGCATTTTCACAAAAATATTGATTACGTTCAATTAATTTGCTATCGTTATTCTCAAGCAACTACAAAATAATAGTCCAGATTCACAAAACCATCGAGATTCTTTGGATCAAGAATCAAGTACAAAATTCATTCCAATTTATAATGATATAAATAATAATGGATTACGTTTTCCAACATATCATCATTATAATGAAATTAATGATAAAGGCCATTCAACAGAAAATTATATCGGTACTAATAACCCGGTATGGTAATTAATTCATTTCCTTCTCATCTAACTCATCAATATTTTTTTACTTGATTTAATTCAGTCTCTGGTTATAGCAACAACAAGGCTATACAACGTCGTGGTATACCAAAAATTTGAATCGAAAACTTACAACGTATACAAATATAATTGAAGAAAAGTCCTGGAACGAAGAATGTTCAAATGAAATGAATGTTTCTTTCAATGATACTGACGGTCCTTCAAATACCCGAGTATCAATAGAAAATAATAATGACTTTCAATACTGTTATGATTTTAATAATTGGTCTTGTTCGGTAGAGTAATATAAGCAATATATTGAATTAATTCATTTAGTGTCAATTAGTTAATGGAATTTGATTAAATAATTTAAAAATTCCAGATTAAAGAAAGAACTGACGAATTTTGCTCTGTTGGTGACTCTGTATTAAAGTTTAACACTTCTTGGGCGCCTTGGAAAGATAAAGATGATTTTGATAATGAATTAGATAAATTGTTGAAAAAATTCAAAGCAGAGGTAACAGATAGATTAACAATGAACAATATAATTAGTTAAATGGATTTACTTATTCTAACATTTATGGGTATAATTTTTGAATTGATTTTTGTATTAAAGCTGCATTTCTTTAGATTTTATCATTGCAAAAGTTTTTGAATATCAATATTATGTAATTTCATTTTTACATTATTGTGATAATTACAGATCTAATCATAATAATCTAATAAAATATATATCGAAATTAATGTAAGAAACTTGTTGGTTGTAAACAATCATTGGACATTAAAGTATTTATATAAATGAAAAATATTTATGATGATGGTTAATTTACAATATGTTCAATACATGTTATTATCAATGAATCTTTACTCTTATCTATATTACTACTATATTTTGCAAGTGCTGTTACAAATCTTTGCTCTCAATATTTGTCATCAATGGTGCTACCAAAAATTTACAATGGTGTGGTTCTGTTGTGTTTACAAAAATTCATATCTTGTTAACAATTATATCAGACTTATAAATAATTTATCACATTATATAGGCCATCATTTTTATTTATTATAACTTCAATTAGCCTTTATTTCTATTTTTATAACAAAAAAAAAGGCAATATGAGAAATAACAAAGTCATTAGGAATTGTGACAAAAAAAACATGTGCAAGATTGAAAAAAATGCCCATTTTTCTATCAAGTATACTGAATCAAAACCTAATACTTAACATAATTCTATGCAGTTCTTGAACCTATGTTCCCTTGGTTGCACTTGCAAGTTTTTACTTTTCTAATGCCAAAAATAACTTACAACTTATAATTTGGATCTTTCAAAGTTATTTCAAGATCAACCTAATATAAAACAGCCAATAACTAGAGTTATTTGTAAAAATACTTTATTATTTGGCTATAAAATTTAATGTGTTAGTTTCTGGATTCCAAAGGGCCCAGAAATGACATATTAAATTTAAAGTCAAATAAACAAGTTATTGACCATATAGCATACAATAATAGTGTTATATAATTGTGCTTGCTAAATAATTTGAGTTTTTTGTTAGTGATTATATAAGCTATCAAATTATAGTCAAACCTTTCTAACTGCACCCTCTATAAGTGCACACCCTTCATAAATGCACATTCTAGCTTGGTTCCAAGCTCAGAACTTAGAGTTAAATGAATACCCTCTACTCTCTGTTTATATATAAATTTTTATGACTTATATATATATCAATATATATGTTGTAGCCCGGATAACAATCCTGCCCAATTGTCAATTGGGCCAGCTCAGATAACAATTTTTACAGCCAAAAATAAAAATTGGCCTAAACTGATCTCTAACTCTACTTTAATTTTACCCTAACCCTAATTTAATTTGGCCCGATTGTCATCTGGGCAGGATTGTCATCTGGGCTACAACATATATATACTTTCTATAAATGTATATACATAATAATATTAAAAATTTGATAAATAAATATAGAATTTACTCTCTCTCTAAAATACATATCTACTTTTAGTTTTAAGAATATGCAATTAGAAAGAGTTTAATATATCTTTCTTGTTCTGATTGGCCTATTAAAATTTTTATTATTGTATGCTCTCTACAATGCACATTTTATTTTCATAGTTAGATATTTATTTGATTGATTAATATAGATCAATTATACAGGTAACTTATTTATATACTTTAGAATACTTTTTAAAATTGTAAGGTTTCACTTAGAAAAAATTACTATAAAAGTTATTTTTCACTTTAAACAAACATTAGTATTTACTATAAAAAATAATCTCAAATAATCTCAAAAATAATAAACTTTGCTATGTTGTCTATTGGACCATACAAAGTTATACTATAAAATAAAATAACTAAAAATATTTGCATGATTAAGCTACTTTATTTTGTTAAATTCAAATAATGATATTACTAACTGTTTAATTTGAATATGTACTATTAATTTAAAGTTTGGACTTATCTCTTGTAGATTTTTTAATAAGTTAAGATTTATTAGTAATAAATATTATATTGTTTTAACCTATTATAAATAAGTACTTTTATTTTTGAAATTTTAGATTTAAATATTTTGACAATTCTAATCAAATTTAATAAATATTTATTTATTTAAATTTTATAGATTTATAAAATTTAAATTAAAAATTTTTATTAAATTTGATTAGATAGTTATCAAATAGTTGAATTTAAATTTTCAAAAAAAAGGGTATTTATTTATAGTATATTTATCTAATTTTTGTATCTTGGGATCCACTAGGCCAATTTTGATAATTTAACTACCATTAAAATCAGAAAATAAGCTCTACAACTTTTAACTAAAAGTCAAAAGAGGTTTACTTATTAGTTTTTAGAATTAGGGTTATGGTTAGAGATAAAGTTAAGATTAGAATTAGAATTAGATTTATTATTTTGAATTCTAAAAATAGAAATTTTTGTGTACCTATATATATATTATTCCAAAAACTAGCTAATTAATTGGTGCAAGATGTTCTAAGTAAAAATGCTCTATACTTTTAAAAACACTTTCTAAACCCTAATTCTAACTCTAAGCACTAATACTAATATAACATAAAAATTTTGTTTAAAAATTTTTATATACAAATCTTAGAAAAATCTAAAAATATAATAAAACATAATAGTACAAAACTACTATAGGTGCATTTTATAATAAATATTTATTTTTGTTATAAAATTTTTTAAAAGTTATTAGAGCTTAAAGTTTATATATAATCAAAAATTTAGCATTTGATAAAAAAATTGTTTATATAAATTTTTAACTAATTAGAATTTGTTAACAAAAATTAGCCAATTATATTTAATTATAAATTTCAAAATTTGATATTGGATATTTTTTGCTATCTAGTACTATACTAATATTAATTTTATTAATTAATAATCTGCTAGTTAACTAGGTAATGATTATAGTATAATGTGATGCTGATTATATATAAAAATTACTATAGGCAAAATATAGTGTGCTTATATCTAAAACCTTTTCTTACTAAGTTAATGTACTTGGAAAGTTGTAGAGCTCATTGAGATATATCTAATAGTAGAAGATATTATTAAAAACAATTAGCTAACTATGTAAATTTTCTATATAAACAACTATTGTTTATATAAAAATTTTTAGGCCAATTTGAACTATTAGATATGTCTTAACAAGCTCTACAACTTTCAATTAATTAACAAGTATCATTAACTTAGTAAGAAAAAAGTTTTAGATATAAGCATACCATATTTTACCTATGGTAATTTTTATATATAATTTGTACTATATTATACTATAAGCATTATCTGGGTGACTAGTAGATTATCAATTAATAAAATTATATGAGCTGATTCAAGCTACCAAAATGTTTATTTTAATGAAATGATTTTAATGAGTTTCAAATTACTAAAATCCAATTACAAAATCCTGAAAACATTCAAATTTTGAGCAATTTTAATAGTATTTTTTAGAATTACATATTGGCAGATCGGCATAACATGTCGGCTCGACCAATCATGATCGAGGATTATCAAAAAAATTTTACGTGAAAATTTATTACAAAGTGAATTTTCACAAAAACGGTCTTTTTAACCAGCTTTGTATTTATAATTAAGTACGTAGAAAATTACGAAATTCATGTATTTAATTATAAGCCAAAAGTATATTAAAAAGGCTATTTTTTTGAAAATTAGCTTCTGAATTTACCCTTGATAGTTACCAACCCATTTCTCAATGCTCAATCCATCCTAAAACACCTGAATATTTCAACAAACGATAAAAGTACTTCTTTCTACAGCTTAGCATAGCTTTTTTATTAAGTTTTATTGGTTTTTTAACTTGTCTAGGTGTC
The DNA here is from genome assembly GCA_003550325.1 of Gigaspora rosea. Classification (NCBI taxonomy): domain Eukaryota; kingdom Fungi; phylum Glomeromycota; class Glomeromycetes; order Diversisporales; family Gigasporaceae; genus Gigaspora; species Gigaspora rosea. The sequence goes on along the minus strand of QKWP01000366.1, from coordinate 175,046 downwards.
AAAAAGGCTCTTTTGTTAGTTGTAACAAGTATTTCGTTTGTTAGTTTTTCAACGTTACTTAGGAGCAAATTTTTGTGCAACAGTTTATCGACAATTACGCCGATCCGCTAATATGATTATAAATAAAATTTATTTTTGCAACTCTTTCTGACGATCCCTCGTACCAAAAATTTCAAGAACACCGACCTATGAAAACTNTCCATTTGGGTAATTTAACCACCAAAATGATTATTTCTGTGAAATGATTCTAACAAGCTCAAATTATTAAAATTTGATTACAGGATCCTGAAATCATTAAAGATCTGTACAATATAGAGAATTAACTAAAAAATAAAGTTTTATATATAAAACCTATTTCTTAGTTAATTGTCTACATCATACAGATCCTTAATGATCTCAGAATTCTGTAATCAAATTTTAATAATTTGAGCTTATTAGAATTGTTTTATAGAAATGATCAATTGATAATTAAATCACCCAAAATAGATCAGTAGATTAAAAGGTATTCAATATTAAAGGTATTTACATAATAATTCTAAAAACACTATTATAGTTGCTCAAAATTTGAACATTTTTGGGAACTTTAATTGGATTTTAATGATTTTGGGCTTATTAGAATTGTCTTATCTAGATAAATGTTTTTGATTGCTAAATTATCCAAAACAGGTTAGTAGATCAAAAAATATTAACAATTTCTTGAATTAGCCCAGATGCAATAATAGTTTTTTTTAAAAATATTTAAAAATTTTTTATTTTTAATATATTTTATTGAACATAAATATGTTCATGAACTTTAAACTATAAATTGGACTGAACTTTTATTATGTTTAAATTTCAAAAATTATAAGTTTATATTTAGTTCAAAAATTAGAGTTTAGTTTATATTTAGTTCAGGCTTAATTAAACTAAACTAAACTTTTTTGTTAAAAGCAAATTTTTAATTTAACAAAAATTGAGCAAATTAATCAAATAAATTGCTATTTCAATAAACTGATTATTGAGATTTAAACTATTTTTTTTTTTTTTATAAATTTGCTTTTGATAAAGATTATTTAAACTAATTATATTTTTTATAAAGTAATTATAGGTATTGTGGTGGATATGGGTATTGTGGCGGATCTGCTATAACTTGTGACCCATTTACCCAAACCAAATGATTTTTGTACCATTCGAATCGTCTCATCGAGATAATTCAAATAGTATAAAATTGTTTGATTACGATCACTGGATCATAAGATATTGGTGTTTGAATGTTTAAATCAAATTTTTTAAAAAAAACCCAATATATTATATTCAGACACTATTCTAACGCCAATATCTTGTGACCTAGTGATCAAAATTAACCGATTTTTGTACCATTCGAATCATCTCGATGAGACTATTCGAATGGTATAAAAATCGTTTAGATTGAACCAGTATTGGACCAATAGGTCACAAGTTATTGCAAATTCTGCCACAATACCCATATCTACTACAATACCCTTCCAATTTCATGTAACATATGATTGTAAATAACTTGTAATACTGTGATCCAAATTGAATGATTTTGGTACCATTCGATTTTTCTTATCGAGACGAATCGGATGGTACCAAAATTATACAATTTGGACCAATAGATCCAGAGTTATACCAAAATTCTCTTAACTCCGCCACAATACCCATACTTACCTTATACCATTAGCAAAAATATATATGCGTAAACTTGTACAAGTTTTTACGGTATGTAAAAAAATCGTAAACTTACATAAAATTTAGTGTAATACTACGTAAGTCTTACAATGTGTAAGAAAATCGTAAATTTACGTAAAAATTTTATGTAAATTTACGATTTTTTTATGTACTTTAAAATTTGTATAGTTTTACACTAAACCTTTTACGTAAGTTTACGATTTTCTTATATATTGTAAAAACTTGCGAAAGTTTATGCTAAATTTTTTACAATTTTTTTATGAACTGTAAGAAATCGTAAATTTACGCTAAATTTCTTACATAAATATTCAAACTATTTCAAAATATTTTAGGACCAGAAAACAAGCTGAATCAATAGATCTGTAACCTGGATCGCACATTGGACTAATTTTTCAAAATAGTTCGAAATAGTTCGATGAAGTTCAAATTCTGTACTACAAGAT
>QKWP01000366.1:157419-172123 GCA_003550325.1 Gigaspora rosea | reverse complement strand
TTTTGTTTTTTTTGGTTTATTTTTAAATTTTTTTATTAATTTATTTTATTTCGGCACTTGCGAGAAAAACAACAACTTTTCGAAACCTTGTGCATGCCAACTACAACTTCTAACATTTTCAAGAACACACTCCTAGCAATTTTTAAATTTCAAAAACACTTCTTTAGAGAAATGGACGCAAGATTTCGCAAGTTTTTGCTAGTTTTTGCAAATTCTTGCAAGGGTTCGCTTTATTTTTTTTGTTTTGTGTTTTTTGTTTTTGTTTTTTTTGGTTTATTTTTAAATTTTTTTATTAATTTATTTTATTTCGGCACTTGCGAGAAAAACAACAACTTTTCAAAACCTTGCGCATGCTAACTACAACTTCTGACACTTTCAAAAACGATAGAAAACAAAGAAGCAAAGATAATAGCTAACTGTAGGATGAGCAAAAATAAGTGTATAGCGCTAGTTTTTTGTATATAGTAATAGAATTAGGTGCGATGAAGTGCGAAAATAGTTTAAAATATTTGTAATAATGTAAAAATAATACGTAATATATAATAAAGTATGTAATATTAATTAAAAATGTATATTTAAGGGTAGGGTGTCAATATTTCCATTTTCATATAAAATAGATTGTAGATCAACTTTGTATAACCATATCATATGATTTACATATAAACATCATATGATTCGACCAATGAGGATTATCAAATTTTTGTGTAACCCAGGAAAAATATATAGTGACCTTGGAAAATTTAATTCTATATGAAGTTTATTTTTTTTAAAGAGATGCATTTCTTACAACTTCACTATTATAAACAAGCTACTTTAAACTATGTAATATATAAATATGGTAAAAATTGACTCAGACAATAAAAAGTTTTATTAGAAGCATATTTTTATTTACTATATAAAAATTCAATCTACCATGTAGATCATATGAAAAATGGTCTACGTACACCCTACCCTTAACAAATGTAGAATATAATATATAATAATAATAAATAAAAAATTAAAAATTTTATATTAAATTGTGAAACTATGCGAAATATTGCGAAACTCTGTAAAAAGCATAATTATGTGAATATGTATATTGTTTATTTATTTTTTAAAAAATTTTGAAAATTTGCGAAAATTTGCAAAATATTGCGAAATAATGCGAAACATCACAAAATATACGAAAATATTACGCCTGTGATCCTGCAACCCCCAAAGGGGCATTTTTTTTTATTTCGCATTGTATCATAAGATTTTCGAAATATTATGGCAATAACTTACGTAAGATTACGCACTGATGTACTATAGCGTAAACTTACGTAATTATTACCCTACGTAATACTCTGAACTAATCGTAAGATTTTTGCAAGTTTACACTTGCGTAAAAACTTGCGGAGGTTTACGCATATTTTTTTTGCTGATGACAGTTGCCTCTTTCTAATCTAACCCCTCTCTAATCTGAACACTATTAAACTCTCTCCAAATCAAGCAAAATTTTCTAGAACATTTGTAAATTTTATTATAAAGTTCAGATTAGCCATATATAACTTTTTGAGAACTGAACTTTTTCAAATTTTTACATAGTAAAAATTAGCAGTTCTAGCAGTTCAGAATAGAAAGAGTTGACTGTATCAAATATAATAACATATAAATACTCAACAAATTTTTATCTAACTAAAAAAGGCTATTTTATTTTAATTAGAAACTTTTAAAACAAATCAATATCTAGACACTAACACAGGTTGAATCAATGGATACTGGGCACATATTGAGTACATACCAGAAAACAAGTTTTCTGGTATGTACCTAGTATTCTACTATAGATTTTCCAAATATCTGTTGCATATTGGTAGCATATCAGTAAGATACCAGAAGATAGATTGATACCAGTAACATAACAGTAACATACTGGAACATTCTGGTATCTTATTTTTAGCACTATTTGGATTAAGAATAAGATACTGGAATGTCACAGTATGTTACTATTATGTTACCAGTATCGATCTACCTCCTGGTATCCTACTAATATGCAACTGGTATTTGGCAAATCTATGGTAAAATACTAGGTACATACCAGAAGACTTGTTTCCAGTATTTACCTGGTATGTATCCAGTATTCATTGATTTAACCTGAGTAATATAGTAAATACAAACACATTGTTTAACATTTAACAAATCTCTAATAAAGATATATTAATATAAAGTGCTAACAACAAAGCCCTTCTATACTAACCAACCCAAAAACATTCTAGAATCAAACACCGATCTATCTCAAGCATTAATTTAAATCACTCATTCCTATCTTAAATTCTATTACTATAGCTCTAAAAAAAAAAAAGAAATGTCAATTTGTTAGAAACTATTTTAATATTAAAAACTCAGAAGCTTTTCTTACTACTATATTTTATCATAAAGAGGTTATATAGAGTTGACTACTGTAAATGGCCATGTACGAGAGCTGTATCTGTTACATTCCATCAATTTAAACTTTTAATAGACCCCGGGTATAGTACATGGTATCATAGAAAGGAACTTTTTGAAATGCATACACACTTTGCATTTATAACTTGCAATCTAGGTGTTCGAAAAGAATTATATTTCAATCAAGAAGATCTTGAGATCTGCACCCGGGTCTAGTACCTTGTAGGTCTACTATTCGGGATATGGTCATTTATGACTTTATTCGATTATGTTATATTTTTTCCTTTTATTTAACCGCTACTATGTAATACAAGTCACGGCGGCAACAAGTCACAGCATGCACATAAATCACGGCATATTTTAGGCCGTATGTAGTGACTACCTTAAAGAAATTTTGAACGGATCTAAAATTGGGATGAAATCCGGATTTATTGAAAACTGATCTACAAACTAAACTTTATTGATATTAGAAAGAGTTATTATGCTCCATCTAGTGAGGCAGGTTGAAAAATTGATTTATTTTTAGTTGGTCAGGATGTACTGCGTGAGATGATAAACTACAAAGTTTCACATCTTATTACTTAATATATACATTACATAAATATGGCCAAATAAAATCTTTAAAGATAGCTTTGTTTGTAGGTCATATGAAATTAATTTTGATCCCGGAGAACATTAAATAAACGAAAATATGACTTATTTCGTGTACATATCTTGATTGGGCAATTGCGATGTACGGGATGACGAGGTACGTACAGTACTAGGGTGGAACATCAACTAAGAAATCAAACCTATGTTAGATAACTATAGCATTTTTCATATCACAGATTTTTACGTTACACAAACAACAATTAAATTTATTCAAATTCGGATTGTATATTTTACCGTAATTACAGTAAGAACATAATATTATTAATAATTGAAATTTCAAAGCGATTCAACTTATTATCAAGTAATCGAATTACCTTGAAACTTTCACGAATTGTTTATAAAATGCTAAAGAATAAAACTATATTTTCGAATTTTTTATCGATATATAAATTTTGTACAATTGTCTTATAGAATAAGTTGAATTTTGTTAGTTAAAATATAAAAAAAAAACACTCGAACTATAAGTTAAATAAATAAGTTAAACCTTATTTAGAGCTATCGCGAAAAATTAAATATAGAACCTTCGAAATGGTTCTAAAGAACATTTCTCATTCAAAAGAAACTCGAAAAATAAGTACGATACTTGTGTGAATCTTTTAGAATATTGCTCTTTTTTATAATTAAACAATATAAAAATAATATTCAATTTATTACGTTAATTTCGCCAATAAAATTTGATCATTGTAAATTGATCAATGTATCTAACATAGTTTTGATTTACATAGTTGATGTTCCACCCTAGTACAGTACGTACGTAGCACCGCTACAAAAATGTCTGCTGCTTATTTATAGGCGTTTTATATTAAAATGAAATATTGCGAAACATTTATATTTGAAAATGTCTTCATTGACCTCTTTAAACATAGAACTTTATGAAATCCAATCAAAAAAATGGCCTACTTTTGGTCGTCATATTATGGCACAGTATGACGAATCTACAATTATTGTTTACCAAGCATTTAAACCCTCCATTGCTCAATACGCTGTTGAAAATCAAAAATTTGGTGGCCCAAGTTTTTCATGGTTTTATTTTAATTCATTTACATTTCATAGTTATATAATATCTATATAATCTTATTATTTTTAAAATCTTGTAATTGCATCTTTTTTGTTTGTAGGGAGGTATGAAATTAAAAAATACTGCTAGTAAATATGTATTTATTTAATATGAATAACATTTATTTTTAATAGAGGATGACATGGATTAAACCTAATTTTGCTTGGATGATGTATAGATCTGGATGGGCTACAAAAACGAATCAAGAAAGAGTAAATAAAATAATATCGCGCAATTTATCATCATGTATTATAAATTTAGACATCAAATTTTTTTATTGCTTTAGATTTTGGCCATTAAAATAACTCTTCAAGGATTTAATACAATTCTATCAAATGCAATCGCATCATCATATGAGCAAGTCAGGAATACCTTTGTTAGTAAAGACGATTGGAATTTAGCATTAAAAACTTCAGATGTTAGATTGCAATGGGATCCTGATCATGATTTAATTGGAAGAAAATTAAATCGTAGAGCAATTCAATTGGGCATTCGTGGCAAATTCTTGGAACAATATTCAAATGAATGGATCCAAAGTATTGAAGATATTACTGAGTTTGTTAAAGAGCAACATAAATTTGTGGTGGAAGAAAAATTAGATCAAGTTATGACACCTTTTGAAATTGTTTATAACGTTCCAAAAGATTTAAGAGAGCGAATTGGTTTAGATAGTGTGGAGTAAAATAATTGATTTAACTCTATCTATACCTTAAACCACCTACCTGGATGGCAATTTATCTGCTAAAGTTTAATTAATTATATATAAAAAAAATTTTTATTTGTTTTTTTTTTTTATTTTTTTATTATTTTTTTTTAATATTTGAGATGCCTTTTGCAATCCTAATTTTTATTGATTTTATTGAAATAATAGGGACGGTAAAGAAAAATAATTTTTTAACCATTTTTTATTGTTTTAAAACTTTTTTAGAACATCGATCTGATGCTAAAATTTTGAAAATATTTTGATTGGTTAATTTTAATCGTCAGCCGAGTAATAAAAAAAGATGGTGCTATGTAATTTCGAGTTTATTTAGATATTACATAAGGAATTTATTTAATCACCTTAATTTTTTATCAAAACCATTGCATCTTTAAATGCATAATTTGCCTATCGGACAAATACAACATTTCATTCTATATTAGTTTTACGTTTGTTGATATTGAAAGTTCAAGCATTACCACTATGTGAACCTTATTAAAAGTTTTTGCGAATGAATTAAAGGAATACAATGCTGTTAATTATCATATTATCGTCATCATCGAATCTTTAATTTGTATTATTTTGTTTATTGCTTCGCTTATATTGTAGTAGCTTTACTTTAGCTACTGCCTCCACTTTGCTCCTTTTTCTAACTGTTCAATACATACTATCTAATTTTTAATTCTATTTCTAATTCTAAATATATAAACTTAATATTAATAATACATAATGCTATATATACAGTTCTGGTGAAATGTGGTAAAATGTGGTAAAATTGGTGGTGAATTGGTGAAATTGGTGAAATTAATTTCACTAATATCTATAGCCATATAAACACCAATTATATACAAAAACTACCTATTACCAATATAGTGCTTAAATTATAAAAAAAAGAATAAAAAATTTATTTAAAAAAAGTATCAATAATACAAGTAAGAGAGCATCCATAAATAATATTATATACTCCTATATAGGACCTTTTGATTCTTTAAACTATATAAACCAATTTTAAAATCTGTATATTTATATATAATTTTATGAAAACTTGTCTATTTTGTAACTCAGTAATCCAAATTAGATGATTTTGATATTATCAATTCAACTGAATAAGACAAATCCAATGATACCAAAATTGCTTTATTTGGACTACTAAATTAAAAAATATTTGTAAAAAATTACAGCCAGACTTTCATAAATACAACTTCTATAAATGCAATACCTCTCTAAATGCACATTTTTGTCTTGTCTATAAGAAATTATTAGTGCTAAATGCACTTCTATATTCTGTAAATGCACATTCTCTTTAAATAATTTCTATTTCACATTACTTTTTTAAATGCATATAGCCAATCAAATTTTAGTATTTAAAAATAGGTTATATAGTTTTTAGTAGAAGTTATACAAACTTGATTATCTAATTTTTAAAGCTGCAATTTAATTGGCTCTTCCTAAATGCATTACCTCTCTAAATGCATATTGTAGACTTGTCTGTACATGTTGCATTTATGGAAGTTTGACTATATTGGTTATATATTTTTGTAGTTTGTTACTATATTGAAATTTATATAGTGTGGGACAGCATAAGGTATCCACTCTACATTAACTTTTTGTAGTTTGAAACTTAAAATAAGTTATTCTTTATTTATAATAAAATTGGTGACTAGTGATTATAAAATATTATTTTTAAAAACTTTAAATTGTCTAATTAACAAATATACAGTTTAGTACAAAAAATGTAAATATACAAAGATTGTTATCTGATTTTTTTTCTGATAAAAAATCTAACAATCAAGTCATATAAATGTACAAATAATATAAAAAGTAAAAAAGGATTCAAACCTTAAATTTCATGCAAAACATCCATTATTTTTTTTAATGAACAACTTGCAAAAAGATTGAAATCCATTAATTCCAAATAAAAAAAAAAGATTCTCTATATTCATTAGTACATTTTAGGCATTAGACAAGACCAAAAGTCATAACAGCATGTATTACTATACAACAAGGTTGCTATAGCTCTTGGTATTAAAGAGACCGTGGTTTCCTATATAGTTTCTGAGCAAAAAAAAATTGAAGAATTATCAGTAAAAAAAATTCCAGATAGACCAAAAATCAATTTAATTATAATTTTGCTAAGCTTTTGCACGGTATTATTCTTGCTACAAACTTTTTAGAAACCTCCTTTCAATACCTATATTACAACAACAACTTGAAGAAAATAGTTATACACTCAAAATAGTAGCTACTTTGCATACTTCATAAGTTGGGGTACTATTATAGTTGTGGAGAATGTAGAAACATATTGCATAAATTGTTAGTAAATATTGCCTTTTGTAACTATTATTTGTGATATCATTTTAAAAACTTACAAGAAAAAAATAAAGTTTTAATGAAACCAGATGTGAATTTTACTACCATTTACACCATACTATGAACCTTATATAGGCATCAAATCATAGTATTGTATATCTCCAGGGCATGTCCTTTAATTGTCATTTGTGGAGCAATTATTAGGGCCGTGTCATTAATCACCTGATTATTTTTTATCAGAGGCCTACCCCCTCCCTCTTCTTATATAGTTAGGTTTTTATATATAATTTCAACTTTTTTTACCTCCTCCCCCCTAAAAAATCACCTGATTTTTGTCACTTCCCTTATGATATGTAATTGTAATATAAATAAGTTGCTTGGTAAAGTTGTCTCTAATTCTCTTTTAATATAGGATCCATCAATTAAGGCACCTTCATCAAGAGGAAGAAAAAAATGAATGCCAAAGCTTGGGATAATGTTTCTGAAATTGTCCAAAATTCTAACATTGCAGCAAATCACATTAACTATCATAAAAATTTTATAGCTGATATCTTTAAAGATCTTTTTGATAAACTTTGTACTAATATCAAAGAATGTTATGAGTCAGTAGAAATTCATATAGATGGTACTTGATACCATAAACATTGAACTGAAGAAGTACTATTATTAAATTTAAAAAAAGCTGTACTAATTGCATAGTTATCATTACATGGTATTGATATCTCAGAAAATTCTACCAAAGCAGAATTGTATAAACTAGTAAAACTATACAAAACTAAAATTCCTTTTGCAAGTGTTCAAATAGTAAAAAAGTACAGTCATAATTTGTATTATACTCAACTCTACCACTGTGAGCTTCAACCAATTGAAGGAATTTGGTCTGTCATAAAAGGTAAAGTTGCTAGAATTGGCCTCTATTCGAATCTGTTAGCTATTAGGAATAAATTGTTGCATGTCTTTCAAGAAAAAGTTATCTCCAATATTATTGTTAGATCTTGAAAAAGGTTACTCAGTAAGGCTATCAAATATGTGATAATATAATATTAGTTGAAAGTGATTGCGATGATTTTGAAATCAAAGAAATCAATAATTAATAAAATTTTTTGTAAATGATAAATATTTCAATAAAGTTTATATTAAAATAAATTTGCAAACTTGAGTAATAAATAAATATATTTAAATGCTTATATTAAATTTTAAAAATTTTTTTATTATAACAACTATTGTCTTATTGTATACAAACATTAATAGCAATTTTGAATTTTTTATAATAAGTTTAATAAATAATACTAATTATTATTTTTTCTACTTTTAGATATATCTTTTTAAAATACAACCTATCAGAAATAGTCAAAATTATTTTTGGGTTCAATTTGTTTATACTTTTTTATCAACTATTAGATTTAGAAGAACCAGAACTTTGAAAACTTAATATAACTCAGATGTTTTTTAAAAAAAAAAATTTGCATAGAAATTTATCAAACATTGCTTAGAGGGCATCCAGAAATAATATTATACATGAGGGAGGAGGGGTCTAACAAAATATAACATTTTTTCTGATAAGTAAATGGAGTTAAAAAAATATAACACAATTTTTTTAGAAAAATTTGTCTAAATTTTGACCCAGATGTCTAAATTAAATGATTTTGGTACCATTTGATTCATCTTAATAAGAGAAATTGAATGGTTCCAAAATCATTTTATTTGGATTAATAGATCAGAAATTATTGGCAAAATAATATTGGTTCTATTTTTTTTTATAAAATTACTATAAAACCAATGGTTTTTTGTGAATATTTGCTGATCCAGTAATCTAAATAAAATAAATTTGGTAGTATTCGATTCCTCTCACTGAGACGAATTGATTGGTACCAAAATTATCTAAATTGGACTACTGCGTCACAATCTATCCAAGTTTTTGTAAAATTATATATATAATAGTTACAGAACATGTCCTTTTTCAGGGTTTTTAAATGCTGTTACAAATAAATCAAAGAGTTTTACTAAAATGCACTTATAGTGTTTTACACTATGTTATACAAAACTATTAAAATATCCAATCAAAATTTAATATCAGGTGTAACAAAAAATTTTATTTTTTTGTTATTTTTTTAAAAAAAAACATTTATATTCAAAATTTTGCTTATGAACCACCTTTGGGGCTCTAATAAAAAAATTTTCTTGCTAAATTTTGTATATATTAATGCTCTGATAAAACTCTAGGCCTTACCCTAACCCTAAAGTAATTAAAATTTATTTTTTGGTTTGTAAAAATTTATTTTTTTGTTTTTGTTATACAGATTTGCAAATCTAATTTACATATGGTGGTAAAATACTATAAGTGCTTATAATAATTGTAAATCAAATGAGTTGACTCACCTAATTTTATATTTAAATTTATGCAAAAAATTATTTAAATTAAATTTATTTAAAAATATACATATAAACCTTTTTTTAAATTTTAAATATATATTCTTTAGTATTTAATAATCTTTAATTTAAAGTTTTAGTTCTTAACTCCAAATAGTTTAAAGAGAATTTTTCTTTAAAGTTGATATATTTTTTATCTTTACAACTCTTGTAAAGTTAAAGCAATAATATGATTGGTTAAATAATCTTTCAAAAATTTAAAAATACTATTACTGTATTTATCCGAAAGTAAGCTACCCTTTTTGCCCAAAAAGTTACACAAAAAATCGTGGGGGTAGTTTATTTTCAGATTGTTAAATTTTTTGAAAAATTGAAAAACGTACTAATAAAAAGTTGCCCAAATGGCATGAAATTTTTACTGTAAGTATATTTCGTTGCACTGAACAACTTTACTTAATCGACTTTTTGAAGTTTATATAGTAAAAAAAAGGTTTATAGTAGCAACTGTTAACGATTTCTTTAAAAATTTTTCTGAAAATCTGGGGGGTAGCTTCTTTTGAAGATAGCTTATTTTCGAAAACCTACGGTAAGTAAAGGCTTCTTGTGCTTTAATTAAAAGGGTTTTTCTGATTTCAATAGTAGTTAAATCATCAAAATTGGCTTGGTAAATCCCAAGATACTTGGGGTCAAAAAAAGAGAACATAGAGATCTGCAAATTCACTATTACACAAAGTATTATAAATTATAATACTTAGTATAACAGTGAATTGCAAATTCCTATATTCTCTTCTTTGACCCCAAGTATTTTAGGATCTACCAAGCCGATTTTGATGATTTAACTACTATTGGAACCAGAAGGACCTCCTCTTTAACTTTCAATTAGGACACAAAAAGCCTTTATTTAATGGCATTTTTATATTTTTGTAAGATTATTTTAACCAATCATATTATTATATAGGTAAGTTACTCATTTGATTTAAAGAACTTAGTAAAGAATTGACCAACTTTAGTGAAAAATTCTCTTTGAATTACTTGGAGTTAAGAACTAAAACTTCAAATTAAAGATTATTTTTTTTTTTATTTATTAATGTCAAGTACAGAAATAGGATAGTAAGTTACAATTATATTAGGATGATATATAAAGAAATACTATATTTAAAATTTCTAACTAATCATCTAATGATCTATGCAATAGGGCAAGCCTATCACTTGCAGTCAGGGCTAACTATTAAACTGCTACAAAAAGAAGATGTGACATTTCACCTCTTACTTTTCTATTTTAAACTAAAAGGTTAAATTTTTAGTTTAAGAAGGTAGAGAAAACCAAAAATTAAAGATTATTATATAAATGCTAAAGAATATATATTTAAAATTTAAAGAAAGATTTATGTATATTTTTAAATAAATTTAATATAAATAATTTTTTTTGTGTAAATTTATATATAAATTAGATGAGCCAATTTATTTTGATTATAAGTAATAGTACTCATTAAGGACATGTCCTATGACTAATAAATATATAGATTTTAAAATTTTTTTATATAGTCTAGAGCAGTATTGTACATTTTTACTATCTCAGCCTTTTTTTGTCATATTCCAACATTCCAACATTCTAGTATTTCAAGTGTTCTAACAGGACCCCGAAATATACATAGATAGGTCAGATATTAGTTTGCTTATTTTTGGTGTTTTTTATGCAGATCTTTTTATTTATAGTAATTTTTTGCTTATTTTTAAAGTTTTTCTGCAAATTGACAGATCCAGGGTGTAGATGAAATTTTCCGGGTCACGTGAAAACCCGGCCTCCGATCACCCCCGATTAAGATCGGGGGCAAATCTCCTCCCCAGTTACACAGATCAAAATATATACAACCCTTTTTTTTTGTTTACATCTTATAATTTTTTTTTGCTGTTCTTTACCTCAAGACTTGTGCCTCTTTTCGTCACTGGAGTCGTCGTTTACAGGTGCCTCTTTAATTGCTAGCGTCATTGTCACTCTTTTCGTCACTCGTGCTGCCTCTTTCTGTTGCTCGTGCCACTTCTTTTCATCATTCGTGTAGCCTCTTTTGTCGCTCATGCCGCCTTTTTTCGTATACTTCTTTGGCAGAACCTACAAAAAAAAAGAAAGGTTAGTTCAAGTTGAGAAAAAAAAAAAGAAAGAATAAAAGAAAATACTTGTCTTTAAACTCAGCTTTTTATAATGTTTAATTCGTACTGATTTATTTCTGTATTTATAGATCGCAGGATTAGTATTTGCGCAATTTAGAGTTAGGGTTAGGATTAGTATAGTATTAGATAGTAAAAAGGTTTATGTAAATAATTTTAAAATAATTTAAAGTAAAATAAAAAAAAATTTAAGTTTACCTTATAACATTTTTTATTTAATTATAAAGAGAGCTTTTTTTAACTTCTTCGCTATTATATAAAAAGCCATTAGGTCATTCCTTGTTATACTAAATTATTGTCTTCGAGGAATTATAGCATTTATGCAACCAAACATACCTCATTGTTCCGCTTTAGTACGAACATATAGGGTGCGAATGGGCCGGGCTAAGCCCAGAAACTTACGGGCCGGGCCGGGCTTTGGTCCAGTTCGGGCCTATAATTTTTGAGCCCGCTATTGTTCGGGCCAAATACAAATCGGGCTCGTTAAATATCGGGCCGGGTTCAAGCTTTATAAGAAAGCCTGATTAGGCCCGATAATACCCGGTAAACTTATTGTCATTAACCAATCAAATTATTAATGTCATAGCGAAAATCAGGTTTTCTGAAAATTGAAGAATTGGGTTAGCTGCGCGACGCAGTTTCGCTAAAGCCAGGACCGTTATATAAGTACATATTAAAATTAAAATTTTCTGCAATATAATATACTATTTACATTATTTTGTTTTTCTTTTTAATAATAAATGTAGATCGTATAAGTACTATTTATACACCAAATAGACTCAATTAAGCTCAAGTGATTTATTTGCTATAAAAATAAAGAAAATAAATCCATTACTGAATATTTCGCATCCAATAACAGCGCATCTGGCTTTGAATTTAATGCGCTTACAATCTGATTCCCTGGTTAGCACATTAAATTCAAAGTCAGATGTTTTTTTAATTGTCATATGAAAATGACCCTTCGGATCTTTCGCCTGCCAATAAAACCATATTGGTAGCTACAAGTCCATTAACTACATAATATAATTAAAATTGTAATAAATTAAATAAATTAATTTTCGAAGGGGTTAAAACCTCATTATCCTTATGGACTAAATTATATTGTCGATTATTTTGAAATAAAAATAAAATAGTCGAACAGAATAAATAAATGAATCTATATCCGCATTATTTCACCAACAAACGCATGTTGAAAACTTAATTCATAGATATAATTATTTTACAGATGATTAATTCAATACATTGTACTGACATTTTTTTTTATAAATTGCTCCAACTTTAAACTTAAACCTGACTCTAACGACAATGACTAGAATTAATTTGCCTGCGAAATTTGCTTTTGGTGAAATACCTTTTATAAAACGGACTTGCCGTGAATTACCCGGTTACAAAATAACCTTGCCTGATCTGCGAATTAAGTTTTCTGTGAAGTAATTATTGGTAAGTTGATAGAAACTGAGTGAACCTGATACCATTAAATAAATATTAAATAAAAATCTCAATACATCTATAACTTAACCGGATCGACCGAACAATCATTCGGGAATTATGATAATAGCTGTATGTAAAAAATTTTAGTAATGCATATAAATCTGCAGGCCGGGCTGGGTCGGGCATAGTTTTAAATAAGGCCCAGCCCACTTTATTTCTCGGGCTTTTTTTTTTCACGGGCCGGGCTCGGACTTACAAATAATTTTCAGGCTGAGTTTCGGGTCTAAGCAGGCCCGGCCTGACCCGGCCTGTCCTGTACCCTACGAACATATATACGTACGTCAGTCCCTTTTTGATTCTTCTATTATTTCGTTATGTTTTGATTTGCTTCCTGATTTTTATTTTAATAAAAAGTTATTAATACGAAAATTAAAATAGTAATTCGTTGATGCTAGTACGTACAAAAAAAAAATAATTTAAGATAAATAAATAAAATTAAATTAAATTAAATTAAATAAATAATTTAAAAAAATAAAATAAGACATTAAAAAAAGATTTAAACAAATAAAAAAAAAATTAAAAAAAAATTAAAAAGAAAAAAAAAATTAAACCGAATTAAAATTTTTTTTATATTTGTTTTTTTAATTCGTTTTAATTTTTTTTTAATTTGTCTTTATTTTTTACTTTAAATTATTATTATTTTTTTTTATTTAATAAATTATGTTTTGATTTTTTTTTAATTTATTATTTTTTTTTTAATTATTTTTTTTTATTTTATTTATTTTAAATTTTTTTTAAATTTTTTTATATTCTTTTATTTTCATTTTTAATTTTTTTTTTAAATTATTTTATTTTTTTTAATTTGTATTTTTATTTTTAATTTGTTTAATTTTTTTTTTAAATTATTGTTTTTTTATTTATAATTTTTTTTTTAATTAATTTTTAATTCTTAAATTATTTTCTTTAGTTTTTTTAAATTCGTTTCAACTTTATTTTTTTTTAAATTATTTATTTAATTTAATTTAATTTTATTTATTTATCTTAAATTATTTTTTTTGTATGTACTAGAGAAGTGTATGAAACAGTACGTTTGGTTGCATAAATAATTCTCGAAGATAATATCTAGAATTTTAACAAGGAATAAGCTAATGGCTTTTTATACATTATAATCGAATAAGAAAACACTTTGGAAGCTTTTTTCAGTTATACGGTAAGCTTTATTTTATTTATTATTTTAAAATGATTTACATAAACCTTTCTATACTATATTAATCCTAACCCTAACTCTAACTGGCCATCAGGAAATTTTATACATAGATATTAATCGATATATAGCACTTAATCGTTTTATATCGATTATAAAATATCGCTATATATCGATTAACTGGATAAAAATCGATATATATCATTTTTTATATTAAATCATTATATATCTATAAATCGATTATAATCGGAATTATTTAAAACAATATATAACAATTAACAGATCTTTAACGATTACACAGTATTTTGACCACAACGATATATAACGATTAACAGATCTTTAACGATTACACAGTGTTTTGACCACGTTACAAAAACTTCATTCCAGATCACCGGGTAAAAAAAAAAAAAAA
>QKWP01000366.1:135408-156000 GCA_003550325.1 Gigaspora rosea | reverse complement strand
ATAAAAAAATAAAATTTTATATTAAATAGCGAAAACTTGTGAATATTGTATATTTAATAAATTAAAATATTATATAATAATAATAAATAAAAAAAAATTTATAATTAAATTGCGAAAACTTGCGAAAACTTGCGAAAACCTGTAAAATGTTCAAAAAGCATGATTATGTGAATATAATAATTATTAATTGATATCACTATCGATAGTAATCGATTAACCGAATATATATCAATTACTATCACTATCGATAGAAATTGACAGGGGGTTGATAATTGATATATATCTTACCGGTTAGTAATCGATATATATCTATATATAAAATTTGCCGATGTGCGCAAGTACTAATCCTGCAATCTACAAATACAGAAATAAATTAGTATGAATTAAATATTATAAAAAGCTGAGTTAAAGCCAAGTATTTTCTTTTATTCTTTCTTTTTTTTTCTCAACTTGAACTAACCTTTCTTTTTTTTTGTAGGCTCAGCCAAAGAAGTATACGAAAAGAGGCAGCATGAGCGACGAAAGAGGTAGCACAAATAACAAAAAGAAGCAGCACGAGCAAAGGAAAGAGGCAGCACAAGCGATGAAAAGAGCAACAACGACGCTAGCAATGAAAAGAGGAAACGACGACTCCAGCGACGAAAAGAGACACAAGTCTTGAGATAAAGGACAGCAAAAAAAAATTATAAGATATAAACAAAAAAAAAAGGTGTTGTATATATTTTGATCTGTGTAACTGGGGAGGGGATCTTAATTGGGGGTGATCGGAGACCGGGTTTTCACGTGACCCAGAAAATCTCATCTACACCCTGGATCCGTCCTGCAAATTTTTCTATTTTTGGTAATTTTATAATAAACCTGGCCTAGTTATATATATTTTGGGGTCCTGTTCCAACTATCTTTCAAGTTTTAATAATTAATAAATTAATTAAAAAAGAAAATTGCTAATCTTAACTAGGTGAATTTCTCAATAATTAATAAATTAATTAAAAAAAATTGCTAATCTTAACTAGAAGAATTTTTCTATTATACAAGACCAAATCAATATTTATTTTTATTTATATTACATATCAGATATTTTTTTTTGACAATCCTGCTTTTATTAACTAGGAGACTGCGTATCTTTATACACAAAATTTCAGTTTATAGCTACTACCGAAATCTCTCCTTTCTCTAATAAAAACTTACTCGCGCTACAAAATGTCCACTAAGTACGATCTGCCACAACAACAATTTTCTCCTACAGGGGCATGCAACTCTCTGCACGTGCTCCCCGTAATCACTGATTGGCTGCTATTAGCCTTGTCAAGATTGCCAATTTCTTTAAATCCTTCTCACCTAGCTTTAATGGTGGAGTGATTTCAATCCAAAAACAAACAGAAAAAAGTTACAAGCAAGAAATTTAAAGGGGAAGAGAAACAAAAAAGAGAGGAAACTACAAAACCTAAGCGAAATACCAAATACAACAAAAAGAAAAGAAGAAAGATGAGAAAAACAAAGAAAAAACTAATCTATAACAAACACATAAAAGAAATATGTAAATGTAAAAATTATAAAATACGGTATAGAAACTCTACCAAAGTATTATATGTAAACTATAAAGCAGAGAAATATACACTAACAAACTATGCCTAATTTTATAAAAGAAAAGAAATTTCTACGAATATTCCAGAACAATCTCTGACACATCATTCACTGTTTACATTGTAGCAAAATGATCACTTGTGACGTTGACTCCAATTAGGTAAGTGCAATCCCGATTTGGAAGGAGTAAACACTACTGATCTTCTGGAGGGGGTAAGCTGGATTTCTCACTTTTTGGCGAAATTTCGAAAAAACCAAAGAAGAGTACTGAATGTACCAACTTGTAAAGAACTGAAAGAGTATATGCTATACAAAATATTATATTCAACCAAAAGTATGCTTCCACTAATGTGTCCACTCTTTTTGACAAAAACTTTAGAGTTTTTGGCTCTACTACGTCTTCTATATTACCAGAGTCTTCTACCAGAGAGTCAAACCCAAAAGGAAAACTCTTTTTCAGCTCTATTTCAGTTATCTTAACATTCGATCTGGAACTCTGGTTCCCAGTTGCTCCAGGGTAAAGTTTTGTTGTATATAAGTATAATAATTGTATAGTTGTCATAGGTCGGTAGTTGTGAAAAAGTTGGTACCCATATCAGATATTAATATATATTTATTTTCATATCGGCAGATTTACGGAATTGAAATTGGGCCCTAAAAATAGTCACCAAAATTCGATTGTTTACAAAAATTCATTGGTCAGATGATGATCAGATGATCAACAAATAACTGATTAATATAAATAAACCCATTAGATAAGCGCCAACCCATTAGATCTTAGAGATAAGGTGGTTTAATTTGCAAAATTATATGAATATCGAGGTCTTGAAAAAAGATCCAATTGTGTAAATCCGCCGATATGTATATTTATTTATATAATATACAAAGCCACTTTTAAAAATTATAATTTATCTTTTCACTTAATACTAGACTAATTTTAATCTCATACTATCCCTACTCTAATCCTATTTCTTTCACCAAATATTAGTCTAATCTAATCTTAACCCTTACCCTAACCATAACTCCAACCCTCTTAGCTCTTACCTTAACCCTTTAGCTTTTATACTAATCCTGTCCTAATAACTCAAATTTGTATTACTATCTAACCCTAACATTGCTACTAACCTATACTAACTCTAATATATAGCTTTAATCTGTATAAATAGCTTAGTTTTGTAGCAGTTTGCTAATCAAATCAGCATGGAATTTGTCACAGGTAATAAATGTAAATTCATATGTCACCATGATAACAATATGAATTAGCTATTAAAACATAAATTTATATAAGTAACCAACAAGCTAACTGCATATAAACAAAATTTTATAAGGAATTTTTTTAAGACACACAAGGAAGCTTCATCAGTGAAATCATATATCAGCGAATATATATCATAATTTTATGTAAGATATTATAGCCCATAATATTACGAAAATCTTATAATCGATACAGTATATTACGTAATATATTATGTTATATTACAGTTAGGAGAGAACCCCAGATAATTCTAAAAAAGGTAAGAGTATTAACCTGGACATGTTTTTGGCCTATTGGACATTTTTTGGCCCAAACTTTTCTAAATTCTGGCCAAAATTAAATTTTAATTTTTATTTTGACCAGAATTTAGAAAAGTTTGGGCCAAAAAAAATGGCCGGTTTAAGACTCTTAGCTTTTTTAGAATTATCTGGGGTCCTGTTAGGGGGCTTCCAGAAATCAGCTAATTTTTTTTACTACCGGTATGTGCCTACCTTACCTCTACCCCACCCACCCCACCTGATACCCCAATTAGCCAATCAGATTTTACGATTATTAAAAAGTTAGATATAATATTTAATAGTAAATAACATTTGATCTACTAGGCCAATTTCGATGATTTAACTACCAAAATGATCCTCACAATGAGAGGATTCTACATAGCAAGCCCAAAATCATTAAAATCTAATTACTGGATCCTAAGATTGAAATAGATTTGTGTTACTATAAAAGTTTTATAATTTTAAAAATTTATAAACCATTTATAGTAACACAAATTTATTCCAATCTCTGGATCCTGTAATTGGATTTTTATGATTTTGGGCTTGCTAGAATCCTCTCATTGAGCTGATCATTTTGGTAGTTAAATCATCGAAATTGGCCCAGTAGATTAAAAGTTTTAATTATTAAATATTGTTAATAAATCTATAATTTGGTCAAAAATAATTTTGTAACTTTAGCCAGAATTATAAAATTTTGGCTGGAATTATACCTGATACTTCAGCTGACCCACCCACCCCCCTGAAATCAGCTGATTTCTGGAAGCCCCCTTATTATTGCAAAATATTGAGAAATAGACCAAATAAAAAAAATGCAAATTATACTCTACAGGGATCGCGTACTCATATAGATTAATAAACTAATATGCACAAGAGGTATTATTTTGATATTTTCGCATTGTTTTGAAATATTTGGCAAATTTTCGCAAATTTTTAAAAATTTTTTAAAAAATAAATAAACAATAATACATATTCACATAATCATGCTTTTTTATAAGTTTTCGCATTATTTCACAAAGTTTTGCAATTTAATATAAATTTTATATTTTTTTATTTATTATTATTATACACATTTATTAAATATACATTTTTAATTGATATTACATATTTATTATATATTACATTATTATATATTATTATTTTTACATTATTACAAATATTTTAAACTACTTTCGCACTTCGTCGCATCTAATTCTATTACTATATACAAAAAACTAGCTCTACATTATCAGCAAATTTATAGTAGCACAATCTTTTGAAAGATCTTGTAAATCTGCAAAATCTTTTGAAAGATTTTGCATATGCAATATATTTTGAAATATTTTGCAATGTATTTTGAAATATTTCAGCTATCAAAATATTTCTGAAATATTCCGAAAGTGAATTCGAAATATTTTTCAAAATATTTTTTTGAGGACTAGCTAGATTAGTAAAACCTGGGTCATACCAAGGACACATTGTACTATATTTTTGAAATACTTTGAAATTTTGTATAATATATCAAAATTAATCTACAAATCTGTATTACAAGATCAGATTAGATTTTTTGTTTATAAATTAGATCTTTTATTTAGTTTTATGTTTCGTTTGTTTTTTTGTTTTCATTTTGTTTTTTTTTGTTTTTGTTTTTATTTGCTTTTGTTTTGTTTTTTTTCTTTATTTATTTTTATTTTTTTTATACTTTACAAGAACACTAGCCTTTGCAAGAAAACTAACAACTTTTCAGCACTTTGCAAGAACACTAACTTGACTTTGCTTACCAATTCAGACTTCTGACACTTTGTAAGAACACACAACTGATTTCACTAGCAATTTCTAAATTTTCAAGAATGCAAGTTTTTACAAATTTTTGCAAGTTGTTTTTGCAAGTTTTTGCATGTTTTCACAAATTTTTGCAAGGTTTCACTCTATTTATTTTTTCATTTCATGTTTTTTGTTTTTGTTTTTATTTTTATTAATTTATTTTATTCTGGCACCTTGCAAGAACAGAACCCTTACGTCCTGGTATTTTGCAAGAAAACCAATTTAGATTTTTTTAGCACTTTGCGACTTTTTTGGCATTTTGCAAAAACATTTACCTAGCTTTCACAATTTCTGAATTTGCAAGAATATGAACTCTTACTTTAGAGAAATAAAGAATTGGGGCTTCATTTATTTTTTTTTTATTAGTTTGTTTACATTTTTTTTTTAACTTACCGGTATTTTTTTTAATTTTTTTATTTTATTTATTCCAGACTTCTTTGACACTTTGTGACTTTTCTGACACTTTACAAGAATACTAGTTTTAACTTTTCTGGCACTTTGCAAGAACATACAAGATTTTTCTGGCAATTTGCAAGAGCACTAACACTTCTGAGAAATGAAACAAAAAATAAATGAAGCAAAACCTTGCAAAAACTTGTATATACTGTACTTGCAAATACTTGCGAAAACTTGAGAAAACTTGTGTTCTTTTTTTTATTTTTATTTTTACTTTTTTTACTATTTTTAAAAAGTATTTAGAAAAAGTGAGCAAAACGAAGATTATAGCCAAACAAAAGAAATAGCCAAAGTGAAGACAATAGAAAACAAAGAAGTGAAGATAATAGCTAACTGCGAGAGTGAGCGAAAATAAGCAAAAATTTATGAATACTTGTGAATACTTGCGAATACTTGCAAATACTTGCAAAAACTTATAAAAACTTGTGTTCTTTTTGTTTATTTTTTTACTTTTTTACTATTTTTAAAAAGTATTTAGAAAAAGAGTGAAATGAAGGTTATAGCCAAAACAAAAGAAATAGCCAAAGCGAAGACAATAGAAAACAAAGAAGCAAAGATAATAGCTAATTGCGGAGTGAGTAAAAATAAGCGTATAGGGCTAGTTTTTTGTATATAGTATTAAAATTAGATGTAATGAAGTGCGAAAGTAGTTTAATAATATAAAAATAATACTGCATAATAATGTAATATATAATAAAATCAACAATTAAATTAACAACTCTTTCCAACGATCCCTCATACCAAACTTTTCAAGAAATCTGACCTATAAAAACTCTATAGTTAATATATTTATACACAACAAAACTTTACCAAAGCTGCTGTCAGGTACAAAGTCCACTCACTGGATGTTCTGCTCCTGAAATAGAGATGAAAAAGATATGCAAACTTTTAAGCAAGGCACCTTTGCGGGCCTTGGTACTATCGAGCGAAGAGTAGTAGAGAAACTCTAGAGCTTTGTCAAGTTCTATGGATATGAAAATAGAAGTAGAGACTTTGTTAGATATATTATTCTATATAGCGTAACTTCGTCAAAGTCCTTTAAGTTTGGTGCTCCTTCCCTACGCCCCTTTGGTTTTTTCGAAATTTCAAAAAAGTGGGCATTTTGGTTTACTCCCTCCAAAAGATCAGCATTGTTTATTCCTTCCAAATCGGAAATGCGCCTACTAAATCGGAATCAAGTCATGAGTGAAATTGGGTCTTTTAAGATAAACAGTGAACGGCACGTGAGGTTTTTGGAGTAGATTTCGAAATGAAATTTCTTTCTAGAATGTTCTATTAGGCGTAGTTTCTTTTCTTTTTTTTCTTTTCTTAATCTGTACATATAATATTTAAGTGAGGCATTTCCTTGCACAGTATTATATAATTTTTACCGTCGTGCACAAGCATAAATAGTGCTGTCATAGCTGCTTACTTTGTGCCTTCTTCTTCTTTCTTTTTATTTTATTTTATATTACTTAGGTTTTTCGTTTAGGTTGCATAGATTTCCCTCATTTTATTTTTCCTTTTATTTTCTTTATATCTTTTTGTTTTCTGGTAGAATCCTGCTACTCGAGAAGTTAGAAGAAGAGGGTTAGAAAGTAGGTGGTTATAACAGGCGGCAAACTCCAATCGGTGATTCGGATACTCTAAATCTATTGAGATGAGGGTTTTGATGAGAGAAATGTTTGATAAGCAGGTCACATTTAAGGATCTTTAAGACACCTGGGTAGGTTGCACTTTAGTATTTTAACCTCAAAATAGGTAATCATGTTGTACCGGAGTTACATAATTGATAAAATAAAGTTGCAGCATGACTGCCGAATTCCAAAAAAAAAATATATATATATAATAAAATATATAATATTAATTAATAATGTATATTTAATAAATGTAAAATTTAATATTATATATAATAATAATAAATAATAAATATAAAATTTGATATTAAATTCGAAAATTTTAAAAAAATTTTAAAAATATGCGAAATATTGCGAAATATTGTAAAAAACTACAGATTTATCCTCCTGTGGCCCCTGAAATGAAATAATAAATAGAAGTTTGTATTGTTTTATTTGGCCTATTTTGCAATATTTTGCAATATATTTCACAATATTTCGCAATATATTTTGAAATATTTTGAAAGAAATGCATATCAAAATCTTTCGAAAGATTGCAATTCTTTTAAAAGATTTCGTGTTAATTGCAATTCTTTCAAAAGATTTCAGCATGCAATTTCTTTTAAAAGATTTCGTATATTTATTTTGCTGATGATATTTATTTTCACTCATTTCACAGTTAGCTATTCTCTTCACTTCTTTGTTTTCTATCATCTTTGCTTTGACTACTTCTTTTGTTTTGGCTATAACCTTCATTTTACTTTTTTTTTCTAAATACTTCTAAGTGAAAAAAATCAAAAAACCATTTTTCAGAAATGTTAGTGTTTTTGCAAATTGCTAGAGAAAGTCGCAAAGTGTCAAAGAAATCAGAAATAAATAAAATAAAATAAAAATTAAAAAAATAAGTAAAAAAAACAAAAAAACAAAAGTATAAGCAAACTATTAAAAAAAAATAAACGTAGCCCAAAATCTTCATTTCTTTGAAGTAAGAGTTCGTATTCTTGCAAATTCAGAAATTGTGAAAGCTGAGTTAATGTTCTTGCAAAATGCCAAAAAGTATGAAGTGCCAAAAAAGTCTTGGTTGGTTTCTTGTTAAGTGCCAGAAAGTAAGGGCTCTGTTCTCGTAAAGTGCCGAAATAAAATAAATTAATAAAAATAATTTTAAAAATAAAACAAAAAAACAAAAAAACAAAAACAAAAAAACATAAAACAAAAAAATAAATGAAGCGAAACCTTGCAAGAACTTGCAAAAACTTGTATTCATTTCTCTAAAGAAGCATTCCTGGAAATTTAGAAATTGCTAAAGAAATCAGTTGTGTGTTTTTGAAAGTGTTGGAAGTCTGAGTTGGCATGCGCAAGGTTTCGAAAAGTTGTTTGTTTTCTTGCAAAGGTGTTTTTGTAAAGTGCAAAAATAAAAATAAAATAAAAAAAATTGAAAAATAAATAAATAAAAAAAAATTGAAAAAAATGAAACAAAAACAAAAAGTGAACAAAAATAAAAAATAAAATAAAACCAAAAAAGTAAAAAAAAACAAAATAGAGATCTAATTATAAACAAAAGATCTAATTTGATCTTGTAGTACAGAATATGAACATCATCGAACTATTTCGAACTATTTTGAAAAATCAGTCTAATGCACGATCCAGGTTACAGATCTACTGATCCAGCTTGGCTTCCTAGTTCTAAAATATTTTGAAAGGGTTTAAAATACTTCACAAAATTATTTTTGAAATATTTCGAAAATTTGATATTTTGAAATATTTTGAAATATATTACTTAATATTTTGCTTAATTACAATTCATAAGACCTTACGTAAGATTATGCTATTATAAATTTGCTGATGTGGGATATTGCATTTTTTTAAAAAAAATATTCTTTACTGGCCTTTCACTCTCTACAAAATAAGCCAACACATATTATGAGCCAATATGTCACTTCTGTAATATACATATACATATTATCTGAATGTGACATTTTATATGATATGAAATTATATGCTACCCTTTGCTATAATGTTCATGCTATTTTTATCATGCTTTTTCAAAAATGTTTCTATGTGTACTACAAAATTTGTACTATTTTGAGCATTCCTAATACCAACACGTACTATTTTTTTTATAGAGAATCAGCAACAAAACTTATAGTACAAAACATCCACAAATACAAACCAATATGATACCAGAACCTGAACGAAAAAAAAACAAGTGATTAGTAACTATCATGAAAATAACGATAATGTAAAAATAACAACTATATTAAAAAAATAAAGATGCCAATATACAAGCAATATTGCCAGTTTCAACTACAATTTTACTGCTCTAAACCAAATGAAACACCTGCAAATAGTAATACCAAAAATGATGACACTAAAAATTGTTGATACTAAAGAATAATGAAGTCTAAAAATAATAAACTGAATAATAATAAACAACTTTATCAAAGAATAAAAGAAAGTAAAAAATCAATGCTATATAACAAAAAAGAAGCTACTAAATTAGAAAAGCTGTTAAAAAAAAAAGGCAAATGTAAACAAAAAAATAAATAAACAAATATATATGCAATCACTAATCTGTATAACCAGAAATTTCTCCCTGGTTAATTGTAGTTATTTTCTTAAAAAAATATATAATTATATATTTTTTTAGATGCCAAACACATTTTTAAAAAAATTAAATCAGATTATTTTAATAAAATTTTAAGTAATTTTAATTTATAGAATTGTTTCAAAATGTCCCAAAATGTTCCAACTTATGTTCCAACTGTCCTTTGTACAATACTGGTCTAGAGGTCAAGAGCTACTATGTAGAAGTACATAATATTATTTATAGATGCCTTTTATTAGATTTGAAATTATTATAAACTATTAGATTTATATAGCAGAACAGATTTAGTAAATTTATTTTTATAAGATTTGACAGATTTTTAGATTTTACAGAATTAGGTTTAAAAGCAGTATTAGTTTCCTTTATAAGTTCAGTAATTTGAATTAGAACTGGACTTATATATTCTAATTAGAATTGATATGTTTAATGTTCTAATTTATAGGACCAGTTTAACAAAGTTTGTCCAATTGCCCAATACTGTTTAGAATAATAATATAATTAATTATAAAATAACAATTACTATATAATAAAAAAAGAAATAATTTATACATCGCATGTGCGATGTTGTCGCACCTGCCACAGATCATAAAATCAGGTGTAACTTAAAATCAAAACAATTAAAATAACCCATTTTTTCATTAGATAGGGTTAGGGTGAGGTATAGATTGTGTGTATAGGCGAAAGAAGAGTTTTTATAGTAAAATTTTGCAAGGAATTTTTTTTGTTAGAATCCTAAGAGTAGTTTAATATACTCAATTTTAAGTTATAGATGATTTTTGACAAAACGAACATTTGTTTTGAATTTTTTGATCATGTAACATTGCACCTGATCATGAAATTTGATTGGGAGAGCGATATATAAGGCGCATCGCATGGGTCAATGAATAAATTTACTCATAAAAAAATTATATAAGTAAAGATTAATACAAAATAATCAAAATTTTTATATTATATAAACCAAAATACTACTTGGCTTTACTTTAATAACAACCAAAAAAACTATTATAAATTACTAATTTTAAACTCAATTATTTCAAATCTTTTAAAATTAAATTTCTACTTAACAACTTATTAACATATTTCTATACTATTACTTACCTATTATTTACCTATTATTCAACTCTATCCAACTTTTTATATTCCTACTTACTAAAATCTACTTTAAAAGCTTTATTCCAATATTTTTAATCTATATAGTATAGTCTTTTAGCCAATTCTACAAATAAGTATTACAAATAATCATCAAAATTCTTTTTAAAATATTAGAAAAAGCTATAAATAAATATAAAAACTATTTGCTCCTCTTTTGCCTATTGGAAAAGAGCAAATAATATTTATTTTAAGTACAGTTATAACAAATACAATAGCAATAGGACCCCGAAGGACTCTGATACAACTTAGATCTGAGTTTGTATAATATCAGCCAAATAGGCGTATAAAATAGGCCAAAAATTAAAAATTTACTATATAAAAATGCAATGTTTGATGAATTTCTATGCAAAATTTTCTTTTTTAGTAACCTTTAAGTTATATCAGAGTCCTTCGGGGTCCTATAGCAATATACCTTTTATACTAAGCTCTACTAATATAAAATATACATCTTTAGCTATTTTTGTAGTTTTTTAACTATGATAGCTATATTTTGGCTCTAATACCTATATACTAATTAGCAAAGCCCTCTATAAATTAGTATTTGGTCTACTATATGTAGAGTTAAACAAAATTACTAGTTAGTTTTTTAAAATTTTAATTTTTTAAAGGGTCAATAGATTTTAAAGATTATTTATTATATTGGTGAATTAAGATTTCCTGCACTATAGCTATATTCTAGCTCTAATACTATATATGAGGACAATTATTTCAGGTTCTAAAACCCGAAATTAAAATTTAAAGACGAAATTGTTTTTGACCTATTTTACTTGAAAGACGAAATTATTTAAGAATAGACGAAATTATAAAGAACATATTTATATAAATTTTATTTGCTCTTCCTTATAAAAAATTTTAATTTTCTCTAATGAAGATGAAATAGGCCTTTTCAAAAATCAATTTCGGTAGCATCACTATTTAATACCTATTTACTAATTATCCAAGCCCTCTATAAAATTAGTATTTGGTCCACTATATATAGAGTTCCTCAAACTCAAATCAAATATTAGGCATATTTGAATTTGATTAAATCAAATAATTCTTGATTTGAATTTGATTTGAATTAAAAATTTTGTATTTTAATTTGATTTGATTTAAAATTTTTTAAAACTTTACTTATAAATTTTTTTAAAACAAATCAAAATATTTCAAATATTTGATCAAATCAAATCAAATATTTATCAATTTGAATTTGATTTGATTTGATTTAAAAATTTTGTATTTGAATTTGATTTGAAATCAAATATTTAAATCAAATTGCGGAACCCTAACATATGGATCAAATTTAGTATTTCAACAAATTATATTTTGACTATTCAAATATAGGTGAGCCTTGGCCACTCTAGTAGGTTGATAAATTAGTCTGATCTTCTATTATTGCATGTTGTACAATTTAAGCTTCTTATATATATTTCTATATAATACTTCTATAAATTACTTATCTTAAAAAAAAATATTAAAATAAAAATAATACTATAAAGGTACTACAAGTCTTATTCGTATTGACTTTTTTATCAAATAAAACAATTTTTAAATTTTATGGCTTTTTTTTTTGTATTTGATTTTTTTTTATTTTGCATTTTGGGTATTATTTTTACAGTATAAAGAAACCAATACCCTTTTAATTAGTAAAAATTATTAATTCAAAAAAATATATTATATAAAAGAAATAGTAATATAATAAAAAAAAAGAGTAATACCGGTATGTTTAATTTCATAAAATTTAATTCAAAAATTAAAAACAAAAATTCTTTTTACTTTAAAAATTATTACTTATATATAAATTTTCTTTAAAATTTGGTGCTTGACTAAAAAGTAGATATCTTTTGCAATATACAATTGGAACCTTTGTTTCTGCTAATACCTAATAGCTCAAGATGTTTTTATTATCTTTATATACCAATACTAGTCCAATACTAATATTTTAGAACTGCTATATATCTCAAGATTGTATAGTCAAGTCGTGACAAAAACATCAGCGGAATAGCTGTTTCCAATGGATATATTAATTATCTTGAATATAATAAATTTACAAATTCTACTGAGATTGGCACTAGAGTTTTTGAAAAGGTTTTTAAATATTAATATAAAGACTATAATTAAGGTTGCACTTAAATGTCTTAATAATTTTGATAACGATTGAAAAAATTATTGTAGCATTGTTTATTATACAGTAATATATTGAAATTAAATTGCTTATAATTTATATCATTGGCTTAAACTATTGAGAAGTCATCCAAATTTTATTACATTCTATGGTGGTAAATAATAATTTTGAGTATTAATAATTTATAAATTTTTTTTTATTGAGAAGGTGCACTGAGTCCAAAATTAATAGGGTCTATAGATTGATGATAATTGGGTGACATATATCTGTGAAATTGCATTATATGAACGTTGCATATAGAAGATACATTTTTTCAGACCAGTTATAGCATCAAATGTATATCGAGATTTCAATTAATAATATTGAAAATAAAGCTAATACTTATTCTTTAATAAAAGAAAATTATGTCCAAACTTTTACCCCACGTTGATTTTGGAACTTTATATCATTTATCATAGAGACTGTTGTTAAGTGTTTTTATATAAAATGAATACTACCAAACGAAAAAATCTTTCAAATAATATCAATAATTTCATCTCTATTTTAAATAATTATATAAAGCTTAATTAATTTATAGTTATTTTTTCTGATCACATGCTAGATTTAAAGTTTTTCTCGGCCAACCAAATGTTATGGCTAGCATGTGATTAGAAAAATATTTACGATGGTATAACGATATTATTGTATAGTTGTCTGACGAACGAAAGGATTTAATTTCAGATATACAATATGGGGACATTCATATCATAAAGAAACTATACAATAATAATAAAATATCATATTTTCTCAAAATATAATAAGCCGATGGCTAGGGTACTAGATGACATATCACTACCAAAATAACTCGAGTTAACCATCATAGTAAAACTGACGGACAATCAAAATTTCGTTCACCTTTGTTGCATCCGTAATAAGATTTAACTATTTAAGTATTTAAAAGGATTGTAAGAAAACTATATGTTGAATAAAAAGAAATTAATTCCAAATAAAGTGAAAAATAAAATAGAAAATTGAAAGATTAAGAAGATTAAGTCGATTTAATTTGATTTACCTATATTAAGATGTGCGAACTTTGAGATGAATGAACTTTGAGACATGGACCACAACATTTAATCAATGTTTAAAATTGGCATACATGTGCAAGTAACTGGTAAGTTTTTAAGAAAAAAAAACTGCACAAAATATATATAAAATTATAAAAGATATAATTGTGCAAGTAGAAAAATAAAATTTTTTGTACACTGTGCAAGTTAAAAAAATTTTTTTTTGTACACTGTTGTAACTTTCATTTGAATTTTAAACACTACATCTAATCTCGCGTGATTGTTTTTTTCGTATTCTCTTTCGGATATTTATTTCTTTAAGTATTTTTTTTTGTTACTTAAAAGAGACGTGAATAACACTTTCGTTAGTTGCGTGTACAAAGTGGTGGCAGTTTCCGATAAAGGATAATGATTGCGCTATTACAGTATTAAAAATTTTTGAGTGTAACTATTACAGTACTTTATATTACGTTAAGTCCTTTATCATCTATAATATTTAACGAGATAACGAGTTCACAAAACTTTAATGTATAAGTGAGCACAAATATACGCACATACGTACTGTACGTGAGATTTCCATATTGAGAGTACAATATAGTGCCTGTACATATTTATTACATTAATAGGATAAGGTATACTTATCTATATATAAATATATATAATATGTTTAAACCAAAAAAGCGTGATATTTCACAAAAAAATTAATGAGCAATAACTTAGTATGATTACAAAGTGAATTAACAATAACTATGTAATTATACAAAGCATAAAATTTCAGCTTCATATGTACCAATTTTTTTTTTTCTTTTGGCACATTAAAAATTCATATTTTTCTCGTAATTCATAAAAAAATAAACATTTTTTTTTTCTTGCATATTACTGCATCATACTTTTTGTGCATAAACCCTGTAAAAATTCATATAAGTTCCATATTTGTTGTATTCTTCATGAACATCCTGCAACATTTCTTCAAATTCATTTACGCTTATCCCCAAATTCTTTGCGAGACGTGGAGCTAAAGTTTGAAAGAGAATTTTTAAACTCTCTTCCATGATCATTGCAAGACAATCGCGATTACCAATAGATTGTTTTCTGACTTCCTCTTGAACGTTTATTAGGTTTGGTTCTTTAAGAAGCCAATCTTTATA
Organism: Gigaspora rosea; assembly: GCA_003550325.1. Taxonomy (NCBI): domain Eukaryota; kingdom Fungi; phylum Glomeromycota; class Glomeromycetes; order Diversisporales; family Gigasporaceae; genus Gigaspora; species Gigaspora rosea. Next base: position 140,980 of record QKWP01000366.1, on the reverse strand, counting down.
GAGTATTGCAGCTCTTATATTTAAATCCATTGTAAAAAATTCTTGTTTTAAAGATTCCACTATTCGATTATAACATGGACCACCGTTAAATGCAGCACCATCATTCTCATAAAATTCAATCCATCCATTAGGTTTACATACACGGATGCATTCTGGAATTACTTGTGTGATCCAATTTTCTTCAGAAAAACAAGCAGATAAGAATCCTATAGAAGAAAAAAAAAAAAAAAGTAAAATTTGATTAATTTGATTGTAAAAAATAAAAATAAATTTTTTTTTTGTAATAATTTTAATATTTTTTAAAAATTTAATTAATGAATTATACCTAAATGTACGAAATCAAAATAATTATCTTCAAATGGTAAACCATCAAGAATATTTGCTTGTATAAAATGAGCATTTCGCGGTTTAATCATGCTTGGAAACATTGGTGCAATATCAATTCCGTAAAATTCGGATCGGACAAAATTACAACTGTTTTCTAAAACCCATGTTCCTGGTCCACATCTATAAATAAGAATTTATTAAAAATAATGATAATAATAATAATATAAATGAATGATGGTTTTTTTTTTTTTTTTTACCCTATATCTAATATTCGACCACCTTGTTTAAGCATATCTTCTACCGGGGCAGAAAAATTTCCATAAAATATATTTCGAAATAAATAATGTTGCATTTGTAATCTATCTATTTCGATGTCATCCTCCGGAAAAAAATATTTCGAATTTTTATAATTGGCGTATCTTCGACCTTCAACATACCAACTTTTTGGTTCATTAGTGGTCGATTTTAAAGAGATTTTGCTCTTGTTTTTATTCTTTGTTAATTTAGTTGATTGTTTGTTTCCCATTATTAAATATGTGATCGTAATTGTACAAAGGATTGTCGAGTAAAAGAGAATGTGGGCGAGAAGTTAAAAAGGATAATAAATGAAAGAAAGTAGGTTATAGAATTATAAAAACATTGAATATTTATCAAAGATCAAAAAAACTGTTGTTTCACTTTTTGAGATGAGCAATTTATGTAAAAATGGACTACAAGAATATGCAGTAATTGCAGGAAAAAAACCTAATCTTATTTAATCATTATATAGTACGAAATAGTCCGTGTTATTTACCGTATATTGATCTTGTAAACGAATTTATAATTACTTAAAATAGATGTGTATAGTCCATTTACCACATCTTCGTATAAATAAAAAAGTTAAAAAGTTATCGGTTTTTAATCTTGTGATTTTTAAACGAAATATTGTACTATGCTAAAAAAGTAATTATTTAATTATGCATATTTACTTTATTATTTATGCTGTTTAAGAAAAAAAATCGTATATTTTTCAGTAGTTCAAAATTAACAAGGAAATGGTATTAAAATTATTTGAAGCATGCAAACAATCTCATATTGAAATGATTGTTTTTTTTTGACAGTTTTTTTTTTCCCTCTAGTGACTTTAGTAATTATATACGCAGGACTTCATTACCTACGCATGTGGCGAAATAATTCTGCATATAAGCAAGTGTGCTCAAGCCCGTTGCCCTTTAAGGAATTTTGGACGATAAAACTTCCTTTTACGATAGTTAATCTTCCCGAACTATAGTGAAACAGACCACTCTTGCACAGTACTCACAGACCACATAATTTCATTTTACTGTCATCGTCTTTCTTTGTTACGCTGTTACGTTATCACATGATCTTTTTAAATACACAAATACGCACAGATGCATTATCATTATGTGAAGTTAATAAAGTTTGTACTTTTTCACTATCACCATATACATTATACTGCATAATAAATCAAGAACATTACTTACACCTTGCCTTGGGAAAATTGGTCTCAAGTTCATATCATCCATTACCTATCATTCATTAAGGTTAAAATATGTTTTCATTTGTATTCATCATCGAACAAATCGTTTAAAGCTATGATAATGTCCACTATTTTATTAAAGATATTTTATCTATTCAAATTGATTCATCATTTTAAAATTAATATATAATATAATTTTTTCACATAAACTCGCCAATGCACATATTTATTTGTTTTTGTAGGGGTGCGGATTACTACACCTTTTTATTAATATTATAGAGCTTTATACTAATCGTTGAATGGATAGATGAGATTACAAAAGAACACGCACCTATAGAAAAAAAAGAAATGTAACCAGTAGTAAAAGGAGATTGAAGCATATTTCTTTGGTGAAAAGATGTATTGGATAATTTATATGTTATAGATGCAGGTTTATTGATGACGTATGTTACATCACGCTGTCTAATTGTCATTTACAGACAGCTTAGGGTTTAGAATTAAGCAAGCAATGGTTATCAGGAAAACAATAATTATCGGGAAAAAAATCATATAAATTGCTTCCGATCATATTCAATAAAAATTTTTAATTATATAGATCAGATAATATCGTCTTTTATAACATTGGTTAGGAAATGTGTCATATTGATGTACGATAGCATTTGCAGTGACTTACATGACTGATTGTCATCCCTCGCCATCCCTCACACGATAAACCTAGCATACATTTTCACATATCATATGACGTTAAATGAAATGTAAAATGACCACATTTTTTAAGATATTTTTGGCGCGATGATATCATCACACGTGAGGAACGTCTTTAATCCTAAGAACGGATAGATACTGAAATCGAATGCTGAAATTTTGAATATTATAAATCCTAGTAAAATATATTTATAATAATTTATTAATTCTAAATAATGTTTCTCCGGTATTTTTAATGGGTATAAAAAAATAACATTTTCAAAGGGTACTCGAACGAATTAAAACTGTACGTATAATTAACATGGAAAACACACTAACGGTAACAAGTTCCACTTGTCTCTCGCGTGTACCTGTAACTAGTAGCAGTCTTTCAAATTCGCTGCATAAACCGAATCCGGATTTGAATTGACGGTTTTGGAAAACCCCCTACTGGCGATAGACGCCTGTAATTAACAATTAACAATTACAATTGTTTTTACAGGAGGTTCCCAAATTTCCAGGTCTGGATTCACCGGAGCTAGGCAGGCGATATTTAGTCATAGTGTTTAGAAGGTTCTATAGTAAAATTATTAGTTATGCATTTTTTACTTAGTGAATGACTATGATAATAACGATCTTGGGCAAAATTCCCGAAATTTCGATCCTGTATGAGTTGTGAGAGACAAATGAAACCCGTTGCCGATAAGGTTATATAATAATTACTAATTATTTTTATTAAATTGCACATTACACATTTCTCTGTTTCATTTATACCTTTAAATTTACAAATAAAAAGCCTGTGAGTAAGTAATAACTAATAAGAAAAAAGTGGTTAATAATATGTAAATTACCATCATGTAATTATAATGAGATAATAAATAATTTATAAATTACTATAACGTCTTTAATTTTATAATTACAAGTTAATAATATAATTTTTTACATAAATAATTAGGAGAAGTTATTTTTTATAAATTATTTTTAATTTAGAAATTAATTTTATACTTACGATCTAAGATAATAATTTAATGATATACTGTTAAACAAAAAATCGATAATCTGATAAAAAATTGTCGGTACCTGATATATAATCTAATAAAAAACCATTAACAAGTTTCATTGAATTATAAAATTGTATATTATAACAGTTTTTTATTTATAAATTAATTTTATACTCACTAACTAATACTGTTGAATCTCCCAAAACCGATCCTGTCAAAATCGATAACCTGTCAAAATCTGATAAAAATTTTCTCTATCAAGTCGGTACCTGATATATAAACCTAATTTTATAAATGTTTTCAAATCTGATAACCTCTCGATACTGATACAAAACCTGTCCACCATACATATCGGTTTTGGGAGGTTTGATAGTAATTTAATTTACACATAATTCAAAAATTTATTTAATTTTATAAATTAATTTTATACTTACTAACTAATATTTAATTTATATCCAATTAATTATAGGATTTTGATAAATTTAGCAGGTTGCGATATCGCGGTTAATATTTAAATAAAAATTAAAATGATTATTAGTTAGGGTTAGGGTCCGAACTAGTATTAATATTAGGTTAGAGGGTGCATATATATATGCAAAATTAAGCGCTAAAAACTTTTAATTAGAAGCTCAAGACTAGTTTACATGATGAAATTTCAAGTTATTTAAAATTTTTGGCTAATTTTTCGTTCATTTTGTTACACAAGATCCTGTGATCTAATTGGCCAATCATATTAACCTGCGATATAGCAACCTGCGATATTTAACAATCTCCTAATTATAATTGATCAAAAAGGTTTATTTAAATTTAAATGTAAATTATTTAAATTTTTAAGATTATTTTATACTTACATCCTAAGAATTTAATTTATATAAATTCATTTACTAACTAAATAATTTAATTCATATAAAATTAATTGGGCATTAGTTCATGGTGACGCGACTAGAGTTGTGAAACTAATTAGTTTCACCAGGACCATCGGTGCACCGTTGAAGATTAGTTTTATCTATAACTATCGGTGCACCAGTTTCACCAGTTTCACCTTGAAGATTAGTTTCACATGCAACTCTAGACGCGACCCTATATTAATAGCCAATCAAAATTGAGCATGTGGCCAGATAATATATTGCTTGTTATTGGCCAATTAAAATTTTCTACAAACTTTCTAACTTTTCTAACAAAAATTTTACTAACCCTAACTATGATTGATTGGCTGCTATATATATGGTTGCCATGGTGACGGGTCTCCATCAAAAATTTGTCAAATTAATTTACCAGCTAATAATTTAATTTATATAATTGATTAGAAAAATTTATTATGATTATTCCAATTTGAAACTAATTTTGTACTCACGAGCTAACAATTTAATTACATCTGTAAAACTTTTAAAAAATTTATACTCACAAGCTAATAATTTAATTTATATATCATTGATTAGAAAAGTTTATTTATTATAGATTATTCCAGTTTGTAAATTATTTTATACTCACAAGCTAATAGTTTAATTTATATATAATTAATTAGAAAACTTATAGACTATTCCAATTTGTAAATAATTTTATATTCACAAGATAATAATTTAATTTATCATAAGACAGTAATGGTAAATGACCTAAAAGGTCCAAATAACTTAAATAACAAATGACCAGTTATTGGATTATTTCAAAGGCCAAATAATCTGATGATCATGAAAAAAAAATTTCATGTGTTACGATATAATCATGTTTATTCAAATTAAATCTCAGTTAGCCAATCACGACTTGAGAATCATGATCATAATTGCCGGATAACATAAATATTGAGTCATGCGTTGATAACATATGGGCCGATTTGTCTCACTTCGTTTATATCACCTGTTGATTGTCGATTATATATCATATGGGCCACGTGTACACAACTTGTACACATATCTGATATTTGATATCAGATAACGGATAAACAGATATTACTGTATTACCGCGAAATAACGCGCAGGGGTGAAATTATGAATTTCGGCCTAAATTAAGCTTAATTCGGGCCGAACCTCGAAATAACGCCCATGGTCGTTATTTCGCGGTAATACGGGTACGAGAATTAATC
>QKWP01000366.1:54954-133878 GCA_003550325.1 Gigaspora rosea | reverse complement strand
TTTAATATATAAGTTTAACCGGCCTAAAATTCATTCGGCAAATTTTACAGGTGCTCCGAGAATCATGATAATAGCTGTAACATAATCAGTTTATTCTCCAACGGCTAGAGGCCGTCGGAAAATAAACTGGGTTTAAATAATAAAATTTAAAATGACCTCACTCCCAACGGACATACGTACTGTACATACGTTTGTACGTCACATTATCATGCTTATGGATAATAAATCCGGGTCACCCGGTTAACGATAGCTATGACCCGGTTGACAGGTGTTAACCGGGTTACCCGGGTAACGCTTATACGGGTACAAGCTCTAATTTTGCCAATAACTATTTGGCTGAATTCAATAAGCTATTTATAGTATTACATGACAAATATATGTACTTTTATAAATTAATATCTAAGATTTCGTAAAATATGATATTTTCTATTGGAAAATATTAATAAGATTTAGAAAGACTTATCAGTTTGAGTAATTGTAAACACTTGGATATTGGCAGTTCTTTTATGGGTTGAGCCCTCAAACAATTTCAAAAGTATTGCTGTGTTGAAGAATTAGTATCACTTTAAATAAACATTATACAGTACTCAGACATTTGTAAATGACTATGGTCATTTTGATCCAAAATTGAGATGACCTGTCAATTCAGGGTCATTTGAGGTCATTTGAAAAATTTGCAAATGATCAGGTAAGACTATAAAAATTAGCCTATGACTTATGATGTTAAAAGAAATTTTCATGATTCCTAAATATTTGCTTATGTCCATTCCATTTATCACATGCCGATTTGTATATCACTAAATCTTCTTCCTTCAGCAATGTAATTGATATCGTTGAAATGTTCATACAAAATAAAGTACGGTATATAAAAGCGGTTTGCTTATTTGCTTTAACGAGCCAGTTATATCCGACACATCTAATGTTATTACCTATACTATAAAATCCAAAGCTATATAAATTTGTATAAGTAAATTTAAATCTGGTTTAAGATATATATATCATTAGAGAACAAGCATTAGTATGGTAACAACTTACTTGAAGACCATTACATATAAAGTTCCGAGTATATGAACGAATAAGAAAGTAAAATTCTAGGTATGTAATTGTATTACATGATTAATAATATTACCTGATTATAAAAATAAGACTTTGCAAGTTATACACCCTTTTTTCGTCATTTTAACAGTATAACTTACATGCGAAATATTTTTTATATAGATTAGTTCCGCATTTTTTTCATCGCTCTGACAGAATAAACATACATATTAAATATTTTATAATGATTAATATATATCTAAGTATGGAATGTGTCAATAACGTAACGATAACATTATAGGTTTGTGTTATATGAATTTTAAAATAATAAATTTATAAATCTTGGGGAAATACTAAATTTAATATAAGTTAATATACTTAGGTGTTTCTTGGACCAAATTTTAACCCAATTTTTTCACAGAACTATACGTATCTAATTAAAAAACTTTAAAGTTATGCCTTCATATCAAACTGCAAAGAATTTTGAGGTCCCAAGTATAATTTAAGCACGAATATTGCCAAAGAACAGTTGAATTAAGGTATCTATGCTCGTTTGTTTTGCTTATTAATTTATTTAGCAGGTTTGATTAATAAAATATTTTTTTTTACATTGCGTGAAATTAAAATTAATAAATATAATCGAAAACCCATTTATTGTTGTAGTGCAGAACTTTTCAATATTTTATATTCACATGTACATGTTAAACTTCAAACGTTGTAAATATTTAAAATATATATAATGTGATAAAAATTGTTAAAGCTACTTTAGTGCAAACCTAAGTTATTTAATTAAATACAGTACCGGATAGCAAAAACAATCCAATTTTTTTTAAAAGCGCCAAATTTGGAGATTTATACTCAAGTCTGATTGGCTATTTTTTGTATAACAAGATTCTGATTGGTTAAAAATCTATAAAAACAATTTTTTTTTTATATATTAAATGCCAAATTTTTAATTACATATAAATTTTAGGCTCTAATAACTTTTTAAATTTATAATAAAAATAAAAATCTATTCTAACAGAATTGTAGCTTTAACTAAACTATAAGACAGATTTTTTTTAAAGTTATTTGTTTATAAGTTATAAGCATTTTTATATTTTAAATAAGACTTAATTTACGCCCCTGGCGATATCGCCTAGTTAGTACAAGTTTTTTTTCGAAAAATAAAATTACTATTAGGGGTTAGGGTTAGGTAAGGTTATAATTAAAAAGTGTATAGGTAAAATTTAGTGCTGAGCATCTTTAAAGCTATTATACTGTATAACTAGGCGATATCGCTAGGTGCATGAGTTAGCAATACTCTTATATTTTATATATAAAAAGTGTATGGTTTTTGCTGTCCGGTACTGTATGAATAAAAAATTTATGGATACGTATATAGTCGGTCAAGTAATTGATATATGTGACTTAACTTGTCACAGATTTCAGACTGCTTGCTGCGACATGACAATAATTAACTATATTAGAAAAGACTTACTACAATGTACCTATGATGTTTTACCACCTATATTACATTGTCTTAAAAATTAGTTAATCAGTATGCAGTGCTCTAGTAAAAACGCTCTATGTCCTTCTCAAATCCTAACACTAACCCTAAATACTAATTCTAGCATGAAAAATGTATACACTAATAAAAATTGAGAAAAATCTGTAAAAACAGATAGTACTGTAAGTGCAAAACCACCATAGTGCGTTTTATAATAAATGTACCGGAAAGTCACGAAATAACGCTCATGAGCGTTATTTCGAAAATTGGTTCCCCTTAAAAATGCTATATTTGTTTCAAAATAACGCGCATGCGCGTATCGAAATAACGCGCAGGTGGATAAAATAACGTGCAGGGACGCGTTATTTCACGACTATACGGTATTTAATTATAAGTTTTTATACTTATTTAATTTATATATATCGATATGTATAATTAATTTAAAAGGTTGATTTAATTATAATTTATCAAGGTTTTTTTTTTCAATAAATTAATTTATACTTGCTAACTTCATTGACTAATAATTAGTTAGGTTTTTAATTGAAAATTTTAGTTGATTTTTAAATAATATACGGTAATTCATATAAATCAGCAATCAAAATCGGCAAATTTCTCCAAATTTCTGTTAGATTTTGATTGCTATTATGCCTGAATTAGATGTAAAAATTGATAAAAAATATTATCAAAAATATATATTATTAAAATATAAGTTGACATTTATTTGTTTACTCAGTAGGCATGGTAAGAGTGATTGTAATAAAAATGAAAAGTGTTAAATAAAATTTTGAGAAGTCGATTTTTTCAAGTTAAAAAATGTTAAATACTGTAGAATGCAAACAAATATCATGACGATTTATAGTTTTCTGAATAATTTACATTAAACCAGTACTGTATCGTATAAAAATAGGGATCTTGAAAGTAACGCCGTATGGTATTGTTTTGTATTATCTTTAAGATCCCTATAACGAAAACAGTGGTTTAACGTAAATTATGAATGCATCCTAATTAAATATTGTGTTTGTAATGCACTATTATAATACACTAACAAACTCTCCTAATTCAATATTTTTTCTCCTGATTATTATACTTCCTGCAAGATAATATTTTACCACAAAATCCCGAAAGACAGATTCCTGAAAGGACATAATACCGACAGAGTTGGCCGGCATTAGTTATAATGCTGGCCGATTTAGTCGGTATTAAATTCTTTTGGGAAAATGGGATTTCGTGGTAAAGCCATTGCCAACTTATTAACAAATAATGTAATAACTCTATAGACAACTAGTCAGGGACAAAAAAATATGTATTTAGGGAGTTTGTATTTGTCTCTTGCGGCTTTATCACGAAATCCCGAAAGAATTTAATACCGACTAAATCGGCTAGCATTATAACTAATGCCGGCCAACTTTGTCGGTATTATGTCCCTTTCAGGAATCTGTCTTTCTGGATTTTGTGGTAAAGCCGTTGGCAATTTAATGCCAGGTCTTGATTAATTCTTAATAACAGTAATATTTTTTAACTTCTTATAATGATAATATTTGTTTTAATTCCTTATAACTGTATTATGAGCTTACAAATATTGTTACTATTCTTATCGTTATTCGTACTGTACTATTTTCAAATTTTTTTCGTTTAAAAAAATTGACATTGTTTTATGCGCATTTTTTAAATGATAATGTTTGTTGATTTTGATGCGTGGAGTTTTTAATTTATGTATAATATCACTGGATAAAGGCATTATTTATAAATATATATTTTTAATTTGTAGCTTTTGTTTCGTTCTTTTTGATAATAACTACTTATAAATAGGATAAATCGAAAAACTGCCATTATTACATTATCTTAAGTTAATCTATCTTTTTCAAAATTAAACTAACAATTATTATGTTAATTCGATAGACAACTGTACCGAAAGTTATTACTACCCGCAGTAAATTCTGATTTTCATAAAAATTTCTAATTAGTAATGAATCTATATCATGTTATATATATAAATTATAGTTTAGCAATCATAAATAATGCAACACGTGATAAGTTTATAATAAAACAGTAAACTATTTAAGTTTTCACTCTATATTAAAAATTTTCAACAAAAATTTTTAAAAAAATTTTTTAATATCAGAATAAATTTCATCACATCATTTGTATTTTCTAAAAAATATTTTTTTAGATTTTTTAGAAACTACAAATGATGAAATTTATTCTGGTATTAAAAAAATTTTTATTATAGAATGAAAATTTCAATAGTTACTATGTTTTATTATAAAACTTATCACGTGTTGCATTATTTATGATAGCCACTGTATTAACCTGATGAACACCTACCAGGCCATGATTTTTCAGAAGGGTTCAATCACTATTTTTCTCTTTATTTTTCTCTTTATTTTTCTCTTTATTTTGATCTTTATTTTGATCTTTATTTTGATCTTTATTTTGATCTTCAAAAATGCTCTCAACATTATATTTCTTCAATGTTTTATAGTCAGAAAGAACGCTCATCCCGCATATGCTCTGTATGTGAAAAAACAAGTAGACTATTAAAAATGGTATGCAAAAATATATTCACTCGAGTCTAATTAGCTATTATGCATTCATGGTTCTATTACAGGCTTTAAAGTTAATTATGAGTGCACAATAACTAAATTACATTTGTGAACGTATTGAATTAAAGAAAAAATTTAAAACCTTAAAAATTTCAACGATGATAACCAAATCTGGTTTATCAAGATTAACAATGTGATAATCACCAACAACACTCGCAATCTGTTGAATCAATTCCATTCTATCCACTTTATCACTATTTCGGATATTTGGAATTATAGCGTACTTAACACAAACAAAAAAAAATTAAAGAGTACGTTAGCGTTAACACACCAAAAGTGAAAGTTCATTTAAAAAAATAAAAAAATTAGTACTCTTATCCTTTGTTTCTGATCTTCCTCCTGTGTATAAAAATGAGGGTGCAGTACTTCTTCGGCTAATTTTTTAATGTCATTTATGTTGGCGTAGCAAGTCTGTGTGATTGGGACAAGCCGCTTACAAAACCTGTTAGAGAAAGATTAATATGCATACAATTAAGTAACTTTTTCACACGTTCACCTCATCTATGTCACACATACTAGAAAAAAAGAAACTCCCATCACCCACCTCGTTTTCTTTTGCTTAGTATTATTTAAATCAGTCAAGATATGGTGAACCAGTTGAACTGGATCTACGGGAGGATTGGTCTTGATAAAGACAACTAAATATTAGGATAAATAAATATGTTAATGAATGCTTTCATCTCACTATTCATTAGTGTTCATACCACAATCTGTTCCAGTTTGAATTGATGCAAATCTACGTGATGTATGCGGTCGCCTCATCTGTGCGAGTTCTTTAGCAATAGTACTTTCAATATCATCATCTATTTTTTTATTCGCTTCATCCTCATCTACAACGTCAATCAAATCGTCAGATTTGTAAATTAAATCTGCATACTAATTAAATAAGGTATTAAGCCAAATTCCAAGCAATAGATAAATGACTTTCATGAATATTATCTTTCAAATAATTACTGCGTCGAACAAATCGTAGCATTCTCTGATGCAAAGATCTTCTTTATTTCTTGCACAACTAACAAAGACCCCTGATATTCCTGGCTTAAAAGCTGCAAAATTGCTTTGCTTTCTATAGTAAGGTTTTTTACTCTTTTTACTTTTTGAATTTCCACTACTGCGACTATATCGCTTTTGAAAGCTCGACATTTTCCGATCAGTAATAGTTTATTATTTGATTAAATCTACACAAAAAATTATACCCCTGTAATTTTAGCCAATCAAATTTAAAATCAGGTGTAACGTAAATACTGTAACTCATCTTCTGCGGCCTAATTAAAAGTGTTCCAGCGCAGTATTGTACACGGCATTGTCCCGTCACTTTTTTCAAATTCAATGCTAATTTGCTAAAATTTCATACTATGATTACTATCGGCACTCAATTTTTTTAGTCAGAACACATGAAACCTGAGAAATCAGTCAAAAATTTTCCAGGCCTCTGCGGAATCTATTTGAATTTAGGTTTATGTCTTCATCGCAGCGAACACCTACAAATTATGAATTATGTTGTAAATTGATAGATGATTTTTACATTTAATTGATCTTATTTGTGTTAATAGTATGCATTTAAAATTAGCAAGTTTACAAGTTTAATCCTCAACCCATTTTATTCTTGTTAATCGGCTATATGGATTTGAATCAATTTTAACTATGCAAATCATGTTCTAGAATTGAGGTAAAATATTTTGATAAATAAAAGTCTTTTATACTCATTAATGAAATAAATTGAATTATGATATATTTTTTTTTTTTTTGCTATAGAGAATGAATTATTGATTTTGCTTAAATGATAGATAAATTATTTTTGGTTGAGCCATAGTCATGAATTGGAGTTGAAAAGAATAAGGCGTTTTCCATCAAATCTATATTAAGCTGGTTATTGTTATTATTTAGGACTGGAGTTGACACGAATAAGCGCAGCTTCTATTTTGATAGACGTTTTGTATTTTTGAAACTTTGAACGAAGTTATCTTGACAACCACCAAGTCAAATTCAAGAAAAAAATTTTTTTGAATCCTATGAATCTATAAAATCCATATAAAAAACTTCCATCGAATTTGACTTGGTGGTTGTCAGGATATCTTCGCTCAAAATTTAAAAAAAATGATTTACAGGGGTACGAATAGCAAATTTGAGGGTATAAATTTTCACAATAAATATTATTGATAAAAGTATAGAAGCAAAAAAAAAGTAAGAGTACAGTATAAAAGTATACAACGAACCATGGTACCCCAACCCACGTTTAGATGGGATGTTCCATTAACCCCTTTACAGCTTTTCAAGGAACCCAAGGCGCTACAGTAGGATAGGTTGTTTCCATATAGCGTCATCAAACTTCTTTAATTTATTTCGGCAGTCTCAACTATAGGACTTATTAGTATCTTAAAATTCATAGGGCATGCCACACTGTTGATATATAAGTGTTAGTTTATAATAAAAATTATACCTAATAAAAACATATGAATTTACTATAAACTTTAAGCCTCACATTATTTTCAACTTACATATAACTTTTTTCAAATTTAAGCAGTGTCTGAAATTGGGTTGCGGAGTCTGCGGACCGCAACAAATTTTACATTTCCGCAACCAAAATCTGAAGTGCATGTGCAAATTCCGCACATAAATTTGCAAATTTTACTTATAAATTTTGATTAAATGCTTAGGGCAGTGTCATTAATCACCTGATTATTTTTTATCAGAGGCCTACCCCCCCTCCCTCTTCCTTAATATATAAATAGTCAGGTTCTTATATATAATTTCAACTTTTTTTACCCCCCTCCCCCCCTAAAAAATCACCTGATTTTTGTTACTCCCCTTATACGCGCAACTAAATTTTATAAATTCTTATAATCCGCAACTATTTTTTTGCAGCCCGCAACTAATTTAAAAATTGAATTTCAGACACTGGGTTTAAGCATATCGAAAATAGTAGATTAAGACACTTTTTTAAAAATTTTGTAAATTTTTGCATATTTTCTTAATAAATTTTTTAAAAAGAAAAATTTTTCTAGTTTTAAAAGTGTTATTATATGTAAAATTTTATACTAAACAAAGTTTACTTAGGTGACAAAATAGGTTGTCTTAGTAAAAAAAAATAAGCTTATTATAGATTAAAGTAAAAATATAAACAACTTTTTTTTTATTTATCTTGGGCTCTTAAGTAAAATTGTTAGCATAAATTTTTATAACAATAGTAAAGAATAAAAACCATTTTTACAAGCATTTTAATAGTAAAAAATTGGATTAAATTTTTGTAAAAAAATATAAAATTTTTTATAACAACTTTGACTTAATTTTTTGCTAATAAAATGATTGTAAAAATGGGTTTTAGTTTTTATTATTGTTATAAAATTTTATGCTGAACAGCTTTACTTAAGGGAAGTGCAGTAATCTTGTAATTTTTTAAGAGGAGAGGAGGGTTCTACTTTATTACATCCTATATATATATAGTAAAATAGCCAATAATATTGAAGTATTTATTATAATAAAAATTGCAGATAGTTGCTACATAGTAAAGTCTAAATTTTACTATATCAATTGATAATTCTCAATTAAGTAAACTTGTTTGGAATATCAAAATACACATATTCAAAATTTTTATTAAAATTGAAGTTTTTATTATTTAATTTTTATGTTCATCAAATATATTTTTTTAAAAAATTTTAATTTTTTTATCAAATATAAAAATCAAAAAGTCAAATAATAAAAAGTTCTCTAATACTAATAAAAATTTTAGAGTAAATGTATTTTGATTTCCTAAATGAGTTTATTTAAGCGACTTTAATCAATTCACATAGTAAAATTTGGACTTTACTATGTAGTGACTGTTATTAATCATGGGGTCAAAGATGGTTTTGAATTTTTTTAATATTATAAACTATAAAATTTGATTGGTCAATAGTCTTATCACTAGGGGTTGGACCTTGTAAACTCTAATTAGGTGATTTACTGTATTTCTTTAAAAGCCCAAAATAAATTGTCTTAATAAAAAAAAATTGTATATAGAAAAGTTGGTATTTTTAGTTTAATCTATAGTAAACTTATTTTTTTTTACTAAACAACTATTTTGTTATATAAGTAAACTTTATTTATTAACATAAAATTTACATATAATAACACTTTTAAAACTAAAAATTTTTTTAAAAAGAATTTTATTAAGAAAATATGCAAAATTTGCAAAATTTTAAAAAGTTTTTAAATAACCTTAATCTAATATTTCAATATGCTTAACCCCAAAATTTGAAAAAAAGTTAATAAGTTGAAATAATTTGAGGCTTAAAATTTATAGTAAATTTATATGTTTTTATAAGTTTTATTATAAATTTATGACATGTCTTATGACTGTTATGTGATTCTATAAAGAAATAATCTAATTGGTCACTTCATATATTGATTAACAATAATGTTTAAATCATACCACCAAATTTGCTATTTGTACTCTGTAAATCAAAACTTTTAAAATTTTTTCAAATTTTAAGTAAAGATATTCTGACAACCACCAAGTCAAATTTAATTGACGTTTTTCATAGGGATTCTATAGATTCATAGGATTCAAAAAAATTTTGTTATTGAATTTGATTTGGTGGTTGTCAAGATATATTTGCTTAAAGTTTCAAAAATATATAAGCTATGTTAAAACTTTCAAACTTTGAGTAAAAATATCTCAACAATCATCAAGTCAAATTTAATAAATATATATTTTTCAAATTCAATAAAAATTTTTTTGTTTTTGAATTCTATGAACTTATAGAATCCAAATAAAAAAGGTCATTGAACTTGACTTAGTGGTTATCAAGATATCTTCAAAGCTAGAAAAAATTTTGTCTTAGCTTCTATTTTGATAAATAGTTTGAATTTTTTGGAACTTTGAGCAAAGATATCTTGACAACCACCAAGTCAAATTCAATATTTTTGAATCTTATGAATCTATATAATCCATATAAAAAACGCCCATTGAATTTGATTTGGTGGTTGTCAGAATATCTTCACTCAAAATTTGAAAAAAAACATAAAATTTTTGATTTACAGAGGGGGTACGAATAGCAAATTTAGAGCCATTTAAATAATGTGAAACAACTAATAACTAATATGACAGAATTATAAGTAGTTTCCAAACACAGCAATTCAAAATAAAGATATTGGCGATTACATGAAAGACCTAAATTAGAACTTTGTATGATTAGCTGTTTCCATTTTGATGAATAATTTTTTTGGATGTCGAACAAAATAACAGAATGACATCACTAGTTAATATAACATAATGAATCTGATTATATCTGATTAAATTTGCCAGAAGCAAGTAACATCAAAGAATCATCAAAGAATAAAATTTGCTATTTACAAGTCATAAATTTATATAATAAACAGTTGGAATTTAAAGTAAATTTAATCAGATATTGATATAATCTCAATGTTATACAATCTGGAAATTTTTGCTTCCATTGCTGGTTTTGATCATGATAATATCAATATTTCTTTTCAAATTACTATTCAGTTTGCTTTACTAACTTGATTACACGATAATTTATTCTATGAAACTATGTATTTCCACACCCTTTTTTTTTTAATTGTGGGAAGATATCTCAGCACCCATCCGGTCAAATTCAATGAACTTTTTAGTTTTATTGTAAAAAGCAGTAGAATTTAAATCGAATTTGGCCAGGCGAATGTCAATAAAAATTTTCGCAAATTCAAACATCTATCAAGTATTGATAAAGCTGTACGATGAATCAATTCCCTAAGCAGTATTAATAATATATATCGGTAGAAGCTATGCCTGATCAAATTCAACGAAATCAATCCCCTAAACAATATACCCTAACTGCCGCACCATCTCGCCTAAAATTGATGCAGATATATGATGGGCGAAAAATTCTTTTAGTTAGGGTTAGTGTTAGACCTAAAGCGGTCACAGGTCATGTGTCAAATGTCCATCATGCACGTGACTACTTATGCGTAGCATGAATCTAAAGATTCTAAAGAATCTAATAGATCTAATAAATCTAATAGTTTTAGAAGTTTTATTTTTAATTTTATTAATTTTATTATTATTGGATCCATCATATCTATCGGTTATATTGGATCAAGCATAATTAATCCATAGAATCGATGCATTATAACTGATAAATAGGATCGCTATTTTTCATATTGATAAAACATGTATAAATATTACTGATATCCCTCTTGGAATCGATAATTCCAAAAAACCCATATTTATTAAATAAACTATTAGTGTCTTTCATACACTAATTAATATAGATTTAATATTCGTGCCTTCATACACGTGTAGACTCGATTGTAATCGTTAAGTGACTTAACGATCTTGATCACATGATTACTGCGACGGTTTTCCACGTTTCCAAGTTAATAGCATTGTAGCATAGTTTTATGGATAAACTTATACGACTATCTGTATCTTCATATACATTTAGCCATTTACCTCTTTCGTAAAATCAAATCATATGAAAACCTCTATACACATTCACGCTTTAAGTATTAAGCACGTGAAGCATTCATCTATTATCAAACCCAGTTCCACTGAACCGTATTAGAGGTGGTTTGAGTGTAACATTAGGGTAAAAGCATTTCTCCAATATTTATAAATACCATGTCGTTCTTGTAGGTCTGAATTCATACACTTCTTCGCCAATTTGACATAGTTTTGGAAGCAGAATCTGAACGTAATCCTTTACAAATCCCTACTCCAAGTTTAGTCAATTTCAGGAGTAGAAGCACACTCTTTATCTTAGATATAGATATAATATTGTACGTTTTCATTAGTACATTTGTCTTGCAAATGTTATCCGACTAAATTGAATAATTATTGGGAGGGATTAAGTAATCATGAATGTCTTTATGAATCAAGTATTTATGAACATTGATTCCTTCACCGATTAGTTAATCATCTTTAGAAAATGTACATGATTTGATAGGTTTTAGTTTATGGTAAATAAGTTTTATGAATACCGTATTGCCGCAAAATAATGGGCATGGGCATTATTTAGAAAATTGGCTTTCTAAAAATAACATACGTGTTTTCGAAATGACACGTACCCCATATTAGAGTTTCAAAAATAATTAGATATAGCACGCAAGTTTAGAAAAAAATTTATTTTGTCTCAAAATAACGTACTCTAATAATGCACATATACTCAAAACAAAGAGCAGGTAGGCATCTCGCGACAATACTATAATTTCTATTAACATGATTTGTGAACACGATTTGCTGTTTTTAATTCCATAAATTAATAAATCATCTTTATACCCACAGACTAAGGGTGCTCTCAAATATCTCTCTCAATGTGATTTACTAGTTATAGAGATCGTGCACAAGTACTACTATTAATTGAAGTAAGCCTTACGGTAATTTTGCCAAAGTTCATTTTGCGAATTAAATTTTAGCCAATCAACGTAACTCTATGATAAAATAAGATGGCCTCTGACCATCTTTTTTTTTGATCGCGATAATGAACTCGCTTGACCGAATAATTTATTTTCCACTAATTAAAAATTGTGCTCCGACCTATTAATTTAGGTGCTTGAGAGCGCCCTAAATTAATGATTTAAGAGTATTAGGTAATGATAAATAAGTAATTATGAACTAAGTAATACGTAGCATTATTGGTCCAGAGCTAGTGTCACGTGCGTGGCGGACATCTTTTTTCAGTCACGTTTTGGTTATTTTTTTACTAATTTATGCATCGAAATCGGAACTTATAATGCATCAAAAAGTAATTTGGATATCACTTTACACGTCCACTAAGTTTCCTCTGCTACATTTCGGGCAATAAAATTTATTAACATGATTTGTGAACATGGTTATCTGTTGTTTAATTCCAATAAATTATAGTAACATCATATGAAAACATTCGATCATATGATAAATCACGAATCTAATTATATAATTATTCCCTGACGTCAATTAAAAAGGAATTAACTGGTCAGCATTTTGAACGAAATGACAACCTTGCACGTGTCGTGAATTCAAATACTTAATGATATCTGCTATCATAAATGTGGAAACGAATTCAGTAGGCTTTTCAAACCTCAGTAAACCAGATGAGGCTATGATCAAATTAGCGGTAAGTAAACAAGATCAATGTATATATACAGTACTGTAAATGCTAAAACGGAGTAGAACTAGCAAGTTAAGTGGTGTGTTAATTACACATCTAATTGGATATTCTTATGATAATTGTTCTACAATCATCAATTCTAAATGCAGTAGAATTTTATGTAGTATTCTAATTCTACATAGTGTTCAGAATGGATTGAATGGATCCGGTATTTTTAATGAGTATGAATGTAGCATTTCACTAAGGGTACCAGAACTGAAACTGTACATATAATTAATATGGACACTACAACAACAGGCTCCGCTTGTCTCACATGTGTCTGTAGCCAGTAGCAGTCCTTCAATCTTGCTACACAAACCAGATCCAAATCCAGACACAGATTCGGATCCGGTTTATGCAGAGAGTTTGAAGGACTGCTACTGGCTACAGACACATGTGAGAGACAAGCGGAGCCTGTTGCTAGTAGTATATTTTCCATATTAATTATATGTACAGTTTCAGTTCTGGTACCCTTAGTGAAATGCTACATTCATACCATTAAAAATACCGGATCCATTCGAATCCTTTTTTTGCGGAACACTAATTCTACATTTGTAGAATTATCTGCCGATTGTAGAATTAATTCTACACAAATGGAATACAATATACAGTGATTTGATTTAAAATCATTGATATTTTTTTACCAATTCTGAATCGAAATGCATTAAATTCCGGTAAGCTGAGCCGGAAATTACAATTTTGCTCAAGATCACTAAAAATTTTACTAATGAAGTCACAGTCAATTTATTAAGTCACACTGATAGACTTGTGCATAATGCCGACCGGCTCCGATGATCTCTGATTTAGAATTTCAGAATGACCTTATGAAAATAATGTTCCGCAAACGGGTACTCGAATTGGAACCGCAGGGGATGCTTAACATTCCGTCGTCAAGCAATTGGGTAATGATTGAGTCTCATTCTATTATTACTCAATTGCTGGCAATGGAATTTTAAACATTCCCTACGTTCCAATTCGGGTACCCGCTTAGATAATTGACTTTACTGTCTTTTATGTTGTTTTTAAGTAGCTCCCTCACTGTAATTTGCTAGACAAAAAAATTCTTAACGATAGTGTGAAATGTAAATCGGAGTAACTCTAAACAAAATGGTTGTCAGATCCAGGTTTTGATTTGAGAATCATTTTTACCAATTAGATCGTTTTATAAACTTTTGACGTAACACTTGAAAACAGCTTTAGTGAGCTAATTGATCAGATACGACATCGTTGTCAGACTATAATGACTTTATTTATGGCTTAGATCAGGCTAGGATTGGGGCACAGGGGCATAGCCAAAATCATTGATTAAAATTAAATACTATTCGCGCAAAATTATACAACTCACTCTTGTTATAGTGAAGCCCAAGGGCTGTTATTCACTATAGCTTATATCGAAAGAATGCTATATGTACTTCACAATATCGAGTTGAGGTTTAATAAATCCGGGAATTCAAAATTCTTCGCTATATCAATTTTCATAATGAGAGTTCACTATAACAAGAGAGTTTGTACATAATCACTTTATATTAAAATAATTTAAATATATAAAAGAAAAAATTTTACAAATAACTACTGTATTCTTACAGTTAATGATATGCATTTAAAAGAATTTTTAGAATTGTATATAGATTGATCGGTTATAGATTTTAGTACCAGTAATGATTTTAAATGGGTAATTGTATGTCATGTGATCATGTAACACGGTGTGCCACTAAGAGAAAATCGGGCTGGGCTGGGCTGAGTTTGTTATGTATAAACACTCAAAGCCCTTTTTTTTGGTACGTACGTATCCGTGAAGCGTTATTCGAATTTTGGCCCGAATTAAGTTTAATTTAGACCGAAATTCGAAATTACACCCTGAGCGTTAACGGGTAATTGCTACAGCCACATACTGTACGTACGTTTGTACTGCATATAAGGACTATTTATGTAAAGAAATTTTTATTCATGGGTTTTGCTAAAAAAAAAAAAATCAATATGATATACTCTTTATCGTATTAGATTTTTGAGCACTTTGTCGATGAAGTTACGTTGACCAGAACCTGGGAAGCGTCCCAGGAGTCTTTCTGGTTGAATAGTTGACATCGAAAGGACCGTAATAAGAGTTTTACGGAAATGACGGTTGTGTGATCAAGAAACTGCATGAATTAATTTGAAAATTGATGCAGAATTAAAAAGGTGTTCAAGAAAATTCCTTTACCATTTATGATCAAGAGTTGAATAAAAGGATTGAAATATATTTTTTACCATAACTTTTTAACTCTTGCTCTTGACGGATGGACATCACCAAATGGAAGTCAATAAGTTCAATTTACAATTACATAGTTTCAACTACAAATCAGCCATGAATCATGGCCTCCTAGATTTTTAACTCTTGCTCTTGACGGTTGGACATCACCAAATGGAAGTCAATAAGTTCAATTTACAATTATATAGTTTCAATTACAAATCAAACTTGAATCATGGCCTCCTAGATGTCCCCGATTAGGGAGAGTGGCAAAGTAGGGATCATCAAACATCTCTCTCCTTCTTTCATACATGAGAAATGACGTGTTCACTTTTATTTTTTATTTGTATTTTTTTTAGATGAGCATTAATATAGAAAGAAAACCTAAATACAACCAAATGATCTCTGAACTATTTAATAAACGCAAAGGTTGATATAGTCCCTTCGCTTTTATGAATGTGATCTATCTGCTACGTGAAAATATTTTTTTAAGCAGACCTAGAATCCGAACAATTACTCGTAATTATCATTGTCTACATGAGGACCAAACGAGCTTCCCAGGGTTTATCCGCTGATCTATGAGATGAGAATAGTTTGAATGTATACACCTCGAGACCTAGTATAAACACATGATTTATATTATCAAAAAAAATTTACAATAAACGATACGTAAAGATGGATTAGGTAAATAATATATTTTCTATTATCTAGTAGTTACTATTGATCATTTTACTCATATTAATACTATATTACGATATATCAATATTTATTTCATTGTCCTTCCCTATTATGTTTTTTTTATACCTATTGCCCAAATATTTCTGTCCTGTTAGCATCTTATTTATACAATTTCTTTTTCCTTTCTGGCTTCTTACATCACCTTTCCTCCTAGTTTTTTTTTGTTTTTGGCGTTCTAGTTGGACTATCCTGCACGACCTTTTCCTTAAAAGCCATAAAAGAAGAAGCCAAATCCGATGTTGGTATTATATGTACCAGCATAAACGATATGTGTGATGCAGAAATTAAAAAAAATATTATCCTAGAAAAGACAATATTCTCGTTTTTGATATCGGGAGACGGATTATAATGATCATCTTAAGTTCTTTGTGTTAATTTTATTATTAATAATACATATAATTATAAAAGATCTTAATTAATACGTTAATGATACTTTGACGAATAATAAGTATATTCGGTACTTATTTGAAAACTAGCATAACTAGCCGGGGTTCGAAAGACTTTTGTGCAAATAGGCAGCTATCCAATGGGACGCAATCAATTGTTTTCGATTAGTATAGATCACGGTCCTACAGGGGTAACCTAAATTAGGCCAATCGCCTCTTACTTAATGTCTGATATATACGATGGTAAAATTTGGAAAACCTTTTCCACATTTCAAATTAATATTCCAGTTTCAAAAGTCTTTTAAGACCCACCAATTCCAGCTATAGTTGGAGATTAAAAGAAAAATTCTCCCAAGATCGTTTTTGAAGTGGTTCGGGATCGATTACGCCCAGAAATTGCCTTTCTTAATAGAAAAAAAAATTGATGAAATTGATGAAATTGGTTGATGTAGAAATTGGTGAAATTAGTACTTTTTAGCTCATAAAAATTAAATTTTATTATTAAATTAAGATTTGTTTAAACCAACAACATAATTGTTTTTATAATCTTTTAAAAAATATTAAAATGTTGAAATTATAATAAAATTTTAAAAATTTGAAAATGAATTTCACCTCACCTATATACGTAGCATTGTGGTAGAGGTGAAATAAATTGTATTGTAGTATACTGTACGATCGATATAGTTTGCATAGCATACATATCAGATATAGTGAACATATTCCTTAATGTACCCACTAGTATTGTAGTAGTGTAGAAACTATAAATACGTATTATGTCTTCTGTCTCTACAATAAAGCATGAAACAGATAGTTTAAGCAACTTCACATCTCTTTCTCTAAAAAATTTACGAATAAGTAATTAATGGGCCAATCCAGTGATCTTAAATTCGAAACTCGTGAGGTAATCTATTCTTCCTAATTATTAGGACCATGTCTCGATTGTAGCCTTCCACTATTAATTGATTAGAATAAATAGTGTTAGAGTTGTATTTTTGAATTAATGTTAGTCGTTGGCTATTATTATTAGTGTGATCCTTATCCGAGTCACATCTGCCTGTTACAAGTTTCCACCATTACAACCTACAATTTCTTCATCATCACTGCTTTTTAATTTTGACATTGATTTATCAAATTCATTAATTGGGTTTACATAGACAAATAATACATAGGTTATCATTTTATCATCAGCGGATTTGATTCGTTAAAGAAAAAGTTCCATGAATTTTACTTTGAAATGACATTGAAAAGATAATAAAACGAAGCATTTAAACATAATAAAAGTGTCTGTACGAAATAAAAATAAAAAATAAAGTACTTTTACAATTTGTTTTTGATCAACCTAATGTTTATATATAATCTATTTAATAAATATATAATATAGTTTTTAAATTATAACCGATTAATGACTACAATTATCCATGTGTGCCTAAATTGCCCATCTTAATAAAAAAAAAAAAAATAATTACGACATTTTAGGCAACCGAAATTATTTTTATATTAATGCCGAAACTATTACCAAAATTTTTTGAACTCTTTTCATCAAAATACATCATATAAAAAATTTAACAATGCCGAAATGTTTGCCGAAAATACTTGTTTTCAAAAAAATAATTTAGGCACACATGTATAACTACAATCATCTTTGGATTTTGCCGAGTATAATAATCTATTAGATGCTTCTGAAATACAATTACAAATTTTTTGATTAACTTGTAAATAATAATTTTGTACTGTCTAAAGATGGGTAAGTCGCAGATTTCTCAAAAATCCCGTGGGATAGATAATCGATGAACCGGTTTTCAAATTTCTTTTATTTTCGGAATTTTGCCCAGTAGTATAATGATTGTACTTCGTAGCACTTTCGTAGCCCACGCGGGATCCAAAAAATCCCGCGCATCACGCGAGGGATCACGCGGGATCGCGTGCCCATCTCTAGAATTTTTACAGATATTTTTATAACAAACTTCATAAAGTATTTTAAAGTAATGTCTTAAATTGCATATCAGATTCTTCAAGGTGATAACATTTAGATTATTTAGCGCAAACTACTTTTAAAAAGCACTTTTGCTTTTTTTACATTTGTATCGACCGTTAAGATCTTTTTTTTTTTGTATTACTTATGTGTGATAATAATTGGTATACAACCATTGATAGAATTTAGCTCTGTGCTTAGTTTTAGAGAAATTTCAATCGTATTATGTTACTTTCTAGAATGAATTCGATCCTATTCAGAAAGTTTGATTTAAAATGTATACAGTATATGTATATATATATATTTTTTAACACTAAGATATTTTGATTTGTTGTTTGCAATTTCATGACACCTTGTGAACCGCTACACAATGCCTATTTTAACAAAAAAGGAAATCTCTTTTAAAATCCAAAGATTAAAAAAAAAAAAATTAATCGAAATTTTTTTAATGCTACACCCTAATTGACCAATCGGAATATAAAGGCAAATGATAATCAAAATTTATTGAAATATTTACAATAATTCATCGTCACTCGATGTATAAATTTTTATTATACTATATACCGGTATTATAAATTCATATATATTGTTAAAATTCATTTACTCTAACTACTAACTAACCAATCTATATAATATTTAGTTTGTTATAGTGGGAGGTTTTAAATTTACAAATAAGTGATGCATTTCAAAAAATAATATAATAGTTATGAAATATTTGATAAATGCATTTGTAAATATTCAAATACTGTATATGCACACTAAAAAAATATATATATTATTATATTTAATAAATATGAACATTTATATAGATTATCAATATTTATACGAATATTATAATTATTACGAATATTACGAATATTATAATTATTACGAATATTATAATTATTACGAATATTTATAATTATTATTATAAATATTCATGACAATAATTATTAAAAGTATTTGAAAATTCGTAATTATATAATATAAAATCTAGAATAACATATTTGAATATTCATCAATCTTGATTTATTCGAATAGATTTATGAATATTGCATATTTGAATACAAGCATTATGGATTATGGAAAAATAAAATTAGATTCTCTTAATTTTAATTTTGAAACCCCAGTAATTTATATAATATAATATAATATAATAGAAATTATATATCTGTGACTTTTTAACCTGGGTGAAAATCTAATCAAAATCGAAGATTTGATTGTTCACTGAATAAAAAAATCAGAAATGGACATATTTCACGTGATATGCAAATTTTGCAGAATCGCGATAACTGAGGACTTTGGAGGTAATTCATAGTGATTGACCAATCAAGAGAAAATCATGCTATAAATGCTATAAATCCGGAGCCGAGAATATATTAATTTAACAATTAAATATTTACTGTAAACTGCTGACTGAAGCACTCATTGTGTCACATAGAATAATTGGAATATAAATTATAATATATACTTTATCACATATTAAGCTCAATATATTCGATGAATATGATCTGTGATATGAAATTTTTCATATGTGACGTAGTGTGCATAAACAGTTTTATCATGATACATTAATTAACCTAAACATAGTCGGATGGCAGATAATTATATTTATTATATACTATATACATTTCAACCTATCGTTAAATTTATCCAGATGTATCATTGTATGAAATTCATAAACATTAGTAATGTACAGTAGTAGAAAGTTTAGTAATGATTAAAACTCATTATTTGATACCGATTATTTAACGATTATTTAAAGTGGGATACAGTTATTGTACAGCATCTATTACAGTATTAGCTTTTTATTATGTTTCGCTCGTGTGACATAATCTTACATGATTGATGACACGTGAAACGCTAACATTAGCATTATTGTCTTGCCTCTTTCAATCTGTTGAAAAGATTTGATGATGAAATTAAAGGACTTAAAAATTTTACCGTTTAGTACAAAATTTTGTGAATTGAATTTTGATAAATTATTGATTGAAGCAATAATGTGTGTGATATGAGAAATATTCATGATCATTCAAGAATATTTGGCGCATACAGGATATCATTAGATTAACGTACGTTAAATCGAAGGGGGGACTAGATGTAAAAGACAAGACTAAACTAAAAAAAAAAAAAAAAAAAAGAAAGAAAACGAAAATTTTACTTTTGATATATAATTAATTACTTTACATTATCGCTACAGCTAACAATCATTAATTCACTTAGTATTATTCTCAATACATTTCAACTCATTCAAATGCAGAGTTATGCAATGCTCATTTAGATGATATGCATATTCGAATTGAATATTGTTATGCTTCATATTGTTGCAAAAAGAAAGAAAGAAAAAAAAAAAAAAACTTTTGCGCGAATATTAGAGAAACACTATGAAATTTTTTTAAAGTAATATAATTAAATGAAATAAAAAAAATTTAATTAGAGCAAAATTAGTAACCAGCTACAAAGAATATAACATCGGCTAATTTGAAATTACAATGAAATTTACCGTGTATTATCACTATTTTTAACCTATCATTATTACAGTAACCAAATTGAATACTTTTGAACAAATTCAGTAATGTGGTATGTGTATACGCACAAATGCACGCATAAAGTTGAGCGGACATGCATTACTTATCATTAAACTTTTATTACTAACTATAATTCGTTATAAACAAATAAATTAAATACGATAAATGTGAAGATTTTTTAAGAGATCCACATTTCAGCCTTGTGTAAAGATAATATAGATATAAAATTAGTTTTTTTTCTTTAATTTCACTTAGCACTTAGGTAGTTTTTTTAGTTGATCATATGTTATTCACAATTATATATATTTTTATATCCGGACATTCATCTTCACATGAACGAAGCAAAATTAAAATTAAATTTCATTAAAACGATCATTCAAAACCACGTTTTTTTTTGTTTGTATTAATAGAAAATCTCATGGGATAAAAGACGATTGATTGATCAAGGTTATTAAATAAAAATTAAAATTAAAATAATAATTAAATTCTTTGAATGAATTCTTGAGTGATTTTTTATGATGAGACAGATTCACTGAAGATGAATATCGAAAATTTTAAATTAACAATATCTCAAGAAAAAACGTGTATACACATGCAACGATGATCTTTGGAAAAGNAAAAAAAAAAAGATCGACTATTTCACATGTTAATTAAATGCATTACTATCATGTGAGACTAAGAAATCACTTAAACACGGGCATAAAGTGGTATATTGTGATCCTAGAATAGTACATTAGTCTCCACTTTAGAAAGTCTGATGCCGATTTTTTTTTTTAATAATGTACATGCATTAAAGTTGTACAATGTTAATTTACATCTTGGAAAAATTAAAACTATAACGATAATGAACCGTATGTAAATCCGAAAAAAACCGTCACAATAAAGAATTTTTATTATTTATTATTTTGTAATAATGACTATAAATCATTATAAAGTTATTACCGGTACCAGTTACCGGTAAGGGTATTATAAAATTATTAAATCATTATGATTTAAATTATTATTATTATTAAATTATTATTATTAAATTATTATAGATTATTATTATAGATTATTATTATAGATTATTATTATAAATTATTATAGATTATTATTATAGATTATTATTATAGATTATTATAGATTATTAAGATCAATCATTTTTATTTAAGATTACTCTCATTGCTCTTATTGTTTCATATTGTTTCAAAATCCATATATATGAAACAATATGGATATGGATAACAGTATAATATAAAAGATAACATTTTAATTTATTTGAAAAATGTTGCGTTACATTAAATCACCGTGAAATCCGAAGATTAACATACACGATTACGATAAAAAAAAATTATTTGTTGGTCATAAATAATTTTTTTTTTAATGAAAATTAGGATGAATTGGAGGACGAAAAAAAAAATTAAAAGAATAATTTTGTATGATTTTAAAAAAAAAACTAAATTAAATTTAATGCATGTAACCAATCAAATGTACTTAATACTTAAGATTGCTCGAAAGTTTCTTCTTATCTTATTTTTTAAACTTTTAAATCATATTCATATTACTCTACTTTTTTCTTTTAAAAGAAAACTATTAAAGTAATTTGAATGCATTTCATGTTTAAAATCCTGGTAATCTCAAATAGTAAAGTTAACCAAATATTGCGGAAAATTCATATCTACCGTGGATCTTGTTAATCATCGACAAAAAATGATCTTTAAGATAACCAAGATAACCAAAATATTGTATTTAAATTAGTATTAAAATTTATTATTAAATTTATTATAATATAATATTTTATAACGAATATATTATTGTATTGTATTTAAGTATATAACATATATATATATATCTGATATATATATATATATATATATCTATATATATATATATATATATATATATCAGATATATAGTATATAAAATTTATATTATAACAGATAATAAATTATCACAGTAACTGTACTATCATAATTACAATATCTTAATTACACTATATTGCATGAAATTTATATTTGTTTATTTCATACAGATACCAACAGATACCAACAGATACCAAGGATAAAAAATGATTGAAAGACAAGAAGATGCATATAAAAATATTATAAACTGAATAACAAAATTTTCAATTCCTAAGGCGATCTTTGTTTACTAGTTAATACATGATATGCACGTATCGTTTATTGATACGTTTTATGTTGAGAGTGTATTTGTATGGTATCTTATCAAGGAATGACACAAAAAAACTCCATGCGGATACGATTTTTTTTGTCCGGGTTCGGATAAATTATTTGCAAAAAACTATAAACCTATGTGTTTACGTCATAAATACCACTTCATTAGATAATCCAAATATTGATTAAACAAGCATGCGCCTGTAATTAAGGATCGAACGGAAATCATCAAATATAAAAGATTTACATCGCATTTTCTTTTTCTCCTCTTATTTTCTTTTTAAGGCGTATTCTGATTATGTTTATGGTTTTACAAAAGCAACAAATAAAGCTATAGAATAAAGAAAAGATTCACGGCTATTATAGCATACATTATTAAACATATCTATACTTTGTTTAGGAAAGTAGCGTGTTAGGATATTCACTGGAACGCATTTAGGTTTGTTTAGGAAGTTGGGCATTTTAGTGATTTGCTTAGCTGTTAGACTGCTGTTAATTATCTGTTATGTTATTAAATGTTAATATATATTTTTTTTTTTTTACGAAAATCATTGAAATTTTGGTGAATTCTATAATAATAAAGATACTCCAATAGATACTCCAATAGATACTCGATAGATACTCACTCAATAGATACTCACTCAATAAGATATTCACTCAATAGATACTCACTCAATAGATACTCACTCAATAGATACTCAATAGATACTCAAATTCAATAAATACAAATCATTTGTTAATCATAAAAAGTCTTTATTTTTTAAAAAAGTAATTTAAGATTTAAAAATTTTTCAGTGTTTCAAAAGAATAAATAAATTTAAATAATTTAAATAATTTAAATATAATAACATTGATAATTCGAAAATGAATCTTATGATTGTCACATTTTTAACATTTAGTTAACATTTATTAACATTTATAATGATTTACAATGAAAAAAGAGAAGATCATGTACATCGTTTATATATACAATAAAATTAGTCTTGCTATAATAAGAAATTACTCGACAAATTATAATCACAGCGGGCTAATTCTGTTATTATTATGAAAAGGAAATTGATTTTCCTTTTTGTGTTAATTTAAAAAAAGCATTAACAGGCAAAAGAGTGGTAGTTTATGTGGTGAAACTTGAAAACATTTAGCGCATAAACAAAGAAATTATTTTTTCTTACAACTTTGTCGATTAGATGTTAGTTATTGAAAATTACACATTTTGACACGTATTAATCCTCGTGTATAAGATTGAGATCTGAATGAAAAAAATGTGAGCAAATAAAATTTTATGATGATCTAATAACGATAAATATTAAGCGTAACTGTAAAGAGAAACATATGAAGATTAACTTGAGTAAAAAGCATTATTATTATAAAACTTGATTATATAATACAAATTTTCCATTCACTAAAATACTGTAATAACATTGGTACCTGCAGATTAAAAAACCTATATAAATAACAAACTTTGACACACTTTACCAACACGGTGTACGAACACTCAACAACTTTTTTAGTTGCTTCACCGCATAATATTTTAAATTTTCGTTTATTATATAAATTCGTATCTTTTATTTTAAAGAAATAATTTTTTTTTCTTTGCTTTCGTTTTTTTTTTTTAAATTTATTTTTTAATTTCATTAAAAAAAAAAAACTAAAAAAAAAATAAAAAAGAAAATAAACATTTATTTTTTTTTTTTTTTTAAACAAACTTTAAACATTTCTTAACGTATATCGACATGCAAACTCCTACCCTTCCTTCGATCAAACATCTTCTTCTTGATACTCCAATCAATGATGTTCATGGTAAGGAATTAAATATATAAATTATGTAAAATTCAAATACTTAATCGTCAATTAACAATTAACATCATTAACTAATTAACTAATTAACTAATTATTTATACTTATTTATTATTTATTATTTATTATTATTAGGTTCTTCATTTAATTTTCCACTCTCTCATTCTTCATCTCCTCTTACACCAATCTCTTCTTATCATTCAAGCTTTCCTTCCTTATCTCCACAATCAACCGATGCTCATCATTTAGCTGCGATCAATGCTCATAATAAAAATATGTCACTCCCTTCTCATAATATTAATATTAAATCATTACTTTCTCCTCCTGAATCACCACAAATAACTCAAAATTATCAACAATCTCCTATTGAATCTTATGAATCTCAACATACTCCAAAACAAGAGTTAAGATATTCTCTTCAGCAGGTGTCTGGAGAACAATGTAGTTGCTGTGCAAGACCTTCTTCTGATGATTATTCTTCATTAACTTCTATGCAAATGAATTCTTATCATAATCATCAATACTCTCAATCAATTCAACAACGTTATCCTTATTCTACTAACTGTAATAATCCCCTTCCTATTTCACCATTTGATCGAAAGCAAACTAATGGAAGTACTCTTCCAAGATTGAATACATCGGTTTTCACTAATATCGCTTCTTCAAAACATTTTCCTCAAAAGAATCTTAATAATCAAGCTTCTCAAAATAATTCTTCATGTGGAAATCGTTATCAATGTCCTTATTGTTCAAAAAGATTTTCGCGCCCAAGTTCACTAAGAATTCATACTTATTCACATACTGGTGAAAAACCATTTGTATGCTCTGAACCAGGTTGTGGTAGAAAATTCTCTGTACAAAGTAATATGCGTAGACATCTCAGAGTTCATAGATTGGGAAGACCGGTTAAGAGAACTAGATATGACGGTGAAGTTGAAGGTGTTAAAATGTTGAATCATACTCCAATTCTTAGAGGTTGCTATTAAAAAAAATATTAAAAAAAAAAAAAAGAAATTGGGAATCAAAACATCACAAAAAAAATTATAACCAAAAAAAAAAAAGAAAGAAACAATCTCACGAAGACAATCTCACGAAGGACATTTGGAAATTCGACTTTTCTTCGCTTTTTTTTTTCTTTTTTTTAGTATATGGGTGGGAACAAACGCGTATGTGTCTCGTCACATATTACTTAAAAATTACTCGATTAGGTTTTTTTATTTTTATTCAATTTTTTGAATAATTATTCAAACAATAACAATTTTTCAAAACAAGGGTAACATTACATTTTCGTGTTTATAAGTTGTTCCCCTTAATATAAAACTTTCTTTAAAAAAAAATATCTCTGTATATAATTTTTTCCATTTTTTTTTTTCATAGATAAAAAAAAACCTTTAATTATTGTAGGTTACATAGGTTACGCATTTATTTTTCAAAAATATTTCAAATTATTTCAAATTATTTCAAATTATTTCAAATTATTTCAAATTATTTCAAAATATAGAATAATAATACAACATCGTTTTCATATGCATTTTATTTCCACCCCCTCCCCGCAATTATTTTTTTTATTTTTTCGTTTTTTATTTATGTTTTTAAATTTATAGAGATTTTTTATGTTTGTTTAATTATGAAATATGGTTTTTATGCTGAATTAGGTTTTTCTCTGGCTTGATCTGATATATACGTGATAAATTATTAATTTTCTTATTTAAAAATTAATTTGATTATTATAAAATTAGATATTTTTTTCTTTTTTTTTTTTCTTTTTTTTTCTTTTTTTTTCGTATCGCGTAATTTTTTTGTCTAAAAAAAAAAAAAAGTAAAAGATTTGAATAAAGGAAATTAAACGTTAGAGCAAAATCGGATAAAATCGAGCTTTTTTTTTATTTTTTTTTATCTACCTGCTACATAATAAGTACGTACGTGCATATGGTATCGGGCTTATTCATTAAATTGTCACTGTTCTATTCCATCATATCATGCAAATTATAATTGAATAAAGATGATCCGTGGTTAGACCATTACATTAATCGACGCGAAATTATGACATTTAGGTAATTTTGAGTACCTTGAAGATCATAATTTCTTAATTTGAACATGTATACATACCGATTTTATATCCTAAACACTATTATACAATCGGTAATGGGTTTTTTAGTGCTACTTAACTAATATAAAAACGTAATCATGTATATATATTCTTTGTTCATGGATAGTCTTGTTTTGCTATTAAAAATCAGTGCAACATTCTAACATTAAAATTATATATCAAAAAAAAAAAAAAAAAAGTCATTATTACAGTATTATTATCTTTTAATGTGGGAGTACCCGCAAAATTATCTCCCCTTTAATTCTATATGTACCTACAGTACTGTTACTGTTACTGTTACTGTACGTACATTACATTGCTCTTTTTTTTTAGAATACTCGGTATTCCATATTGTAAAAAATAATTGTAACAAACTAAATAATAAGGAATAGGTTAGTGTACATTAGAATATGTGACATTTTGTATCTAAAATAAGAAAAGATTTGGATTTTTTATATAGTTGAAAGGTAAAATAAGTACGCCAAATTCTTTATTTGTTCGTGATATTCCATCCAATTAGAAAGTTTTTGATTCCTTGTTAACTAAAAATGAGAATAATATGCTCTTGGAAAAAACGAACTTTTATTTGATCCTTATGCTGTTTTTTTTTTTTTTTAATACTCTATATCTGATATACAAACATAGTAAAATAGAACGTTATTGTTGAAATTTTAATAATTTTGTGTAATTTAGTAATTTAGTACATTAAAAACATGAAAAGATCTTGTACAAGATATACCTTTTTTTAAAAAAATTTGACAAGGTCTTGGTAACACCTATGAAATTTCTTTAGTAAAGATATTTGAATAACAAATTCACGCCAAGATATTATTATAAATAAACAATATTTATTTAATATACAGTATATTATATATATATATTTCATTTAGTTTGGCAGGGGATCTATATAATTTGAATTATTATAATTTGAATTATAATTTGAATTATAATTGATTATATAGTAATTGAATTACAATTGAATTATAATTGAATTATTTATTGAATTATAATTGAATTATAATTGAATTATAATTGAATTTAATTGAATTAATCGAAAATGCTATTAAAATCATACCGATACATACATACTATCAAAATCATTATGCACATATATTTAAATGATAAAAACAAATTACGTACATACGTACGTATGTACATATGTACTGTACATATGTACGCATCTATATATTTAAAAAGATCTATATTATGTAATGATTGTTTCGTTATTATAAAGAACTGGCATTTACACACTTGATTTTGTAGTATCAATATTCTTGTGACGTAAATTATGTATTTATCGGGTGACAATGATAGAACTAGGAATTTAGATAACATATTTATCACGTGAAATGTCAATTCATGAATTTCATTGGTTTTTCTGCTCCGAATATTTGAATGAAAAGCTTCTTACTCACTTCGGATACAAAAGGTCCTTTTGCTATTCTTTTGTTAATAATTACAATATACCTCGCTAAACGATTTGGATAATTATTATAAGATTATGAGAAATTCAGTCAAGACAATATTTTTACGCGTGACAGAATAGTTAATATATTATAGCATTTACTTAATTAAGGAAGAAAAAAAAAAACTGGTACATTATTGGAATGTTATCCAAACGACCAAAACTATAATTTTGCATGACTTATTAAATTTTAAGATGTAATGATAACCATAAAACAATAAAATGCTAATTATTACTATCTTTTGAGTAACATTGTTAGAGAG
The DNA here is from genome assembly GCA_003550325.1 of Gigaspora rosea. Lineage (NCBI taxonomy): Eukaryota > Fungi > Glomeromycota > Glomeromycetes > Diversisporales > Gigasporaceae > Gigaspora > Gigaspora rosea. The sequence continues at coordinate 105,046 of QKWP01000366.1, read as the reverse complement.
AACCCAGAATTGGTGTTATTGATAGATTCAAACGTATATAATTCGCATGTTCTGATCATCATATTACAAGATATTTATGACTTGACTCAATTTTGCCACAACTAGGTCCGAAACATATTATATATTTAAAATTTATTTATTTTAATAGAAATGGCTCACTTGTGTGACATAATCATGAGGGAATTTAACTATACAATAATTATCTCTATTTAATGCTGTAATGTTAATTATTTGTTTATAAAGTCACATTACTGCTACTGTACGTATAAACTTTTAATTTTTTTTTTACAAATTAGAAAAAGAAAAGAAAATCGTAAAATTTAATTTAATGCTATATACTGTACTGTAAAAAAAATTTTGCATTATATTTATTATACTTATTATTCTTGCATATTTCTATTGTATTTTACTGTATTAAAAGGTAAATTATATCAAAATTAATCTAAATGGATTCTCCCGGAACTAATCATAGGCATGCATTTGGGAACAATTTCATAAATTTATTGACCTTGCTTTATTAATAAATAGGCGTTTAAATAAATACTAATAAGTATACTGTTTTTATTAAAATTTAGTAGTTAATTTATTTATTGCTATTAGAACAATGGTAATAATTAGTATATAATAAGTGTATATGAAATAAAATACTAATAAAAAATACTTTTTGATATTAGTTAAGTAGCTACTAATGGGTTTTAAAAATAATAATCCTTATACATATTAGTTGGTTGAATTGGATCATAAATCAATATATAAATTAATATTAGTAATTACTTAACTCTTCTAATAATTGACTATTTTTTTTAAAAAAAATAGAGAATTTCTATTTGTTTTTTTTTTATTTAAGGTGAGGTCATGCCTCTGGTCTTTATTAGTATAATTATTATTACAATATTCATAACTATTACATCAAAATCTATATACTTCTACAAGTAATAAAACTTGGACTAATTTATCTATGATTTAAACCTACCAGAGTATCTATAACTCATATATTTAATCTGGATTTGCATACTACCTATTCCTAACCAAATAGTATATATAGTGCTGCTACTACTAGGTTCATATCGTATGCTATTTTTTATAATGCTACTACAATCTAGTCTGTATCTCAAGCTACTATCTTCCTATTTGTGGATATAGTAGTATGGATAATTTTTACTATGATGCTAGGGGTCAAGATCATTGCCTTTAACCCATGATCACTGTGCTCTTGTAGGATTTGTCCAATCCCAGTACTTACAATCTGTACTCTATCTTTAGTTTACTAGTCTTCCTGAATTTCCAATTCTAAAAGGTCTGAGAGCATATTATTTTTTGATATAAGTATAACTAGAACTTATCTTTTTTATCTAGTTCTTATTTTGATAGTCTGGTTAATATATTCTAGGTTTTAAAATGGTTTATTGTTTGGATAACCTACCATATATTATCTATTTCCTTCTTGTAGTACTATCTAGAGGTTAGTAAAATTACAGGAGGAACAATTTAATATTACACAAGTATAATAGTAGCACAAAAATTGTCATTTTATATGTAAATCATATAAATTTTATATATCGTATATTTGTTCAGTAAAAGTTTTTTTGGTTATAAGTTTTTTTAAAATAGCCCAGCTACTTAGATATTATTTTTTCTGAAACTCATGACATATAAGGGTAGGTAATTAATTATGTGAAAACTTTATAAATGTTTTTTTTATTATTTAAAACTGAATCATAGGTTCAGAATCATATATTATTAGTAAATTTTGTTAATCTCAACTTATCTGGAACTGTACTACAACATTATTTGTTTGTTGTTCTTTTAAATATCGTTTTTTTTATAATACATTACTAATGTTACTATTCTTTATTTATAGGTTGGATAATTTTTTTGATAAGTTTCTTTGACATAATTTCTTTAATGATTTAAGCCAAGGAATAACAGTAGGTTTCTTTGATATTTGAAGGTGAGTTTCTTCAATAAATTACATGGTTTCAATGATTAAAGTAGGTTTCTTTAACAAATAGCAGTGGGTTTCTTCAACCAAAGTGATAGGTTTCTTTGACATAAAACAGTGAGTTTTTTAAATATGTTTTTTCATGTATAATAGTATATAACAGTGGTTTCTTTGATGTAAAATGATAGATTTTTTTAAAGACTAAAAGTGTGATTTTGACGATTAATGGTAGGCTTCTTCGATGGCTAATAGTGGGCTTCTTTGATAGCTAATAATGGGCTTCTTTGACAGCTAAGAGTGGGCTTCTCTAATATATATTGATGGTTTTATTTAGATATAAATGGTGGTTTCTTCGAAGAATAACTTTGAAAATTGGCAGTGGTTATACAACAAGATTTTTATTATACAATACATTTCAGAAATGTTCATTACACAATAATAATTCAAAAATATTTGTTATACAACAATGTTCTATTGCACAAAAATATTTTGATATATAATAAAATTATAACATTGTATTAAATTAATAAATATAACAAACTTATTTTATTACTACTGTACTATAAGAGAATAAACAGTAAGTTTTGTCATCTGGGGTTTTTCAAACTTAAAGATTTATCTAAATAAATAATATTTGTTTAATAAAATCAGATTTTAATATTTAAAAATTCAATTATTTTTAAAAAAAAGTAGTATTTAATTTTTGTGAACACGAAAATGTACACAATTTTTATATAAACTTACCAGACAATATAAATAGGGTATAGTAATGACTTGTTTTGAATCAGTAACTAGTTTATACTACTGAAAGTTTGTTGGTATAGCAGTGTTAATATTTTTATTATAATTTCAATGATTGTTATACAAAATATTGCATGCTATTTTTATTAGCTATAACCTATAATTTTACTAATCTTTAGGTACTATAAAAAATTGTACTACTTTTTTACTTGAGTTTTGCCAAGCAAGTTTTCATTTTGTTATATTTTTAGAATTTATATTTTCTATTAAACTTATTTAAATTTGTACTACCCAGTACCAGTTTGTATTTTTTTACATACTATTACTTTCATGTATGCTTTAAAATCTTTTATAGCTTGCACATCCTAGTATGATCCAGATTACTGATTCACTAATTCAACTAAACAGAGCAGTTACTATAATATAGCCAACAATTCAAATTTTTTTGTCACTAATAAAATTTAAACTCTTGATTTGCCACTTGGAGATAACAACTAAATTAGCAATATATAGTATATACAATTAGTTCTGACTTTTTAGATCTATTTTTTCATATTTTTAAAACTCTATTTTATATTCAAAAATATGGGCTAGCTTATTTTTAACAGAAAATTTGCAAAGTAGTTTTTGTTCTATTTATATATTACTAGGGTTTTACAATTTAATTTGATTTGATTTAATCAAATATTTGATTACAAATCAAATTCAAATACAAAATTTTCAAACTACTGTAATTCAAATTCAAATTAATAAATATTTAATTTGATTAAATATTTAAAATATTTAATTTAATTTAAAAAATTTATAAGTATAATTTTTAAGAAAATTTTAAATCAAATCCAATTCAAATACAAAATTTTTAATTCAAATAAATTCAAATCAAAGCTTATTTAATTTAATCAAATTCAAATATACCTAATACAGTGGTTTAAAATTAAGAAACCCTTATATTACTTAGACTTTAGTAAGGGGTGTGCCATTTATCACGTAATATTTTTACTTAGTAGCTACTCCTAACCATGTATGGTATGATCACTTTATCTAATTTTGATTAATTAATATAATATATAAATGTGATCACTACTTTTAACCATGTATCCATGGTAAAAATCACGTAATAAATGGCGTGCCCTAACTTGCATTATAGTATTAACTTATACTTGTAGTTAGAAGTAAATAGGTAATAATACTATCCAACTGAAGCTAAAACTAGTTTTATCTATTTAAAACTAATTTTTAAAACTCTAAACTTTGTTAGAATTCTGAAACTATATAAAAAATTCTGAAAGAATGATGAAAGATATTATATAGTATTTTTGAAGAAAAAGAGCTTCTAATATCTTATTAAATATATAGTTTATAATAGCCAATCAAAATTTTTTTATATGAAAAGATGAAGTAGAGGATATAGTAAAAAGATATTATATAATACATATTATTACCCAAACTATAATATACTTTTAAATTATATTATTAAAAATATGAAACTATACTAAATTCTAAACAACTAATCCTCTAACAATCACTTTTTTGATACCAACAACAACTTTACTAACAACCTTCTTTTCTTCTAACAACCTTCTTTTCTCTTAACAATCTTTTTTTTTCTAATAACTTTTTCTTTTTCTAACAACTTTTTTTCTAACTACTCTCTCTTCTTTCAACAATCTTTTTTCTTTAACAACTTTTTATTTTCTAATTACTTACTTTTTTCTAACAACCTTCTCTTTTCTGACAATCTTTTTTTTTTAAAACCTCTTTATTCCTAATATCACTATATTTACAAAATTATTACTTTTTCAATACAAATACCGTACTTTTTTGCTATTATCTTTTAAAAACTTTTTTTTATAGCCAATATTAATTTTTTAATTAAAATTTACTGTGTAGATACCACACAATTTCATAAACTTTTTCTGTGTAGTGAATAAAAAATAACTGAAAAAATGCTTGCAATACTTACAAAATGATAATTTTCTCTATACAGTATCTGCACATCTGCTAAAAAAAATGTGTGCAAAATTTTGTTTCTGTGTACTGTGACAGTCTGCACAGTAAAAAGTAATTACTACTTATAGCCATTCTCAATATAATAATTATTGTCACAGCTAATGCTGAAGTTGGCTGATACTAAAACTCAGGATCTTGATTAGAAACTATAAACTCTGCTAAAATTCATATATACTCCATAATTATAAAATCAATACCCAAACTCTACTCTAACTCTATAAGACAAAAATAAAAAAAACATCTAAAAAAATTTATAATTTTATATTAAAATAGGTTAAAGCTTCAGTATCAGCCATGACAATTATTTTGTAGCATATTTAAATATAGATAAAAAAATAATAAAATAAATTATTAAAAAAAATTGTTTAACAAAACTCTTTCTGCTGATCACTACGACAAAATTTTTTACAAAAGGAAAACAAGAAAAAACACAAAACACACTAAGCTATCTTAGGTACAACTCTTAATAAAAAACTTTAGAGTAAGAAAATAAGCAGCATCACTTAATAGCACAAACAATGAAAAAGACTTGTTACTCGGAATAATAAGAACTTCAGGTTTTGGAAAAAATTTTTTTTTTTTGGAAAAAAGTGAAAATCCTGTAGACCCACAATTGCAGATCATAGGTGACACGTAAACAAAACACAACACATAAACAACAAAATAAACAAACAAACAAACACGTAAATAAGGTTGATTATAGATTTGGAAATTCCATAGAAGCATGCAGAAATCAGTAACACAAGATAATCAACGAATATCAATGGGTATAAATTGGTTTGGAAAATTGGATAAATATCAAATGATATTTACAAAATCAGCAGAAGAACAAGAAGTTCTAATGAAAGAACATAACAATAAGGTTCTAAGAATAGACAGAGAAATAGCAAAGATTACTGGGACAAACCCGGAGACAATCTGTGTATTCAGGAGTATAATAGAGTTATATAATTACTATGAATATCTAAGAATAAGAGATGGAGAAAACTCTAGCAAAGAAGGAAAAAGAGAAGAAATTAGCAAGACTACAAGGGAAGAGAAGAAAACTCTACCTAGCTCAGGTATAGTGGTCCTACTCGAACAAGAATGTGAACAACAAGACTATGGTACTACAGAATTACAAACTAAATTAAATTCAAAAGTAGAGAAAATAGAAAACGTAAGAACAAGCATAAAACCACAACAAAAGATAGAAGAAGTGACAAAAGGAAAAAAGAAAGCAGAGCAGGAGATAGAACACAAATCTTGTAAGGAAGAAACAGGATTAATAGAGAATGAAGAAACCTCGAGAAATAATATAGGAATTTCGAAGAACAGAATTCCATTTGTGAAAGAAGTGGTGGATAGTACAGATAAGGAGATGACAGAAATTTTTACAATTTGGGATATACTAGCAGAAGTAAGCATACCAAGAGTTAAGAGATGTCTGTACTATTTCGGCAAAACAAATGTCCTCCAATGGAAACTGCAAGGAAAAAATAAGGCTCTGGTATTCTCAATCAATTTTTGGAACGAACATAGAAGACAGGTTCTTCCGCAGGCTTGGGCAGTCCATTTTGAAGAAGGCAAGACATGCAGAATCACACCAGGTAGCTTCACAAAAGAAATTTTAGAAAAAAGAGCAGCACACAAGACGGTAGTGAAAACATTTCAAAGACGGCGGTAGAAACATTACTATTAAGACAACCAAGGTAGTAAAAGTGAAAGCAGTATATATATCCTTTAATACAAATCGAAATCAAAGAGAAACAGCCTCAATTTACTTTGAAACGGACAAAGATCGAGTAAAAGCTTTGGATAAACAAATTTTTTACTATAATACAAAGTTGGAATGGGCACGAACAGAAAATGAAAAGAGAATGGAACAGGTAGAAAAAGAAAACTCCAAAAGCCGATACTCCCAAAGCCGAAATAGCGAACCTAAGAACGAAAACTCAAGAGAAGGAGAGGAAGCATACGCACGTAATATAAGAAGTACGAGTAGAAGAAATAGCTGTTCAACAAAAACATGGACAGATCACAGAACATTACAAACAATGGGGAGCGATAGAAGTAAAGCTGGCATTAAAAATATTTCAGTACATAGCAAGAAATGGAATCCGAAACATAAAGAAGCCAGTAGCAGCACGAATGAAGAGATAGAAGAAACTGTGGAAATTAAAGTAATGTTGAACCAAATATTGAACCAGCTTAACAGAATTGAAAGCCGTTACCATGTTCCGGACAAAGGGGAGGAGGCTCCCCAATGCTCCTAAAAGTTGCCACAGGCATCAATAAGGGATTTTGTGAGACGGAAGTTTCACAGGCTCAAAAAATGAGCCAAAATAAGAAAGGACAGTATAGTACGATAGGGATAGAGGTAATGAATATAGGGTATCATAATATAAATGGTTTAAAGGTAAACAAGAGAAAAATAGACTTGGTTGTAGACTTCATGGAAGAGAAGAGAATAGGGGTTTTAGGGCTAGGAGAAACGAACATCTCCGAGCTAGAGGGAAAAATACTTTTCAAAAACAATAAAAAATATAGAAGCTTCTGGACCGCAGCTGATGGAAACAAAAAGAAGGGATCCGGAGTAGAGATTATAATAGAGAAAACGTGGGAAAAACATGTCTCAGGTATAGAAAGCATTAATCCATATACTCTTAATATTAGACTAGATTTTAGAGGGCTTAGAGTACATATTATAGCAGTATATATTGCACCAACTAACAACGAAATACAGGAGGAGATTTACAAATACCTGAAAGAACAATTAGAACAACCGTGTCAGAAGCAAACCAAATTTATAATAATGAGAGATTTTAATGCAGAGTTAGAAGAAAGAGATACTGAGGAAGAAAGAGAAGCACAAAAACAGAAGAAAGGAAAAAACAAAAAAAAAGTTGATATTAGAGATGTTGGAAGAGAAGAACATGTTAGACATTCACAAAGCAACAAATCTAAAGAAGCGCATAACAACATGGGTAGGCAGAGGAAGTGAAACAAAAATCGACTATATTTGGGTCTCAAAGAGCTGGAATAATAGCATTTTCTCGTGTAGAGTATATGATGCAGACCAAATAACAGCAAGTGACTACAAAATTATATCAGGAAAGATTGAAACAGGAATGCATACGAGAAAAAATACCTTTGCAAGACTACGGAGAAAAGATAGAGAAACACTAAGTATAGATAGTGACAAAGCGACTGAAGAAGATTGGAATGCGTACAAAGATAGATTAGAAAAAGAGGTTGCTAAAATTAAAGACGACTGCATTAATATAGATATAGATGAAATATGGGAAAGAATATTGAATTGTATTAGAAGAGCGGCAGAAGAAACTCTGCCTAAAAAGATAAGAGCACCAGAGCTACAAGAGCTACAAGTTGAGGATGAAAATCTGAGAATGCTAAAGAAAGATATAAGAAGAATAGCAAAGTGGTGTTCTAAGATAAAGAAGTTCAAGTTTCAAGAAACAGAAGATTCAGAATTAGATCTGTTTATCCTAGAAGAAGGAGCTAAAGGTCTGCTGAAAGATCTAAGAAGCAAACACAGCAAAGCACATATAGAAGGAGAAATGGTATCGTATCAAGGTTTGGAAAGTATTAAAAAAGATTTGGAAGTCTGGTGGAAGCTCCTCTTCAAGACATGGCAAACGGAAAAGAAGAAAATAGAAAAAAAACTGATTCAAGAAAATATTGAAAGAAGGTACGTGATGGTGATAAGCGACCAAAAGAGAATGATTAACAGTTTGTTAGAAAGACCATACAAAAAATTAAGGATAGACAGAGTAGTAGTCAAAACGGACGATGGTGAGGAGGATTTAATACACGAGCCACAAGATGTATTGAAAACAGTGAAAAGTCACTTTGAAAGCCAGTTCCGAAAGCGAAACGTATATGTAAATAATCTGCCTGATTTCTGGAAAAAAGAGTACGAGCCAATTAAAGAAATAGAAGAGGATTGGTACAAGGAGTTGCTGAAAACGGTAGAAGTGGAAGAGTGGGACATTGCATTAAGCCAGACCAAAAATAATTCAGCACCAGAAATAACAGGAATTTCATATCCTCTTCTGAGAAATATTGGGGAAGTGGCAAAAACCCACTTCGCTAATTTTTCAACAGAATATATAAAAAGCGATAAAATTCCAAAAAAATGGAAATTAGGTTTACTGTACCCAATACCAAAGCAAGAAGAGTGGGGGTATAAGCTAAACAAAGTGCGACCTATGTTGCTCCTAGAAACCTTTAGAAAAACTGTTGTACGTATTGTAAACAATAGGTTAAGCAAAGTCCTGAAAGAAAGAGACATTTTGAAAGGAAAAAATTTTGCAGGACTGCCTGAAGAGGGTACGGCAGCACCAGTACACCTGTTGAATTGCATTTTAAAAGACGCAAAAGAGAAAAAGAAGGAACTATGGCTATTCTTTCAAGATATAAAAAAGGCTTTCAATTCGGTCAGCCTAGAAATGTTAGATCTAGCCCTACGACATCTAAAGATTCCAGAAATAACAAGAAGCTTCATAATCGAATTATATAAAAAAAGAGAAATGGAAGTCCTGACGAGTTGTGGTGTAACAGAAAAGTTTGAAGCACAGGATGGTATAGACCAGGGGGAGNTAAACAATAGGTTAAGCAAAGTCCTGAAAGAAAGAGACATTTTGAAAGGAAAAAATTTTGCAGGACTGCCTGAAGAGGGTCATTTCACCCCTGGTCTGGAGAATTTTCTATGATCCTCTGCTGATAGCGATCAAGAAAAAAGAAAAATTGGGATATGAACTACAAGTTGACTGGCCAATAGATCTGAGCTTAAATAAAGTAGCAAGGCTAAGTATGAAAATAGAGATGATCGCATACGTGGACGACACAACGTATGTAGCTAATTCAAGAAAAAAGTTAGAGAGTATCATAGAAATCGCAGAACAGTTTTATAAAATAAATGACATTGAAATAAATAGCCAGAAATCAGAACTAGTGGTCATCAACAAAGACAAAAAGGAGAAGAATTTTATAGAAATGAAGCAAAGGAGAGAAAAGGTGGTAATGAAAAAAGCAGATGGAGCAACAAGGTTTTTAGGAGTCTGGATATCGTCCAAAGCAGAAAAACGAGCAGCCATGAACTTGGTTAGAAGAGAAGTAGATTCAGTAGCAAAATCACTAAGGAAGAAGAAAGTATCTCTTGCACACATGGTATATATGAATAATAGGGTTCTACTATCGAGGATAGAGTATAGAATGCAACATCATATATTACCACGAGATTTGTGTGACAGGTTACAAAGTCCAATGTTCAAGCTAACAAAAAACAAAGCCAACATGGCAAGCACACTCGCAAATGCGGTTCTAACGCACAAGAATATAGTGGGGTTCAAATCAATCTGGCAGAACCAGATAGTGCATCATGTAACAGAGCTGATGGCACGGCTAAATAACCACAAAGAGGTGGGAGATGCGACTTGGCTGAAAATCAGGCAGGCCCAATTGGACTGCAAAAGCTCAAAGTGTATTCTGGCCCTAAATAGTGCGCGAATGAAAAAAGTACAATTAAAATACAATTTAAATTACAGAATAGTGCAAGAGGCAAGTAGGCTGGACATAAATATAAAGGCTGAAGAAATGGAAAAATCTTTTGCTTTAGTTAGTACAGGAAACGAAATATTAGATCTATTAGAGAAAAGGGATGCAGAGAGTTACTACAGGGAGAAAAAATTGAACATTTTCATGCTTGAGCAAATAATATGCGGTTGAGGAAAACAACTCCTAACCTGGGGTCAAATAAAGTGAATTAGGAGCATTAACATAGCAGGGAAGAGGCCAAAATGGTTCAAAACTCTCGAGCAAAAAGTTCTGGATGTCGAGGACCACAGAGTACTTAAGCAAGAATTTTGGGCACAGCCAACAAAGAGTCTTGGTATAAAGGTGCGACTAGAGGAAGTTAGTCAGGATCGTAAAATAAAGGAATAGGTAGCACTTAAAAGTAAAGGCGGTTGAGTAAATATAGGAAAAATACAAGACAAGAAAAGTGCAAAGATATACGAAATAGAGCACTGGACAGAAAAACAAGACTCACAAGAAAAAGGTGTAATTATAGAAAGATGCACAGGACGTAATAGAGGGCAAGGTTTGGTGCCATGCAGATACAGACAGGGTTTCAAGAACACAAGACGAGCCATTAGAAGAAACCTTTTGGAAAAGGTAAAAGACCCCAGGGAAAGATTTTGGAAATTAGGGATACCAAAGTGTACTTTGGTATCAAAGACCAAGAGCCGGCAGACGACGAAGTGAACCAAGAAATGGTTTGCAACTCTATAAGGATACAAAGAATAGAAGAAGAAGTAATTGAGGGTAGCATAGAAGGAGAGGAAGTTAAAAAGAAGCTCAAAGAAAAAGCAGAAATCCTAAAGGACGTTAAAGAAGTAACTTTCTTCACGGACGGCTCTTGGATTAACTCAGAAGGTAACCAGGAAAAGGCTAAAATGGGAGGAGAATGGATAGCAATAGGAAACAACTCAAAGAAGGAAGAAACAAAAGCGGACTTCTTTTGTGGTTTCACAAACTGGCCCTCCGCAACAAGAGCTGAACTAGGGGCTATAGGATCGGCTCTATTAGCTGCATGAAGGTCACTGTAGTAATGGATAGTGCAGCAGCCATCCAAGCAATAAAAAAAAGCAGCGACGTGAACAAATTAAGAGAATGCTTTAAGATCAAGAACAGAAACATGCTGCTAAGTATTCAGAAGATTAAAAGCTTGAAGAACTTGGAATTACGGCTCAAGAAAGTGAAGGGACATAGTAATATTTTAGAGAATGACACAGCAGACGGCTTAGCAAAGAAGGGAGCTAGAGAAGGTTCAATGTTAGAGTTTAAAGATCCATGGGGAAGATTTACAAAGGCAATACTTAGGTGGAAAAATTTAAGAATAGATAATAAAATTAGAAGTAGTGTAAATAGAATAGCTTTAGCAATAGTAGATATAGAATGGGCAAACTTGAGAAGTAGTAAGCGTTGGATAGAAAAAGAGGTGGGAAAAAATAAAATAGCTTGGAAAGAAACTTGGAAAGACATAGGGAATTTTAAGGAGGGTAATTGTACAGATAAAGGAAAAAATAGAGATTGGATATTTCGGGTCAAGTATCTAAATGAAGCCTTACCAACTATGGATAAACTCAACAAAAGGAACCCAGACCTGTATGAATCTAGCATATGTATCACATGTGGAGCCGAGGAAGAAACTCAAGATCATCTAGTGACCTGTCAAGAGTATCAAACATCCTGGAACAGAACAGAAGAAGAAGTTAGTGAGGCGATACGAAAAGAGGCCTTCAACGATACGAACAATTTAGAAGAAGCTAGAGAATTAATAAGAGAGGAAGTTTTCGGTACAAATCAGAGTGAAAAATTTGAAGCAAGAGAAGAATTAATGAGGGGTATTCTGTCAACAGAGAGAAAAGAAAAGTTGGAAAATCTCGTTCAAAACGGCAAAAAGAAGACAAAGTTAGCGGGTACGCTACTTGACAGTTTTAGTGAGATTTTCTGCAAGAGGATATAGAGCCAGAGATGTGACCTAGTCACAGACTGGGAAAAAGGCCACAGTATAGAAAGGTCTGATAAGAGAAGAAAAACGTCAGGAAAAAAGAAAACGAAGAGGAATAAAATCAGACCAAATAAAGAGAATGTGATTCCAAGCACTTTGAAAATTGAAAAAGAAGAACACTCAGTAAAGCGCTTGGAGGAAAGGAAAGATAAGGGAAAAGGAAAATCAAAGCCTAACATTAAATTGAAAGAGCGTTTTGAGAACAATGTGAAGGTATGGATAGGAGAAAATGTGAAACCGGCCTGGTTCTCTTGGATGAAGCTGTTTCGGAAAAACAGTAGGCAATCCTGACACGGCATTCAATAGCCTATCGGTGAACTCGGGAAACAAGTCCTTAGCAAGTTAAGGACCCCGAGGGAGATGAAAAATCGGAATGGCAGGTCGCACCTGGGTACAAAAGTATCGAGTGAGTCTTTGTTTGGTTAGGTAACATCTAGATATTAGACACATTGTGTATTCAATATTCTTGAACCTTAATAAATAAAGGCAGGATCGCCAAAAAAAAAAAAATTTGTTTAAATAAAATAAAATTATTAATTGTAGTTTGCAAAATTATATAAAATTTGCAAATCATTATAAAGTAACATATCAGATAAATATAAAATATAATTAATTTTTGTATATCAAAATAAAAAATATTAGAATAGAATTTAGTATAGATAGTTCTATAGCAAATTATTATAAGTTTTTTTTTATAACTATTTAATATAGTAAATATTAGGGTTTTTCAAACTCAAATCAAATTAAAAATTAGGCATATTTGAATTTAATCAAATCAAATTAGTCTTGATTTGAATTTGATTTGAATAAAGAAATAATTTATACATCGCACGTGCGATGTTGTCACACCTGCCGTAGATCATAAAATCAGGTGTAATGTAAAATCAAAACAATTAAAATAACCCGTTTTTTCATTGGATAGGGTTAGGGTGAGGTATAGATTGTGTGTATGGGCGAGAGGGGGTTTTTATAGTAAAATTTTGCAAGGAATTTTTTTTGTTAGAATCCTAAGAGTAGTTTCATATACTCAATTTTAGGTTATAGTCGATTTTTGACAAAACAAACGTTTGTTCTGAATTTTTTGATCATGTAATGTTATACCTGATCTTGAAATTTGATTGGGAGAGCGACATATAAGGCGCATCGCATGGAGCAATGAATAAATTTACTCTTGAATAAAAATCTCTTTATTTGAATTTGATTTGATTTGAAATTTTTTAAAATTTTATATATAAATTTTTAAATATTCAAATATTTGTCATATCTAATTAAATATTTATTAATTTGAATTTATTTAATTTGAAAATTTATATTTGAGTTTGATTTGAAATTAAATATTTGATCAAATCAAATTGTAGAACTCTAGTAGATAGGGCTCCAAAGTGCTAATCTGGTCTGGTTTGGATCTGGCCAAACCTGAACTTGAACCCAAACTCAAACTATAAATTTTGAAAATTTCAGACCTGAACTTAGACCTGAATCTAAAGTACCAAACCTGAACCAGACTCAAATATGATTATGAATTTGGTCTGGGTCTGGTCAAAGTTTGCGAACCTGTTCAGGTTTGGATTAGTGTTCCAACCCAGATCACCCAAGTGGACTCTAAGTAGTAAAAAAAATTTTGGATAATCTGGGTTATCTAGATAATATAAAAAAATTTACCTGTTAGTAGATTATTCAAATTATAGTTTATTCTAAAAAAAAAAAAAAGTAAAATTTTAAAAAAAATAGGTTTAAAAAAAAAATAAAAACAAATTAAAAAAAAACTAGCTTAAAAAAAAAAAAAACTTAAAAAAAAAATTTAAAAAAACTTTTAGTTTCACCATTACCAATTGGTGATTGGTAAAATGGTGAAATCATTTCACCACTCTGATTTAATTTTACTAGCATCTATAATCAGATCTAAGAGGGTATACTATATTTTTTAATAAAGTTAAACTTATTATAATATTTTTTTAATTTGTACTTGTTTTAAAAAATATTAATACTATATAACTGAATTAATACTATATAACTGATAAGCATTTTATAAATTTGTAATCTATTGTTTTTAAATTTAATAAAAATTAGAATTTTATTATTTTTTGTTTATATAATATATTGCTATATATAAAATTAATCATATAAGGTAATTTGGCGAAGTTAATATAACTAATATAAAAACTTTTTTATTTTAATATTAAAAATTTTTTTATTTTTTGTAATAAACTTTATATATGCTTTAGAATTATTTTATAAAAAAATTAGTCATATAACATCTTGTTTTAACATGACATTAAATAGATTATAAATTGTATCAAAAAGCTTAATTTTAGAGATAGGGATAATTTGGTAAATTTATGGTATCTTGTGTAATCCAGTAGTAAGAATTGAATAATTTTTATACCATTTGATTCATCTCGATGAAATGAATTGAACAATATAAAGTTTATCTGATTCTGATCACTGGATTACAAAATATCATCGATTATATGTTGTATAAAAATGATCCTTAGGGGTATTTTGATGAAGTGTAAACATGTCAAAGAATCAAAAATATCTTGTGATCCAGTGACCAGAACCAGGCAAGCTTGGTACCATTTGATTCGTCTTGTTTAGACGAATCAAAAGGTATAATAATTATTCGATTCTGATCATTAGATAAGAAGATATTAAAATTCGCCAAATTACCTGTATTCGCAAAATTACCCCTTTTTACTTTATAACTTAAAATTAAACAATTAAAATAATCTGATTTTTTATTAGTTAGGGTTAAAGTAAAAGGTATATAGATAAAAAAAAAAGATTATATAGTACTAAATAGCAAAAACTATCTACTTTTTATTATCATCTGATTTGTTATATATAAATATTTTAATATAAAATTTTAATAAAATATATATAAATTAGGTTTATATAATTTAGCACATATGCGTTGTAATGCATCCATCTGATAAACCAATCAGATCGTAGGATCAGGTGTAATGTGAAATTGAGAAAAAATAGCAATCTTTTAAAAAATCGCCTATGGCTTATAATTTTGTTTATAAAACCACTTTTCGTGCTCTAACAAAAAAAATTCCTTGCAAAACTTTACTATAAAACCCTTTTTCTCACCTATACACTATTCTAACCTCACCCTAACTCTAACTAACAAAAAAACAGGTTATTTTGGTTGTTTTGATTTCACATTACACCAAACCATTTGAGGTGCGCTACAGTACACATGTGCAAAATATTAAATTTATAAAATTACTATACACTTTGAAACAATAATTTTTTCAATCTATATATTAATTTAAAATTAAATTTTGCAATTATATAGAGCAAAAAAAGGAGAATAAAAAACCTTTTTTGCCAAATTATAGTTTGTACAAAATAAAAATGTAACTTCACTAAAAACAAATATTTTTTAATTTTAAAATAATAAATATATGTAAAATCATACTCCAAACAACTTTATTTAGGCAACAAAAGTAGGTTGCTTTGTAAGAAAAATAGATTATCTGTATGCTAAAGTTAAAATTTTTGATATTTTAATATAAAATATTTTTTTTGATTAGGTAACCTACTTTGGGCCCTTAAGCAAAGTTGTTTAGCATGTAATTCTATTCAGGTCAAAGTTTAGCACATTTTCTTAGATTTTTTACTACTGTGTCCTATCATGAATAAGTACCACCTTTTTTAAAATTTTAAACTCAAATAACTTGAAAATTATCTAATTAAACTTATTAAAAATTTTATTTATTTAAATTATATAAGTTTATAAAGTTTAAGTTAAAAAAATTTTTATTGAATTTGATTAAATAGTTTTTAAGTTATTTGAGTTTAAAATTTCAAAAAAGGGGGTGCTTATTCATGATAAAATACGCTAAGTAAAAATAGAATTAAAGTTAGAAAAAATTTTTTTCTAAAAATTTTTTTTAAAAAAAAATTTTTCTAACTTTATTCCTATTTTTCACTTAGTAAAAAATTTGAGTAAACATGCTAAAATCTTATTCCAAATAGAATCATGCTAAACAACTTTGCTTAAGAACCTGAAGTAGATTATCTAATCAAAAAAATTTATATTAAAAAGTCAAAATTTTATCTTTAGCATATAGATAACTATTTTTTTTACAAGGTAACCTACTTCTATTACCCAAATAAAATTGTTCAAAACAGGTTGGGCAAGCTGTATATCCAGTGCTTTTTCACTGGACACTGGATATTTCCAAATTGTCCAGTGTAATGTCCAGTGCATGTCCAGTGTCTAGTAATATATTTATAAAAAAATTCAATAAATAAATAAATTAGTCAAAGCACAACATATCTGGTCAAATAACTAGTACTCTCAGAGAATTGCTCTAGCTAATTCTTAAAAATATAGTTAAAATTTTATAAGTAATGCACTATACCTTTGATTTAATTTAATTTTATTCTTATTTAATTTTAAAATTTAGTTTAATTATTGTATATTAGTCAAAATTCTGTTAGCACATACAGTATATTTGAAAGAATTAATAAGCAATAAATATGTCAGCTACATAATACTGTATTTAACTAAATAAGATATCTATATACAACCAATTTGCTTGCAATTGTAAAGGATAGTATTTCAAATAATATTAATCTTCCAAAGCAATATGCATAGTAAGCAGGTTTTGAGAGATATCAGGCTTGAAAACATTATAAATATTATATTATACTGTACAGCAGGAACAGGCTTAATAAATTAATTTTTTTAAGTTATCGATTTTAACAGAATTGGTTAATTATCTAGTTCATTTAATTTTTTTGTTTAAAATTTTAAAAATTATAATATTTTTTAATATTTGTTGTCCATGATTATTTTTCTTAATCCATTGCTTTTCACTGGACAATTTGGACACTGGACACTAGACAAATTTCCAATTGTCCAATTGTCCGGTTGCTCAACTCTGGTTCAAAACATAATTTTACATATACTAATTATTTTAAATTAGAAAATAATTGTTTTTAGTAAAGTTATATTTTCGTTTTGTACAAAAATAGCAGAACTGTAACTGGCAGAAAAGGTTTTTTTATTCTTCTCTTTTTGCTCTATATAATTTTGAAATTTAATTTTAAATTAATATGTAGATTAAAAAACATCATTGCTTTAAAGTTTATAGTAATTATATATATATTTTATTAAAATTTTATTTATAAAAAATCTATACCTGCATTACAAAGTATGTATATATACAAATATATACTTAATAAACAGTCTTAAAACAAGATCTCATTTTAAAAAAAAAATCTATATCTAATATTGTATGACAAATCAGATAATTGTTATATATAAAATATAAAAATGTTTATAACTTACGAACAAATAACTTTTAAAAAAACTATCTTACAAATTTGTTGCTTTTAGTATAAGCTCAATTCTATTAGAATATATTTTTATTTTTATTATAAATTTAAAAGTTATTAGAGCCTAAAGTTTATATATAATTAAAAATTTGGCAATTAATAGATTTATAACTAATTAGAATCTTGTTATACAAAAAATAGCCAATCAGATTTGAATATAAATCTCAAAATTTAGTATTTTTAAAGAAAATTAAATGGTTTTTGCTATCAGATACTATAGTAAAATTTTATAAGAAATAAAAGAATTTTTTTTGTTAAAATATAAAAAAAGTAAATTTATAGTAAAATTTTACAAGGAATTTTTTTTGTTAGAATCCTAAGAGTAGTTTCATATATTCACTTTTATATTATAGCCGATTTTTGACAGAACAAACATTTTTTTGAATTTTTTGATTATGTAATATTATGCCTGATCTTGAAATTTAATTAGGAGAGCAACATATAAGGTGCATTATAACCCCAAAATATATATAGGTAAGTTAGGTATTAGTTTGCTTATTTTTAGTGATTTTATACAAATCTTTTTTTATTTATAGTAATCTTGTTTATTTTTAAAGTTTTTTATACAGATTTTTCTATTTTTAGTAATTTTATAATTAATCTGATCTATCTATATATATTTCAAGGTTCTAGTGCATCACATGATATGATGAATAAATTTACTTTATAAAAATATAATAGATGTGTTTTATAATAAATAAATATTTATTATATTTCAATTTTAAATAAAGGAAAAGGAAATCAATTTTTATATCCCATATTTAATATTCATATCTCCTATAGATTTAACTTTTTTTAAAACTTTGAGTGAAGATATCTTAGTAACTACCAAATCAAATTTAGTAAACATTTTTTTTTTTAAATCCTATAGATTCATAAAATTCAAATAAAAAAAATTATTGAATTTGGCCTAGTAGTTGCTGGGATATCTTTGCTTAAAGTTTGAAAAAATCAAAACGTCTATCAAAATATCTATTAAAACAAACTATACAAAATTTACTTTAAATTTAAGCGATATTATCTCTGCAACCATAAAGCCAAATTCAATGAACTTTTTTTGTTTGAATTTTATGAATCTATAGAATTAAAATAAAAAAAATTCATATAGTGGAATTCACTTAAAGTCATCATTTTTTAATTATAAAAATTTTTAAATTGTTATATAACTCTTTAAAAACAAAAGATATTTAAAAAATTTTTTTGATAATTTAATAGTTTATTGTTTAAATTATTAAACTATCAATAAATTTTGTAAATATCTTTATTTTTAAACTATTCTATTAATTTAAATTTAGAAGTAATAAATTTGTAGCCATGGCTACTGTAACCGCATTTTATAAATTCGTTAATAACTCAAAATTTTACTAGGGTAACCCCTGTTGTGTTACTAACATAAAATGCACCTCTCGCGATTTTGTAGTAATCTTGACTTTAACTTTAACCCTAACTCTAACCAATCACAACCTAACCCTAACTCTAACTCTAATTTTAATATTACACTAACCCTAACTCTAACCCTAACTATACTATATTTGGGCTTAGTTATGGACCCTGGTTACTGTAACCTATGGTTACAAAACAATTATTTCTTAAATTTATATATGATTCAAAAATTTTGGCATTTATAGTCACCTTTCTCTAATCTGAACCTCTCTAAACTAAACACTATTAAACTTTCTCTAAACTGAACAAAATCTCCTAGAACATTTGTAAATTTTATTATAAAGTTCAGATAAGCTATATATAACTTTTTAAAAACTGAACTTTTTCAAATTTTTATATAGTAAAAAAAGCAGTCCTAGCAGTTCAGATTAGAGGGAGTTAACTATATATATAAAAAAATATAACAATGATTGAATTTATTAACAATTTAATTAGTAGTCCGCTGTTAAAGGAAACAAATTTCATAGTAAAAATTGGCAGGCATGTGACTATTACCTTATATAGTAAGGGGTGTGCCATTTATTATGTAATATTTTTTACTTAGTAGCCACCTCTACCCATGTATGGTGTGATCATTTTATCTAATTATAATTGATTAATATAATATATAGACTTAATCACTATCTCTGACCATGTATTCATAGTAAAAATTACATAATAAATGGCATGCCCCTAAGTAAAATGCCATGTGCTTCAATTTATAAAAAAAAACTTTATAGTAAATAATTAAAAAATACTCGTATCTTATGATCTATCAAACCAATTTTGATAATTTTACTACTATTAGAATTACAAGAATTAGCTCTACAATTTTTAATTAAGCAACAAGAAAGTGTTACTTAATAACAAAATACTTTTATATGTAAGCAAACCCTATTCACACAATAGAAATTTACTATTAAATTTTGCTATGATTTATTATAAAATATCGATCATTTTATACCCTTTATCTGTGATCTTCCACTTAAATATTATTAATTAATTTTAAAAATATTAAGTTTTTCTGCATTTTTATTGAATAATTAGGTTATACTATAGCCAAAAAATTGGTGCCTATATATAAAATATGTTGGCTTTAGGCGAATTTTACTATAGAATTTAACTTAATAGTTATAGAGTTATTTTTACTCAAATTTTAAAAAAATTTAAAGAAGCTGCACCAAATTTTTTTTCAAACTTTAAATGAAGATATCTTAACAACTAGCAAGCCAAATTCAATAACTTTTTTTTTTATTTGAATTCTATGAATTTATAAAATTCAAATAAAAAAAATTTATTGAATTTGGCTTGCTGCTTGCTAAGATATCTTCATTTAAAGTTTGAAAAAAATTTTGGTGTAGCTTTTGTTTTGATAAATATTTTAAAATTTGAGTAAAAATAACCCAGTAACTATTAAGTTAAATTCTATGAATTTTTTTATTTTAATTCAATAGATTTATAGAATTCAACAAAAAAAAGTTCATTTAGCTTAGTGGTTGCAGAGATAACTTCGCTCAAAGTTTAAAGTAAATTTTGTATAGTTTGATATTTTAATAGACATTTTGATTTTTTCAAACTTTGAGCAAAGATATCTCAGCAACTACTAGGCCAAATTCAATAAACTTTTTTTATTTGAATTCTATAAATCTATAGAATTTAAAAAAAAAACATTTACTAAATTTGATTTGGTAGTTACTAAAATATCTTCACTCAAAGTTTAATAAAGTTAAATTTGCAAAAAGTATGAATATTAAATTTTTATTCGCTTTTTATTTATTTATTTTTTTTTTTTTTTTTTTTTTTTTTTTTTTTTTTTTTTTTTTTTTTTTTTTTAGCTAGTTGTTATTAATATAATTATTGGTATTATTATTAGTATTATTACAGGTATTGCCTCAAGTGTTATTGCTAGTGTCATTGTTGGTGCTGCTATTAGATTTTCTTCTTGTTGGATGGTTTTGCATGTTTTTTCATTTTATTTTTTTTTTTTTTTTAGCTACTGTCGCTAGTGTCGTTATTAATATAATTGTTAAAATTGTTATTGGTGTCATTATAAGTATTGTCTTAAGTATTGTCACTAGATGTCTTTGTTGGTGCTATAGTTAGATTTTCTTTGATGGGTAGTCTTGCAAGTTTTTTTAGTAGTGATCTTGCATGTCATCATTGGTGTCATTACAAATATTATTGTTGGTATCACAGTTAGATTTTTGGTAGATAGTTTTGTATGTTTTTCCAGTAGGTGGTCTTGCATGTTTATTTAGTAGTGGTCTTGTACATTTCTTTAGTGGTGGTCTTGCATGTTTCTTCAGTGGTGGTCTTATACATTTTTTTAGTAGTAGTCTTGCATGTTTTTATAATAGTTTTGTATTGAATATGATGGGTTTCTATTGTTCCTTTTTTTCTTTTTTTTCTTCTCTTCTTCTATAGTTATTAATATTTTATATCATGCTTGCAGTTGTATCATCTGTTGGTAGCTTTGATTTCAATAGTGTTGTTATTTTTCTGGTATACTATTGCATTATTACTTTTTAGTTTTTTGATATTACCTTAATGTCATTTAGTATCATTGGAGTTTATGATTTCACTATAGTTTTTTGTATATCATTGGTCTTGTGAATTCACTATGGCTTTTTTTATTATTGGTGCTTGTGATTTTACCTTGGTTTTAAGTTATCAGTACTTGTGGCTTTGCTATGGTTTTCAGTGTTTTTGATACTTTGTTGGTGCTTATAATTTCATTGTTGTATCATAATAAGAATTAGTAAGAGTTAGTGCAGATTAGAGTAGTATTAGGTTTGGATTCAGTTAGAGTTCGGGTTAGGGTTCAGGTTAGAGTTCAGATGTTCATCACTGTGTTTTTTTTTAGTTGTAGTATAATTTATTGTTTGTTGTATTCTTGTTTTTATTTTTTTTTTTACTAATAAAAAATATAAAATTTACAATTGATGTTGATTGGCCAGTTACGAGCAATTGATCACGTGTTAATATGATCGGTTTTGGTTGGTCGATCACGGGGATGCATGACTATGCAGGGGCATAAAATTCTTAAACCCTTAAATAAAATATATTTAGCATATAAAAAATATACTGTATGCCATATTCTGTTATGAATAAGAATTATATACTTTAATTTTTTAAATATTAAATTAGTAAAAATTAGAATAAAATCTTTAGTCAAATTATTTTTTTAATTTAATATTTAAAAAAAATAAGTAGAAAATAAAATGCTTATTTATAACAGAAGATAGTAATTGTATATTTTTTTTTAAGAATTAATAATTTTATATTATAATTATATATTATAGCAATAATAGCTAAAATCAGATATAATATAATTATTAAACAACCTTTTTATAAAAATTTTGTAATAAAGGTTAGGGTTAGTGTAACATTTTAGCAAGAAATTTTTTTTGTTAAAACAAAGAAAATAGTTTTATAGACAGAATTTTGTTATTTACAATTTTTTTTTAAAAAGCAATTTCGTTTTGAGTTTGTATTATACATAATAAAATTTAAGACTTTATGAGATGCGGTTACAGTAAGTTTGTATTACACATAATCTTAAAAGCACCGCAATTACAAATTTATTAATTCTTTTTTTAATAAAATTATTAATCACTAAAGCTTAAATATGATTTAAACAATCTTTGAACGGTTGGACATTAAACAGCACCAAAAAAGGCTTTGAATAGTAAAAATGTATATCACTGCTTAGAGAGCACCCTGATCTACATGTGGTCTTTGCCTTGAAAATCACCTTCCGGCATTTCCGATATTCCGATAGGGATAATTCGGACAAAAATAAACCCGAGTACCAGTCAAGTTTATATGTTATATGTTAATCGTCTTTTACCTACATTGATTTTCAAATGAACTATTGAATTAACAAAGGCAAAAAATAAATATGAACCATTATTATTCGGGATCTGTTTTTGCAAATGTCGGAAAGTGACAAAGACCCATATGATACTGGATTCTGAGCTCTTGGATTTAGATACTGTATTAGTATAGGCAGATGGAGTTTATGATACTACCAGTGACTGGCCTACCCGACCTTTGCAGAAGCCAAATCAGTATTGTATTTACTGTCTTCGTACCATTTGGAAAAAGATGAATAATTTCATGTAATTTGCAAATGTAGATCTGATATTCATTTATTTGTAAATTTAAAAAGCTACTACATTTATAAATAGGCAGGGATCTGTTAACGCCATCGAAGAAAATTAACGATCATGCTGCTTTGATATTGTTAATTAATAAAAACATGTATTAAAAGTCAATAGAACCAATGAAATAACAATCAAGAAGTAACGGTAATCACCATCAGAAAATTCAAATTCGTTTGATGCTGATTTCCATTATAATATTATTAATCATATTAAAATCACGTTTTGAAACCACCGGGATCAATGCCCCACGTATTTGATGAGTATCTTAATGAAAATTGGTAATACATTTTCATTTGATGATACTCTTATATGTTAAGTATTAATTTTTTTGGTTAATTAAACTTGATTCTCCGAATTCTAATACCTTTATAGGGATAGTAGCGATAATACTCATTAGTTGTGATTCCGGTCAAAATTGTCATATCTGGTCAAATGATCGACGGTTTTGACCGGAATTATAACTGATGGGCACCTAAACTGTGCAGATCCATAGATATGTTCTATGGTTGTATTACTGTATATCTAACTTTCCGATTATTAATTTGTCTTTTCTGGTTTCATATTTTAATATTTTCAATGAAGAAATTTTATTGTGATTGAATATTGCCAACCCATAGAAGGTTAACAACGCAACCATTTAAAATTACAATCGATAATTTATTTAAAGCAATCTATGAGTTTACAACTGTAATTTGTTTAGTTTATAATTTATAATCAGTAGGCTTTATAAGTTGTGGAAAGTTGTGGCGAATAAAAAAAGGAAAAAAAGGAATAGAAAATAAAAGTACGTAATTATTGTGAAAAAGTTTATTATCAAACCCTTGATGTGATTGATTTGGTTAACATCGTTTCCTACAATTGGTAGATACTTATTGTGATAACAAGATCGGTTTAATGTATAAGTTATCGTTATTATACAGTTATTTACTTTTTGCTTTGTTTCTATCAACAACCCCCATAGGTTGGGGAGTATATGTCATGGATTCGTGACAAGAGATATTATCTATGATCAGTGGCATACATTTGGAGATCAACAGCCTTTTCGTTGTTTAAAGAACGATCCGCGAAAGCCCAGATTTTCATTTAATTTATCTCGACAAAATATACATAAAAAAAAAAAAGGAAAGGTTTTGAACAACTTTAATAAATAAAGCGCGTTATTCAATGCCAAATTTGGTTACACGACGCCTAAACTATTCAACTTGCCAATATTTTAAATATTTTAGGTATTTTATTGGATTAGTTAACATGAAAGTACTCTATTTCTTATTTTGGGCGCGTTATTTATGATTTTTACAATTTTATAAAGCGCCAATAAGTATTTTTATAGGTTTATGATCTAATGGCCTTTTTCTAAGGTAAGATTTGGTAATTCTGCTGATGATTATGCGGATCACCGGAATTAACCGTATCTTTTCTATCAGTTGTTTTTATTTATCAGAAATTACTATGAACCAGATACGTTTTTTGTACGCGCCAAAGGACATCCACGTACTTATGTACATATAATTGACGTCAAACTTAATGAATTGCGGTATTGCGGCTGATGATATAATTAATTACGGCTGCAATTCCGTATTTTTGTATTGGTGTAATGCGTGGAAAATGTGCTCAAAATTGATTTAATAGTGACTAGGTATATATTTGTTTTCTCGTTTAGATAAACAAATCAATAATTCTAACATATACATTTTAAATTAAATACAGTATAAATGCTATATTTAATAAATCCGAATGATTAGAGAATTCAATTTATTCAATTTCTTTTAATGATCTGATACAAAGTTCTTGAGAATTTAAGAAAATGAAATGTATGTATGTTCTTAAAATTACACGTAATGCGATTGAAATTCTTTAAGATTGGGCAATTTCCGAATTAGGTTCCATCAAAAAGTTACTATATAAGTAAGTGTGTGAAAAGCATTATATGCTCAATCATTATCACTATCTGATCTGATTTAGATTTAATTTATATTGTACTGTATATATTATTTTGAAACTTCGTGATGTATTTTAGAAGTATTCATGTTCTGTACGAATGTCAACACATTTTTGTTAGCAATTAAGAGCAGACCTGACTTAGAGTTAACGTTGGTATGCATGAGGCATTGTATTGAAATTGTGGATATTAAACAAAAAAATAAAATAATTTGAAGGATAAATAAATAAACATTAAAGAAAACTTTATGTACTTGTCGCATTAACATTTAAAATTTATTTAAATTTATGTGAATTAACAACACCAAAATAATGTTTAGTATTATGTGTCAAAATCCCGAAACTTAATTATCGCGTCGCGTGACATCGAGGTTCCAATGTTCAATCTCCGCTTTTAATTAGTATGTTTACTAATCAATAGCGGAGGTTGAATATTGGAACCTCGATATCACGCGACGCGATAATTAAGTTTGACTTTCGAGATTTTGACACAAACCCATTAGTATGACTCTTAAATTTTAAGTTTTTACAGGTGATCATTTTTATGATTTGGGTATGCTAAAATTGTTCTTTTTCATGTTAAGGTGAAAGTAGTCTATAGAAACTTTGCTTAAAGAATTTCTTAACTATATTCATACGTCTGAGTATAGAGAATTCAGCTTTCTTTTTCTTTTTGAAAAATTAGTACCAGTTTTAGGGATGTTATGTGGTCTGGTCTGGACTAATGGATCATAGTTAGTCTTAAAACCGGTCCGGAACTGAAAAACTTGGTCTTCTCTAAATTTTAAGACCAGATCAGTCTGGACTGACAAAGTTTTAAAATTATAGACTAAGTTTTAAAACTATAGACAAGACTGGGCTAGACCTGGACTGATTAAGTTTTAAAACTATAGACAGGACCAGACTGTTAACATCCTTAACCAGCTTACAATATTGTATCGGACTATTTACAAGATACCGATACGTACGTACGTACAGACGTAACGTACTAGTACATACAAAATTCTGGCAATGCGGCAATGTCGTAAATTAATTTTGACGCTGATTATGTATGTACGTACGTACGTGCGTACGTTACGAAGACGTTTAGCCAGCATTAGTAAAGAAACATATACTTAAAATTAAATTATTATGAAGTTAACCAAGTCCCATCTAGTTATTGCTAGAAGTTTTGATCAAAGCACGTACTAGTTTTTTTTTTTCATTTGGCCTGACAAGAATTCATCGTTCATAGAGTGCATTATCAGGTTGGTCACTTGACCAAATCTTAAAAGCATTTCGTTTCCAATACTTTAGTACAGCTAATCTTTTATAAGTGCATATTTTTGGGAAAAGAACACTTTTAGAATGTGTGCTTATGGTGGGTGTTCTCAAGCAGCACGCTCGATGTGATTAGCTAGTGATTGAGATAGTACTCAAACCCGATAATATGGATGTTGAAGACCGATAGCATGGATGATAATATGATTGAAATATACTCAAGTACCTTCATCAATGTAATTAATTTATGATCGCGTTGGTTCAATATTGATTGCAATTGATGCTTGAAAAAAAAGAAAAAAAAGAAAAAAATAGATCAACGAAAGGATAAAACAATCTACGGCATTTCCAATTTTTGTTTCTTCTTTTTCAGAATTTACTACAAATCAACAGAACACAAAAATGTCTTTTTTTATTTGCTGCGAAGATTTTTAGCATGAGTAATAAGGTAATAATTATTTAACGTTGATAGTATCTTTAACGATAATGATAATGTTGAAAGAGTGAAATACTTAACAATTATTTTTTCGACCAATAAGAGCAACTCTATGATAAAAAAAAAAAGACGTTCGGGTTTCTATCTCGTTGATTGGAATGTAAATACCCTTAATTAGTTAAACGAGCTTCCGCTAATAAAATTTTTCTTTCTGACTTATTAAACTTTCATAACGTATTTTATTCTGATTCGTTAAACTATTTTTTTTACTATTAAAAATTTACTCAGACAGATTGATTAAAATGCTTGAGAACACCCTTAGTCTCAAACCACATAAATTGTTAGTGCACTTATGGAAGGTCGATCGTAAACTTTAACATAGTAATAAAGGATTTAATAATTAGAGAAATTATGAATAAATTCATATCAAAAACTTTTCAATCTCTGAAAAGATATTAAGTTTTTTATTAATTAAATATTAATCATGACAAAAGAAATCTTTATACAATCTATGAACAAATATTGACAAAAAGTCTTTTGCTATTTAAAATACAAAGGTCGTCTACGCATCTTGTTTAACGCATTTTCAAATAATTCACGACGAATATATGAATAATCTTTTTTGGCAAATTTTTCGATCTGAAAATCAGAATCCATAATGACAATTGTTGGTGTCGTAGGTGTTTTTACTTTTGGTGAATTTGCCGACATAGGACTCATAACTTCGTCATAACTTTTTTGTATGGTTGGTACGTTTTGCATAGGCGGAGACAAAAGACCATTCAGAGTTGAAACTGTAGAGGGTGTAGTTGGAAAACTAGGAGTGTTTGGTGGAACTATTAAAGATGATGGTGTATTTGGTGGAACTATTAAAGATGGTGTATTTGGTGGTGCGAATAATTTATTCTGCGCGTTTGGTGTATTGGGAGTGTTTGGTGAGTTTGGTGAGTTTGGTGTTTTTGGTGTTTTTGGCGTGTTTGGTGTTTTTGGTGTTTTTGGTGTATTCGGTGTTTTCGGTGTTTTTGGTGTACTAGATGTATTTGACATGCCAGGAGTGCTTGGAGATCTTGGCACGGTTAATTTCTGTTCAACAAAACCAGTTTCGTTCACGGACTTTAAATTTTCATTTAAAAAAAGGTCATTTTTTTGTACATTACGATCTGAAATTTGTTTACATTTAACACTTTTTGGTGTATGAGAATGTGAAAGAGGAATAGGATTTAATGGAGTATCTGGTAGAGAACGGAAATATGCAGACCCTAATGGAGTCGGCGGTTCCGCATAATCCAAAGACGCGGTTAAAGGCGTACTAGGAACGGAAAACGACATATGATAAGGTGTAGTTGGAGTAATTGTTGAATTTATCCAATCTAAAATATTTGCCCGTTTCGTTGGGGATTGATTATCATCAAGTGATAATTCTTCCCACTCTTCATCTTCATTCATGTCTTCTAATTTTTTTAATTGCTTTCCTCTAAAGAAAGAGATTAAAATTTCTTTTGCTGCATCTTCATTAACGGATTCTGCTAGTCTTTTAACAAAATTTCCGGGGATTACACCCTCAACAAACATAACATTTGATAATATACCAACACGTCTTTCTTCTGCTGATAAACCAAAATAGTAATATACCAAGATTTGATCCACTGCACCACGAAATGGTTCATAAAGATCCAATAAAGTGACGAAATTTAACAATGAAAAGAAATCTTGATAGGATCTAATCTTCGATGCCAGCGAAGAAATTAAAACATCTTTTATGTCAGCAGAGGCATATAGCCAATCCAAAGATGCATCAATAATCTCTAAACCACCATGTACTGGAGCTTCGATACAAAGCATTGGTAAACCATTAGCTTCTTCAATTGTATCAGAATTCAAAGGAGTATTCGAGGCTAATTGTTCAAATTGGGTGGATAATTTATCAAAAAGAGCAGATTTTTGCATAAGATATTTAGATTGTTGAACGGTAATTTTATAATTCTTTTTTAAATGAGGTTTATCCGATGTCAAAATCTGCAATGTAAAAAGAACTGTAGAAGGCAAGATTAATGATGGTGATAGAATTTGTGTCGTCTTGGATACGACTTCCAGAGGAAATGCTCTGACATTAAACGATGTAGTTTTGGTTGGCATTATTATTATTACAATATTATTATTATTTATTATTTATTATTTTATTATATTATTATAATTTGCTTGCAAAAAAAAAAAAAAAAGAAAAAAAAGTAAAAGACGAAGAAGATAATAAAGAGAGCAAAACAAAAGATCAACTTTTGTGAAGAGTGAAAGAAAGTGGGCAAAATTTTGGATTACCAAGTTTTAGGGTATTTATTATATTTGCTTCACTTGTACTAGAGTAAAAAAATCTAAATCATATGCAGAATGATATAAATAAGAAGCGTTCAAAAATAAATGTGTTTAAAAAAAATGAGCCAATAATAATTCAAAATACCGATTTCGGCGATCATTCTTCGTGATTAAGAACAATTCTTTCCTTGTTATGCAAGATATTTTTGGAAATTTCTAATTAATTAAATTTTATTTATTTTCTTTTTAAGTATAATCAAAAAAGAAAGTTAGTCATGATCGGACTATGTGTAACATTATGTGTCGTATTAAGATTCACACGAGTTACATTGAAGTATTGCAAATTGGAAACTGTACGTACAAAAATGCATCATTCTTGGCTATTATTACTATTTTTGAATATTAAGTACACGAATTGAACGACTGAGATTTAAAGTATGTGCGCATATATAACTTACATAGTCAAACAGATCATGTATCCCTGATTCTAATTAATATCCCAAATTGTTAATTAATGTTCTTAGTGTGAATTATAAAAGTTTAGCACTATTATTATCATTATAAAGCAAATAAACCCGTATTTTTTACTGCAGGTATTATTATTAATCTATAAATAATTTAATTTTCTATTAGCTAATATATTATTTATAACTTGCTCTTCAGATACTGTATTTAGGCAATCATTACTATGAATTAAAGTTTAACATCATATAACTTATGATTGAAATAAACGCCATGTCAATTTGTTTCAAATGTATATACAAAATTTAAATTTTGTAGCTTATCTACAGAAACATAATGATAGCTTATAACATTCTTGATCAACATCAAAAGATTTAAAATCTAACTTTTATGCTATATCGATATGTAACACGTTTCATATCCTAACAAGGAACAATAAAAAAGGGTGGAGTCTTGCAGTTATGTTTTGTTTTTTTTTTTGTTTTTTTTTGTTGGTATCGTGTATACGTTTGACTAAATAATAATAGGCAGTTACTAAAATTGTTACGTATTTTCTATTTCTGAATTATACCCAACCAAAATCATCTAAAATTTACTAAAATTTACCAATATTAGTATCAAAACGTTTTAAACGTATCATAACTTACAAATGGGTGATCGTGAGACATTTTTCATATAAGTGTTACCGTTACAGTTATGGTAATCTTGTTTTCCAAAATTAGGCAAACAGAAACTTCGATTATCCAATAAGAATAATTTCACTGATAGCAAACCGAACATATGGATACATAAATACACTTGGTTAAAGTGGTTTGGGTGATAAGGACACATGCATATATAAGTACGCTCGAGAATTCAAACCAAAAATCTATGCAAGCTCACTATATATAAGAGGAAAGAAAAAAAATACCTTTTATAAAATTCAACAATTCCAAACTTATCATCGGTTATAGATCAGTTACAGATAGTTATAACCTCTGTAACTAGGGTGAAACTGTTACGGTTTATGCCGTAACTACTGTAGTTACGGCATAAGCCGTAATAGTTCTTAAATATCTGAAGTGTAGCTAATTACACTCGGGTTCATAGTTAGACCTG
Source organism: Gigaspora rosea (assembly GCA_003550325.1). Taxonomy (NCBI): domain Eukaryota; kingdom Fungi; phylum Glomeromycota; class Glomeromycetes; order Diversisporales; family Gigasporaceae; genus Gigaspora; species Gigaspora rosea. Next base: position 74,330 of record QKWP01000366.1, on the reverse strand, counting down.
CATAACCGAAATAAAGTATAAACTAGGAAAACTGGATCCGTTGAGTTCCGGAGCGCCGCCATTTCATTTTAAAAATATTATTTTCATGTGAATAATATTAATCAAATTATAATTTACATTTGAAGAAACTTTGCTTACAGAAAAAGATATGCATGTATATCTGATATGATCACAAAGTTAAATTTTGATATATACCAAATTATATCTATATTAACCAATTAATGCTAAACAAAGAAAAAGTTTTTTGAATCTCGTTCTATGCCGATAACACGTCTAACCCATCTTGATGCATCTCATTAAAAAATTTTTTAGATTTTGGGGTAGTTTAAAAATGCGCCGTAATAATATGTGCTAAAAAGTTAGCGATATGTAATATACTATTAAATGTGTAAATTTAAAGAAATATAGAAAAGTCAATTTAGACAAGTTTATAAAGATCTGATGTTAATATTATTGATATTTGGGATTGTGACATTTTTTACACTCCCTGGCCCCATATTTTTTCATATATTGTCTGGACTTGAGTATGTTCTAAACAATAATTTAATATGGGAATTAGTTGGCTCAGTGACATAATCTCTTATTTGATATAAATACTTTTCATCATCGCAAAACTTTAACTATTAGTAATTTGATTAATTCCTTTGAAGACACGGATTCACCATCAACATCAACACTAACTAATGGCGCAAAGAACGAATGATACAAACCATAATCAACTATACAAAGAACAAACAATACAGGCAACGAATAAAGGATAGTAAATTATGAAAGTAACGGACATTCAAAGTAAAGAGCGGATGATGGTCATATGACTTATGACTTACATATTACTCTATTACAATATCAATGGTTTCCTTTATTAACTAATTTTTTTAGGGATATGTCCTGCTTAAACTGGTTAGTTTGTGCTTCGAAACCCGAATGAACACTGTTCCGAATCACTTATAAAAACTGGGTTTCAAATTCTGTTTTAAAACCGGTTATACACATGAAAAATACTATATAGTTATTGTCACAGATCATAATTTAAAATGAAATCTACATTCTATACTTAACCTGCCTTCTAAAACCCATTAATACTTGTTTATTATAATTTTTTTTAAAACTAACCCTAACCCTAAACCCCTAACCCTAAAAAATACACTCCAAAAAAATTTAGTTTTTGAGATTTATACTATCATTTCATTTTAATCTGGATTTCATTATGATCTGTCACAGTTATTGTGAATATTTTTCTGATCACATGCTAGATTTAAATCAAACTTTAAATCTAGCATGTGATCAGAAAAATATTCACGATAGTGTAAACTAATCCTATACAATAACGGTATTATTGTATAGCCGTCTGACGAATGAAAGCCCGATTGAATTTCAGATATACAATATGGAAAAAAAATTGGACATCAAGAAACTACTTCTGACAGTTGATTGCATATTGGGTTGACAGTATTTTTAACTATTGAAAACAAAACATATGCTCGTTGCTCACATTTGTGGCCGGTTATCACCAGTTTCAGTATGTTCGCCCCAGAAAGGACCACTTTTTCGTTTTGAGGATCTGCTGGTATCTCTGTAAGTGGAGATAAATTCTGTTACATTAAAGTGATCAAATGAGTTTCTTCGTCCATTATATAAAATTGAAATAATTGAAGCAAAAATCAAACTTTATGTATTTATATATGAAACTTCAACATAAACTTAACATAATTGAAAAAGACATCTTTTAATTTTCCTTTTTTTTTTTATTTACTTTTAATTAAAAATGTCATCGATAAACTTTTAATTAAAAAAAAATAAGTAGATAAATAACACCATTTAATTTAAAGAAAAAGTCTATTCGTAACAGCCTGTTACGTAACAGCTATACGGCAATAGTAATGTTAAAGTAAGGTTAAGGTTAGAGTTAGGGTCAAGATTAATACAGAATTGCGAGAGGATCATTTTTTGTTAGAAGTACAATAGGGGTTAGTAATATGAATCGAAAATCGATTAATCGATTAGTTAATCGAGTTGGCAATTAATCGATTGACTATTACAACCACGATTTTAATCGATTAACCAACTAATCGATTAATCGATTAATCGATTTTCAACTAATCGATTAACTGATTAACTAATTAATCGATTATTCGATTAGTTGGTTAAAGTTGTCTATATACCAATATATACTATACTGAATAAAGAGTATATAGAGATCGTACATACAGCACATATCAGATATTTAATTAATCGATTAGTCGATTAATCAACTAAACGACCAATCAATTAACTGATTAATCGATTAACCGATTAATCGATTAATCGATTAATCGATTAGTTGATTAGTTAAACATAATCAACTATTAATCGATTTTCTAAAAATTTTCAACTAACTAATCGATTATGATTTTTTGCCCGATTCGTAACACTAATAGGGGTTATATTGGTAAAATTTTGAGTTATAAATAAAGCTGTTACAAATAAGTGCGTAACAGATGTTACGAATAGATTAGTCCTAATTTTAAAAACGTCGTAAACGTATATTGCTACAGCTGGTTGGATCCAGCCGCAATTTCTGGGTCAGGTTATTCAAGGTCAGTTTCTTATTACGTGTAATATGGGTCAATTGAGAATTCAAGTCCTTTTATATTATATATAACTAAGCAACCGAAGTCTGAACTTTATTTGAAGAGCGAAATGGCAGCTCTTTTATACTTTTGAAGTACATTGATAACAATTTATTTACATGTTTACATATTTTGGTCTATGTTCAGTCTTTTTAGACTGGGTCTGTACTTTTTACTAGGCGTTTCTTCTAATTCTGTACCTTTCCTGCGCTTATTTCTAGTTTTACACCTTTTCCTGGGTTTATCTCCTAGTTCTGTACCAGTAAGCCTCCGCCACAACCTTTAAACCTCACAACATCCTTGTAACTCAGATTGTTTAACATCGTTGGCACTATGGGATGTTAGATACCAAATGATTTATTATAACCCTATGCGAGGATCACCAACTCGTGACTTGTATGTAAAAGGCTTGGATGATAAGAGGCTTGTATCAAAAAACAATAAGGTACGCATATGATTGTATGCGATAGAGATTACATATATGCATGTGAGAGAGATTACGTGAAAGAGATTTTAGATATGCACGTGATTGAGATTAGATATGTAGATACATGCGACAGAGATTATAAAAATACATGAAGGTGTAGATTGGGTTTTTAGTGCTTTCTTACTTCGTTTGTCTTATTCATTTGTTTTCTTCGCTGCCCGATTATAAATCTGGCTCCTCCCACCTCACCCACCCTCACCACAACCATTGCACCTGGCACTTGTTCATTGTCATGTAAAATGAGTTAAATGCGCCGCGTCATAGCGTGAGCTCGAACTCATAAATAATAGATGTAAATGTGTCATGTGTAACGAGTTGAATGCGCCGCACCATAGCGTGGGCTCGAACTCGCTACTTATAAAAGAAAATGTTGTCATATGAAATGAGTTGAATGCGCCGCACCATAGCGTGGGCTCGAACTCATGTGTAACGAGTTGTATGCGCTGCACCATAGCGTGGGCCCGAACTCATAAAAGTTAATGAAATTTTGTCATGTGTAACGAGTTGAATGCGCCGCACCATTGCGTGGGCTCGAACTCGCTACCTTATTAGAAGTAAAATACGCCACACCATAGCGTGGGCCCATACTTTCGATTCTCATTTAGGCTTCGTCACGTGACGTGGATTAGGGTGTCCAGGATTATGCGATGAGGTAAATTATGCGATTTGACCGAGATGATGAATGCGAAATAAATTTAAGATTATGCGAAATATTTAAATAGATTATGCGATCTTTATAGTGTCATGCAACATATACTATCCTCGGAATTATTCGGATATTGACAAAAAAATTTGCATCGACCTTGCTCGTTCGTTCATTTTCTACATCGGAACTTTTCGGAATTCTTTCCCGCATTAACTCAAAAAATCGTACCCACCAATCATATTTGAGCCACGTGCCCTGAATGCTTTTGTTTGCTTAATTATGCGAAGCATGCGATGCGAAAAAATGGTCAATTATGCGCATAGCATAGCATCGCATAATTCTGGACACCCTAACGTGGATATAAAATTATAAGCACAATAACAGAAGAGAAATAAATGTAGAGGAGCACTAACCATCACGTATCTTCGTATAATTCTAATAAAGAGATCCACGATTTAAAAAATTGTCAATCAATTTATTATGTTAAAACTATGTATTTTTAAAATATTATAGCTCTCTTTCTAGTAAAACAAATTCGATTCTGTGACTTGGAATGATATAAAAATAGCTTGATTTTGCCATATTTAATATTAATATATAAATTTTAGTATGTTTCATCATTTAAATAACTATTAAAATTTATTAATTTATAAGTTTGGCCAAATTAATGAAAAATATCTCAATATAGGTTTAAAACACACTATTTTTATATCATTGCAAATTACAGAATGAATGTAATTTATTAGAAAGGGAATCGGTTTTTTTTTGTGCATTAAAGTCCCTATTTTGGTATTAGGATTGTTATTTAACAACAGCAAATTTATAGAAGTGAAATTTTTTGAAATATTTTGCATAGTAAAAAAAAACAGTAAAATATTTCACAAAATATTTTGAAATATTTCGAAAAGGAAAAACCTAATTTTACATATGTTACTATAATGATAATTTAATTTATATGTTGATCTTATAAATATATTTTTTCGATCTTTAGTTTCTCTTTCTTTACGACGATGTTATTACCTTTTATATCTTTTTTGATCAAAACCTACACTTAGTTTACTGACTTTATCAACCTTATTACCCTTTAAATTCTGTGTTTTTGATAGGTATAGTACAAAAAAAATGATAAAGATACCATGAATCTAGTGACCTGATTTTTAATTTTAATATTTTTCATCTTTGTCACAGATTCACATGATATATTTTCATGCTTGATTTTATTGATTTTGTTGTATTTCTTTATTTAACAGAAGTATCTATCTTGATTTCTTCTATTAAACTGTTGACAGAACAAATAATGTCCAAGCTTGTGACAATATTTCATGATCTATATATGCCTTTTTATCTTTGCTGCCAATCTATGCAAGTATATTTATCACTTTATTTAATTATGTGATCTATTGTCTAAAAAGTATGTCTTTATCTCATTTTGCTTTTTTTAGGTCATTGAACAAACAAATAATAAACTGATTTATAACAATAGCTATTATGATCTATAAATATAACTTTATCTTATTTTGGTTTCTTTAGGTCATAGAACAAACAAACAATAAACCAATTTATAGCAATAATTTCCACAATCTATTTGTTTCTTTTTTATTCTTGTCACAAATTCATGTGAATATAATTATTGTTTTTTTTTTTGATTTCTATTTATTATATTCTATCATCTAATTAAAGTATATTTTGATTTTTTGTAAGTCCCAAATGCTTTTTTTTGTCTTTATTTCAGGTTCATGGTTTATATAATATATATATATCAGTGTTGTTGACTGGAAGCTGGAATCACACTGGACATCCAGATATTTCTATGTTCTAGTGGTTCCAGTGAAGTTTTCACTGGAAGGAAATATTTCACTAGAACCAATATAATGCTAGCCAATAAAAATACAAAAATTAAGTTTATTATTATCATATAAGTTCATATACAAGACCTGGGTCTGGTACATTTTACTGATTTTAAAACTTTCAATAGACCCAGGAGTCTGTTATACAGTTGTTATACAGTGGGTTTTATGCATGTGCATTAATGCGCATATAATGCTTTAACTAAATCCAAGAAAACTATCTTAAAAAAAAAAAAAAGCATTTGCATTAGAGATTCGACCCACCAACTCGCTAACCCAGAACCTGTGATTTTGATGTCTAACCCAGAGTAAATTTTTTTACTCAGATGACTCGGATAATTTATTTATTAAAATTTGTTAATAGACAAATTTGTCTGATTGGCTAATATCCATTTAAAAAATGGTTTTTTGATTTTTTTTTCCTTTGAAAGCTTTAATGAGTATTTACTATACAAAAAATCAAAGAAAAACTAGGCTTCTAGAAAATTTATCTAGAAGACAATTTATTTGTCATCTACAAGTAGCAATTAATTGATTAAGGTAAAACAACAAAGAATGTCTGCTAAAAGTATTTGATTATTTGATTAGAGTACTGATAACTTTATAGTAAATCTCTATGGCATGTACAAATAAGAAATTTGGTTATTCATGTCTGCATAATTATTATACGGACATGAATGTCCGTATTATTGATCTGCACTGGGTCACCTGAGTAACCCAAACCATTTTTATCAAACCAGTTTTGTACCTGGGTAAGGTTTTTATAAGCAGGCGAGTATTTCAGAGGCAAAATTTATTGTGGGTCGAATCTCTAATCTTACTGGACCTCACTGGAACTTCCATTCAGTGGTAAAAAAAAATGTGACTGGAACAGTCTAGTAACAACTTACCACTAAAACCCATATATTTTCTAGTTTGATCCAGTTAGTTCCAGTGACCTTTACAGTTCCAGTGACCTTTACTGGACCTGTTCAGCAACAATACTGCTCTAACTCAATCTTAAAAAAAAATGAACAAAAACAACCCAAAAAATTTTTAAAAATTTGTATCAAAATACAGTATCAGCTATTTTCAGTATCAGCTGCAACAATTATTACTATCATGATACTTAAAAGTTGGTGTAGCATAATTCAAATAGTCAATAAACAACTTGTATATGAATTGAACAAACTTGTAGCAAAGATTTGTACAAGAACATGGTCTGAACTGTCTTTAAAATTCCTAGCTATCATATTGAAATAGGTAAGCAGATTCTTAAAACAGGTTCATTCACCAATTTCACAGATAGAGAAGTAATAGTTGTAGAGGCAATTGTGGAAATAATTGTTTGTATAAATTAATGAGATGCATTTGCTAAAGCTTTTTAAAATTATTATCGTACTGTTTTTGATAAACAGAAAGTATAAAAGACACAAACATGAGCCAGTAAAAATACAAAAAATCAAAAACAAAAAAATCAATTATAAATTGAAAAAAAAAACAAGAAAATTACAAACCAGTAGTTGCTAATGCCTTTCTTCTTTTAATCCACAGTTATTACTAATATTCAAAGAAGTTAGCATAGTGTTTATGCCAAACCTGTCTGCTAAGTGACCAAAAAATAAAAAAAAAGTTAATAAAAAGAAATTATATAATAAAAAGAAAAAAAAATAAATTACTGGATTAAAAGAAAACAATCTTTATACTTATTGTACTGAAATGATTAAAATGAGATTGAATATGATCTACAGTCAACTCTTTCTATAACGAATAGTTGGAGGTTCTATTTGTTAAAAAAAGTTCGCTATATAAAATTACTATTTTTTCTTAGAAAAACATAACTTTTTTTATACTGAACTATTATAAAATTCAAAAATTATTAGTTCATTATATCCATAGTTCATTATAGGGAGGTTTGGCATAAAAAGAGTTAACTGTATATAGTTACTATATAGTTATTAAAACAAGTAAAGTGTATAAAAACTTACAACAGATTTTTAATTCTCAGACAATTATATTCACTTGCGAGTCTGAGATCTGGTGCTTAACAAATTTATATATTAATAACTATATTAAAATTTTACTTAGTAAATGCCGAGATCGTCCAAGGTAAACTTTATATCAAGAAGTTTATGTTTCGTAGTTTTGATATTAAAAACTTGTTGTATTACACTATGGATTGTGCTATTTTTTTATATTAATTGATTTTAAATTTATTAACCTTACATATAAGGCCATACAAATTTAACTACTTGGTTTTCATAACATGTATCTTTTTAACTGACCTGGCCGGCCAGCTTTTTTTTTTAAATTTCATATATAAAATTTTATGAAATTTTATATAAAATTTTTCTTAAAATCCCACCCGGTTATTAAAACATATAAAAAAATTTTTTTTGAGGTTTCCAAATTTTGACCCGGCCGGGTTATGAAAACCAATTGATTAATTTTTCATGGCCTAATCTCAAAAATTCTATTTGGGCTTTGTATATATATGATCTCCATTACATTGTATTATATAATTTTCTTCACATGGCTGGCAGATTATCAATTAATAAAATTATACAATTTCTATGATTCTCTAAATTTTACTAATTGATCCTAACTTCTTGTACTAAGTAAACTTGTTATATATCAAATTAGTATATTTTATATATTTTATTTTACTTTTTTAAATTTTAAAAAAAAGATGCTTAGTTTTGAAAATTTTTATCAAAAATTCAAAATTAAGCATCTTTGATGCAAATTTTAAGAAAAAAAATAAAATATACTAATATAATGTATTTTTTGGTGCTAAACAAGTTTACTTAGAGCAAAAAGTTATAATCAATTAGTAAAATTTAGAGAATCATAGAAATTTGTATAATTTTATTAATAAAATTATACAAATTTCTATAATTTTCTAAATTTTACTACTTTTTGCACTTAGTAAACTTGTCCACTATCAAAAAATATATCAAATTGGTATATTTTATTTTGCTGTTCTTAAAATTTAAAGAAAAGATACTTAATTTTGAATTTTTGATAAAAATTTCTAAAATTAAACATTCTTTTTTCAAATTTTAAGAAAATAAAATAAAATATACTGTTTTGATATATTTTTTGGTACTAAACAAGTTTACTTAGTACAAAAGTTATGATTAATTAGTAAAATTTCATGTAAAATATGATTTTTAATAATTTCATTAATAAAATTATACAAAATGCTATAATTCTTTAAATTTTACTAACTGATTTATACTTCTCACTCTAAGTAAACTTGTTCAGTATAAAAAAATACATATATTTTTATTTAGACTCAAACTTGTTTGCAAAATTTGAACTAGTCTAACCAAACTTATGATTTGTTTGACTTTAGTATAAAGTTTTAAATAATAAAATTTAGAGTTTAAGTCTGGTCTAAATCAGGCCAAACCTGACCTAAACCTAGAATTTCTAGTTTATACTATATAAACACTAGACTGAACCTGAACATGTTTATGAACTTATGAACTGACCTAAACTGAACCTAAACCAGCTCTAAAAGTTCAATACTATACCTAAACCTGAACATGTTTTAACAAATGTCCAGGTTCAGGTTCAATACTAAACCTGAATCTAAAATTAATCTAAGTTCAGTTTAGTTCAGATTCATAGAAACACTAAGCATATCTATGCAATTAAAGTAACTGCATATATAGTAAAATTTTGCAAAAAATTTTTTATATTAAGACAAACAAATATTTCAATATTGCAATTTGTTAAAACAAATCGGTTATTTGATCTTTTGCTCTTGTTGATATTCTATGAAAAGAGCCAATACAAGTAATTTTTAATACATATTTTTTTGTAAAATAGGCCATCAAATACCATTCTGTATAACATCTCATCTTTTGTTGTAATACAGTTTAGTATTTTTCTAAAAATAAAAATCATTCTAGAATGATCTGCAAAATTTTGATTAGTATATGTTTCTGATATTGAAGTAAGAACTAAAGATAACTGACAAAATATATATTTTAGGATATGTACTTTTAGAATCTATGGGGATTCCCGCAATTTCAAAAGATAACTTTCTTTTAGATTAAGATCAAAGTTAAGTTTTATTGTATTAATTCATAATTTTTCTTTTTTTTTTGGTTTAGTTTCTATGGTTTTTTTTGTCTTAATAATTTTAGAAATTAGACAGTCTATACCATGATACTGTTATTTATAGTTTGTAGCTATATTATTATACATTATAGTTTGGAAGCTATTACTTTTGTTAAAAATAGTGTGCTGCTCTGAGAGTAAATTCATGAATTCTATAATTAAAATTGTTTTTACTATGGTTCTAATTTTTTTAATTTATTTAACTTTTCTAGATACTAGAAGTAAGAAATATAATTATAATAGGATTGGCAGATGTTTATTATTGTAGAATCAATAGTAAAATTTAAAAAATCACCATAGTATGATTCAATCTACTATTCAAACTTCTATTCAATACAACTATATGACTTCATGCTATGAAATCATATGATTATATTGAATAGAAGTTTGAATAGTAGATTAAGTGATATTTGATTACACCAGTATTGTCATGGAACAGCTTTGAACAATTTGTAGACAATTGTGAACAATTGTAAACAAAAAAATAAATCTAAATTACTTAAAATTTTATTAAGATAATATATTTTTTCTTTTCAGAAAAATATTTAGAACTATAAAAATATATAATCATATCTTTCTTAAACTAATTTATTAAATTTTAAAGTCAAAATATTCTTTGGACAGTTGTGAACACTGTGGACGTTTGGACGTGAACATGGGTAAAAAAATCTTGAACATAGTAGACATGACATCACTGGATTACATTATTCAATATAGTGAAATTTTATCTGTGAATAAAATTTTACCAAAAATTATTTTAGAGTATAAATAATGGAGTAGATCCATTGTTGATGATATCCTATCAAATAATAGACCAAATTAAATAATTTTTGCACCATGTTATTTGTCTTTATATGAATTAAACAGAGCAAAAATTATTGATTCAGATAATTAGGTTGCAAATCATCTTTGTTGTTTTTGTATTTGTAAAAAATGATTAAAATAGGATTTTGTACTAGTAAATCGAATTAGTATATTAAACAAAATTGTTTGCAATACAAATTTTACATAGTTCCAAAATTTGGTAAAGCTTGAACAACTTTTAGTAATAAATATTTGTATTATATGTTACTATAATTTTGATAGCATGATTTAATTGGCTGATCAGCATGTGACCGAAATGTCTAGAACTATTTTGATCTGTATATATATACTATAAAAGGGGGTCGTCTAAAAGCGGAGCAGATTCTTATAATATATATTTTAGTGAATTAACTTTAGGATTAGGGTCATTATAGATTAAAGTTAGGTAGGTTTTAAGTAATTATATATGCAAAATTGCCTTCCCGACATTTTTAATTAATCCATTAAGGTAGGTTTAAACTACTGTTTTTGTATTTTTTATGTTTTTCGCTTTCTGTTTAGCCAAAGATCATCAAATTTCTATAATTTGATTGGTCACATGTCATGTGATTCTGCTCCGCTTTAGACATTCCTATAAAAGGGAATCTGTTAAAGCCAGGTATCATCATGTGATCTAATGATATCAGTGTCCAGACACTGTCCTAACAGCCAGCCTCTGGAGCCAATTTTATCACATTAGGTGATTCTAATGAAGAGATGGCCTATTTGGTTTATTTTCAAAAGCAAATTGTAATCCCAAACTCTTAAGAATTAGCAGTTTGCAAAAATGTAAAATTTGCTGGTTAAAAAAAGAAAAAGAAATCAATGATTCTAATGATGATTTTATTAATATTTACTTCTAATAATGCAATTAATGGTTTCATCGATTTTTTTTTTATTGATCAGCAAATTTCACATATAATTAATTGGTAGTGGGAATAAAATTTAATATTTATTATGTGAATATGATGATTTAAATTTTTTTTAGTAGGTCTGAGTAAAATTTTATTTATTTTTTTTTATTAAAAGTTTTTGCTAACTATCAAATTCTCTTTTTTCTATTTCTGAAAAACAGAATTTAAACAAAATTTTAATTTTAAATAAATTTAGCCTTCTCATTTTCATCACTATTTTCTTCTATACTCCAATATAGTGATTTGAACTGGTTGGGCTATAATCGGTTAACTGACCCGAACTAAATAAATTTTGGGTAACCGGTTGAGCAAATGCTTAACCACACAACTGGTTGAGAATTGATAATCAGTTGACTCGTGCAACTGGTTGAGCATCGATAATTGGTTGACAAAATGTAAATAATATCAGGAATGAGCAAAGGTTCTGAAAAGTTCTGAAAAGAAAATAAAAGTTGAACCAAAATTTGAGTAAAGGTCTAATAATTCCCGATAGTAAAACGTAAAATAATTTTAATCAGTTGCAATTGGTTAACATCAAATATTTCGGTTTGGTTAATCGATTAACGAATTTTTTTCAGCTCAAATCACTACTCGGTTGAGCCAGTTAACTTAGATAATTCAGTTGACCCGGGCCAACCGAAATAATCTTGGTTAACCGATTATGCTCGGTTATGTCGGGTTAGTTAACTAATTAACGATTTTGTTACCTGGTTCAAGTCACTACTCCAATACTGATTATGGGTTCTTTCTATTAGCTCATTAACGGTAAGTTTTCTATTCATTGCCACTCTATCAGTTTCATCCTTTTCAAATAGTTCTAAACTTACTAACCGCAATATTCAAAAACTTCAAAACCACTTTCATCAAACATTCATTGAAAATTTTTCTAAGCATTAGCTGTCAGCAATTTCCTGGGACCATACGTTTGCTCGTGGAAGATATGCTTGCAAGGAAGCATATATTTTTGAAAAAAAAGGCAGTAACATTCAGATAATATTAATCCAGACAATGCTTTCCCTTTTTCTATTTTACTATCAACAGCAAAAACTTCACCAACTATTAATTTTTAAATCAGAAAAAGGAATTTATGAATCTCTTGAATTATATTATCGTCAATACTGGAGCAGAAATTTTTTTAACATGAAATTCAAATGCGACAAAATCTAAATCTAAACATTTTTTCAAATCAAGCACAATGATGTTATTACATGCACCAATTAAACTGTAATAAGAAGGAGTTGTTCTCTTGAACTCGCTATGATATGATTCCAAAGCGTTTATAAATGTTACTTGCAAAAGTAACGGAAAATGCTAGCGGCCCACAATGCCTACTAGTGTGTATTTTTTAAAATAGTACCTTGAAATGTATCTATTAATAGCAGGAAGGGCACTTTCATTAATTGATTTTTGGACAAGCATCTCACAACTGATCTTTGTTCACTTGTGCATGGCTTGGATCATCTTGTTCCTAGTTTTATCTTATTCATCCAAGTCTGCATAACATGTACAGTGCAAAGAACCATTTCACATTCCTGCTTGCCTTTTTGGAGACCTGGGAAAGCTGTCATAATACTTCTGGCTTCTATGCTTCTTTGGTCTGATAAAAAATATTGAGGTTTTCAGAAGCTATATTATCATTAATGCTTTCATGACCATATCGCTGTTTTCATTACTAACAAAAGAATGTCCACTGACATCCCAACAACTGTAAGGAGAGCGCCAGAAATTACCAGATTTCCATTTACTATACCTCCTACCCCCCCATTTTATTTATTTGCGCGGGTAACACAAAAACCAAAAAAAGAAATCTGATTTTGTAAATAAACTAAGTGTGTGAAATAAAATTTAGGGTTAGGGCTTAACATTAGAGGCTATAAAGTTAGAGTGATGTTTAATATAAGTAAAATTTCATTTCCGTTATTTTTAATTAGTGCGCCAAGATCGATTTAAGCGTGTTTGAATTCTTTGTCGGGCTGATCTGGAATGGTCAAAATTTGCACTCTCCGATTGGCTATTTCCTCTTCAGGAGCTTGTATTACCCGCGCAAATAAGTGGATGCCTACCCCCTACCCCCTACCTAACTGGTTTAATAGCCAATCAAATTTCGCGTATATTAAATTATTATTAAAAATATTTATAAACTTTAATAGTTAATAACTTTTGATCCACTGGCACAATTTAGATGATTTAACTACCAAAATGATCCTCTCACAGAGAGGATTCTAACAAGCCCAAAATCTCAAAAATCTAATCACAGGATCATAAGATCGATATAGATTTGCATATTATTACTACATAGTATTTATTATTAAATAAAATACTATATAGTAATAATACACAAATCTATATCGATCTTATGATTCTGTGATTAGATTTGTGTGACTTTGGTCTTGTTAGAATCCTCTCTTTGAGAGGATCATTTTGGTAGTTAAATTATCTAAATTGGACCAGTAGATCAAAAGTTATTTACTATTAAATATTATATAGAATATAATAAATAATTTTTGATCCACTGGTCCAATTTGAATGATTTAACTACCACAATGATCCTCTCAACAAGAGGATTCTAACAAGCCCAAAATCACAAGAATCCCATCACAGGATCATAAGATCGATATAGATTTGCGCATTGTTACTATATTTATTAAATAAATACTATATAAGCTTATATAGTAATAATGCACAAATCTATATCGATAACTACCCCAGGATCGCCAGAAAACTTTTACTATCACGTGATTATTGGCCAATAAAAGATCATAATTTGGTATAACATAACACGATCAGGAAAATTCAAAACAAACATCTCAAAACGTCTCTTTTGTCAAAACAAGCTTATTTCTCAAAAGTTTGCATAAGAACCCACTTTTTTTAACTAAAAAAAAGTTTTCCTTGAGCAATTTTACTATATAATAGCCTAAACCCAAACCCTAACTGAGCACTCACCCTAACCCTAACCTAATAAAAAATTTTTGTTGGTCATCACGTGACAGTAAAAAATTTTCTGGTAATACTGGGGAAGATTATATCGATCTTATGATCCTGTGATTGGATTCTTGTAATTTTGGGCTTGTTAGAATCCTCTTTTTGAGAGGATCATTTTGGTAGTTAAATCATCCAAATTGGACCAGTAGATCAAAAGCTATTAACTAATAAAATTTTTATATATAGTATTTTTAAATGAGTAAATTTATTTATTGCCCCATGCGATGCGCCTTATATGTTGCTCTCCCAATCAAATTTCAAGATCAGGTGTAATGTTACATGATCAAAAATTCAAAACAAATGTTCGTTTTGTCAAAATCGGTTATAATTTTTTTTTTTTTTAATATTAGGGGTATAGCTTCTGCCCCAAACTTTATTAATACTTAAGTAGATTGACATTTGGTATTGCCGTAAATACATACATATTATATACCAGTATTGAGACTAGGACTTCAGGCTATAAACCTTTTATCCACGGCTAAAACCCACCAGAGCCTTCTGTATTCCCATTTATATAGATGACCTGGATTTGTACGTCCCGTTACAACCAACAATCCACATTCACATGTCCGCCACTTTGCCTACATTTTCTAATTCACCACTTCCAATTTGGTGTATGTTGCCAGGTAGGCGCTTAATGCTTCCAATTTGGTGTACCCGAAATCTGGTGTTACCCAGAAAGTCCCTTACTAGTGTACTTCTCGGGGTTCGTATCTCAAGCCATGCAGCTGCCTCTACCACATTGGGTAAGTATCTCAAGCTTGCATGCTGCCGCAACTAGCCGGTTTCCTGCGACTTGAGGACCCAAGATTTAATGTTCTGAATTTGGAGATGTGCGAACGACTGTACTTCCTGCTATGGTGGCGAGGTATCTGGGCATGTTTCGCAAATGCTTCCAATGCCGAATATAGTTGGAAGGCATCATAAGGCTAGAGAGAACCCGATCACCACTACATGCACTTATACCAGCATATATCCGTACTGGTGGTCCCAAACCCTCTTAGCGTCCAAAGACTCCCATATAGGTACGCCCAGAGCTCCGTTGGGTCTTGACACATACACACCTCCATGTTTCTGCTTCTATTAGTTCCGTTTGCCCTTGCAAGGTTCATTCCGACCCCCAATACTCACATCCAACCTTCCTTCCAACCTTTACCGATCCCTTCCAAACTACCAAACCAGTTAGCCTGGAAGGATTGGTCGGCCCGGCTTTATGTGCCTGACGGACTCCCTCTCCTTGGTACCTAATTCCAAAACATAGTCCTTTTCCTCCGGTATGACTCCGGCGGCCAGGTTGGTGTCCCCTCTTGCCATAGGGATTTTTCTGTCCGGTTCTTCGGTCTTCAGCCGGAATTCTGGTCTTCTGTAGTACCGTTGTAAGATCTTCCTTACCTTCTTGCTCGGGACTTGCCAAACAGGTTTCAATTGTTCTGGTCCTTTGAATTTGTCTGTATAACTTACACAACTACGCCGATGCTCCCATTCAAGATGGTGGTACCAAGGTTACAGGTAATATATCCGACCGATCGATGAACAAATGTTACCATAACACAGGCCTATTTTCCAATTCGTCTCTAGTGGGATTTGAACTCTAGACCTGTCACTTGGGGGTGACAACCAGACAGCTTCTCTATGTCGCCACACCCCCAAAAAATCGGTTATAATTTAAAATTGAGTATATGAAACTACTCTTAGAATTCTAACAAAAAAAATTCCTTGCAAAATTTTACTATAAAAACCTCCTATTGCCCATGCACACAATCTATATCTAGAGCCGCAGACATTAGAATATCAATGAACATTTACTATGACGTTTGACGTGACGTATGTGACATGACGGTTAATATAATTATATATAAATTTTATATGACGTGAAGAGTGACGTACTACCTTGAACCTTCTAAATGTCTGCAGCTCTATCTATACCTCACCCTAACTCTATCCAATGAAAAAATAGGATATTTTAATTATTTTGATTTTACATTACACCTGATTTTATGATCTGTAGCAGGTGCGACAACATCGTACGTGCGATGTATAAATTACCAGTATTTCTTTTTAAATATATATTATATAAATAATATGTTGTATTAGCCAATCAGAATAAAGGATATATAGTAATCTGACTAGGTCAGAGATCCCTCTCCCTAAGAAATTAGCTGATTTCTGGCGCCCCTCTAACTGTCCTGAATATATAGCATAAACAGACGTCAGTCATATTTATTGGTTTTGTGTATAGAGTCAATCAGAGTAAGCCATTCATACCGTCGAAGTTTTTCGAGTTGCTTTGGATGCGTGAAAATAAAACCACGAGTAGATTGGTGCTGAATTCTGAACAATTCAACTAGATACCTTTCTTTTTTTAAAAAAGAAACTGCATTATAAATTTTTTGTATTAGGTTAGAAGTACCAACAAAATGAGTATTTTGAGGTCAATGGACTTTATACTTTATGTTGGCAACCTCCCTTCATTTTAGCTCTTTTACACTCATATTAAAAGCCAGCTTTTTAGTGGCATACTCTTTAACTGCATTAACTATTGCAGAAGTGGGATAATTTTTAACTGCTTTTTTTTCTATTAAAGCCCAGACTGCTTGGGACCGCTTTAATCTTTCACTTTCTTCTAGGTTATGAGTATGGTTAGGAGAACTTAGGATATGTTCAACATGCACTTTCTTTTTGGTAACTACCATGTTACTTTTATTTTTGCAAAACATAAGTTCACATCTCGATCCTTTGTTTTTTGTCATTTCTTACTTGGAACATCTTCTTTGCGTATACTTGATTTGAAGGGCCTGTTAAAACAACATACAAAAGTTTTCCAAGAATTTTCATTGACATGATTTTTGTAATTAAATTTTATCCAAACATTAGTTACTAAAGACCATTATTCGGTGTTAAATTCTTCCAATGGCACTTCAAATAGTTGCTAAATGTTAAAAAGCAATGTGCACCTTTGGTTGGGTGTTAAACTTGTTATTGAGCTAACTGCAATGGGATTTGTCACTGCGGTTTATTCAGTTAATAGTTGTGGAAGACCAGATATTTGCTGTGAGAGGTCTTGCACAAAGTTCTCATTTGTGCTATAAAATATATGTCAAACCCGAGAGGAGTTTTCTTTATTGGAGATACTTATTTTTTTTTGTTGAAGTGCAAAATCTAATTTTTTTTTTGTTTTTTTTTTGTTTTATTTAGTTTCGCTTGTTAATTATCAAATATAATCTTGTTAAACGTAATCTATTTTTATATCAAGAAATTTCTTGAATTTAATTGGCTGTCATCTTCTTATATAATAGCTCCGGCTTCTGGATGGTCAGGCCGATGACCATCAGATCACATAATGGTACCTGGCTTTAACGGTTCTCCATAAAAGGTATGATCAATATTGTCCATGTTTGGAAAAATACCAGACTGTAATATCCATGCCAATTTTAACATGTCATTCTGTAAGGCATTACATGACTCATGCTATTTATGGGTTAGAGTACACGTATGGGCATTATTTTGAAACAAATATAAAAATTTTTCCTAGTATATGTACATCATGATACAAAATTAACCAGTTCAAGCATTTAAAATTTTTAATTAATTAATTATTTAACAGTGCCTAGCTGTTTAGCCAAATTGGCTTTAATACCATCTACTCATGATATTTGAATTTTAGCATTTTCATTTTCGGAATTATAATAGGACAAGTGAAATCTGAGTTGATTTTGTAGATCAATATGGATACGTGAAGATAAAACTCGTGTTTTTAGATTACTTTTTTGATGCAGATCTAATTTAGATAGTGATGTGTGCATCAAACTCCAACGCAAGTTTCACACTATCATATTATAATGATTATATCTTTCAGAATCAAAATAATTATATTTTTTAAGAATATTTAAGAATAATTAATGAAGATATTGATTGATAAAATGATGAACAAATGAGATATATAGCATATAAAATAAATTAAATTGAAGTTAGCTTTTAATGAGATAAAAAAGAAACAAAAAAACAATTGAAATAATGAACCCGAAATGTATAGAAATCATTTGAATGCTGCTGCTGCTGCAAAAAAAGACATTGGCTAGTGTTGTTGGTGTGGGTTATTTGGTGACGTTCAACGCAAATATGGTGCAAAGGTGCCCTAAATCAAAAATCATATTAGATTTGTTCAGATTATTATGTTTAAAAATAAGCATTTTTCATAACAAAAACTAATATAAAAACCTACATTGATTCCTAAATATTTTAATTTCCTAGTTATAGTTTTATACAGAAAAAAATTATAACCAGAAAATAGGAAATATTTAGGAAATATAAAAATATTCAGGAATTTATGTGGGTTTCTATATGGGGTTTGTTATAAAAAATCTCATTTTTAAAAACAATAATCTAAATATCGACATTACACGAGTATTTATATAGAATAGTAGTATAAAACCAGAATTTTCAGGTATAAGTAAACCAATCCAATCACGCAATACTTTACTAATAAACCAATAAAATAGCTTCGTAGAGAACGTCTTTTTAAGAAACTAAAATTGCATCGTGTTGCATTACACTGGAAAAAGTCGTTCTTTTAATGGTTGAAGTACTATCTACTCTATAGTAAGAGGTAATAAAAGTATGAAAAAATTTAAATAGTGACCCCTATAAATTTAGTAGCTTTAATAGTATAATAAAAGTTAAAAATTAGGGTTAGAGTTAGAGTTGGTTAGGGTTAAAGTTAAAGTTGGGTTTAGGGTAAAATTGCGAGAGGAGCATTTTTGCTTAGTAATACAATAGGGGTTACCATTAGTGTTAAAGATTTGATGTTCCCAGTGTTTCCAGGAACATTTAAAAAATTTTAGGAACACTAAATTTAGAATTTATGTTCCCTATTAGGAACAAAGTGGGAACATAAAAGTTATAATTTGTGTTCCCTATAGAGATAGTTTTTTGTAT